>CM053761.1:32678818-32710439 GCA_028658305.1 Pachyuromys duprasi | reverse complement strand
AGAGGATTAATCCTCACTTAGAAAGACAAATAGGATGTACATTGGATGTAGGAGTAAACAAGCAACAGGACAGGAGCCTACCACAGAGGGCCTCTGAAAGACTCTACCTAGCAGTGTAACAAATGAAATAATAAGACACATAACCAACCCTTTGGCAGAGTGCAGGGAATCATATGAAAGAAGGGGGAGTTAGTATGACCTGGAGAGGACAGGAGCTCTGCAAGGACCAAATATATCAGGGCACAGGGGTCTTTTATGAGACTGTTTCTCCAACCAAGGACCATGTATGGATATAACCTAGAACCCCTGCTTGAATGTAGCAAATGGTAGCTCAATATCCAAGTGGGTACCCTAGTAAGGGAACAGGGACTATTTCAGACATGAACTCAATGGCTGGCTCTTTGACACCGCTGCCCCCTGAGGGAGGAGCAACCTTGCTAGGCTACAGAAGAGGACATTGCAGCCATTCCTGAAGAGACCTGATAAGCTAGGTTCAGATGGAAGGGGAGGAGGACCTCCCCTATCAGTGGACTTGGAAAGGGGAAGGGAGGAGATGAGGGAGGGATGGGGGTATAGGGAGAGAATGTGGGAGGGGGCTATGGCTGGGATACAAAGTATATAACCTGTGATTAATATAAAATAAAAATGTTAAAAAATAAAATAAAAAAATATGCATAAAAGAAGAAAAAAAGTGAAATCATAGGCATTGTGAGCCATAAAAGCTTTCATTTTTGGTATTTGTTCCTACAGTGACCCATTGTCAGTCATATCAGTGTTGGCCACCAAATGACATAATGACTCAAGGGTTTGATTAGTCTGTTTATGATTTTCTTTTGTTTTAAATTTGCTGGGAAAATCTCCCAGAGGTTTATGAGGGATTAGAGGCAAAAGTTTCTCTAATAAAGGAAAGGTTTACTTTCATATGAATTAAGAAATGATGGGGTCACGTATGTGCTTGCTGTGACTTGTGTGGTAAGTCTTTCTGGGGTGCAATGTTTGAAGTGTGAGTATTTATTCAAGCACTGTGACATGCCATTGGCTATGCTTTAGAAGATACTAGTAGATAAAGGACCTGGGAATGAAAAAGAGAGCACAGCTTGTGTAGGAGGAGGCACTAGGCACACTTGAATATAGCAGAAGGAAGCAAAATACCTTTGTTTAACAGCATTATTAGAAAATGATTTAAAAGAAAAGATGTGGGCTAGAAAGATGATCCAGTGGCTCACCACCCATGTTGGGCAGCTTCCAAACACCTATACCTATAGTTCTGAGAAATATGACACCCTCTTTTGTCTTCCATGGGTGCCCACATTCATATGGCACATACTTACCCGTTCATACAGCAGAAATTCTAAAAAATCTCTTAAACATCCTATGTTATAAAATTTCATTACTTTTGAACATTTCATACATCTATATTATAAAATATGATCATGCCCACCCCTACTTACTTCCTCCCACTTCCTTTATAAGCGCCCCAGCAAATCCAAATTTGAAATGTCATGTTGTCACCTTCTTCTTTTTCTCCATCCTCATTTTTTTCTTTTTTAAAAGAAATTATCAAACAAAATATCTTTTATATTTTAAATCTCATTTCTTGCAGGTAGGTGATCAAGAGATGTGATATGTCATTCAAAATGTTTAAACCTTCTATATTCCAGTTTCTTTTGGACGAGACAAGCTTTACAAGCTTTTGTCTTCACTTCAGACTTCACACTTTGGTAAAGCCTGTTTTCTGCCATTATCACCCTCCACAGCTCTGTGAAACCCCTGCAGGATCCAACTGCACCCAGTCTCTTTTTACCTCTGTTACTCTCATCGTCACTGTAGCCTGGCAATGAGTCAAGATTTCTGTTGATTGTCTCCTTCCCTCCATAATCTCTGTCATTCTCTCTCCTACTTGCATAATGGTGAGGAGTACCACTGTTTTAAATTCAATTTTCATCTCGTAAGAAGTTTGCACAAACAGGGAGTCTAGGTGAAAATTTAGACTCACAATGTGGATATTATCAAAATAAAGAGGTCAAATATGTTTTCTGCCTTCTTTTTTTTAATCAGTACAATTTAATTTTTTCCTTTTCCTGTGTGTGTGTGTGTGAATATGAGAGTCATGCATTTGTGTGCCTGCTGTGGTGCAAATGTAGAGGTCATCAGAAAACTTGATGGTTGTTTCTTTTCTTTTGTGTAGATTCTGAGATCAAACTCAAATAATCAGGCATGGTGGAGTGAGCCTTCATCTGCTGAGCTATTGTGCTGGTCCCGTGTATTGTAATAGTGATGGTATTGATTACTATTGTCACTAGGGAAATAACAATGGCTAATGCTCTCTATTATTCCCTTGTTTATTCTTTAACTTTTGTTGATTCTTTGTAAACTTTTCCCCAGTCCCACTCTCTACCCTTGCAACTTTCTCCCCGCTTCCCAAATAACAGATCTCATGTGGAAGCTGTAGTGTCCCAGAGTGTGTATCACAGTATAATCTTTTGTCCACACTTCTTTGCTCACAAATGTTCATTGCAGTGAGTCATAGTTCTGGTTTGAGTCCTCTGGCGTCTGCTATTCTATCAACACTGGATTTTTATGGGGACTCCTCTCAGATATCTTTTTGTTGCCCTTTGACATGGAGGTCTTGGATCTGTATGACTCACCAGTTCATGCATTCAAGAAGTTCATAGATGGGGTAGATTTTGGGGTGGGCCAATTCAAAGACCTAGATCTGGGAATGGGTGGTAGCTGGGCTGGTGAGGCCACCAGATCTCCTGCGTCTACACCACTAGAGCTAGCTCTGCAGGACTGCCCTGGAAAGCTCATCCAGTGCTGCAGCAGAACCAGAGGCAGAGCAAGCTCACTGGCCCTTATACCCACGGGCTATTCACTATCAACCCCTGCAAACATGGCCCAATCTACATGCTGCCCAGGGGAGGTCCACGGCCAGCTCTTGAACTCTCAAACCTTTTAGGGCCATTTCCCATGATGCCCTGGTAGGAATTGAGTCCTGCACATCCCTCAGATATGGCCCCTGGTGGTATCCTAGACTAAGGACATTGCCTGGCCTTTGGTGGTAACAGTCCCCCACTGCTGCAGGGCCATGCACCCAGACCAGGCCCTTGGTGTTAGAACAGACTACAACTTCACCATGGCCTTAGGGGACGCTACCAGTTGCTCACATTAGGCTGCTAGTTATTCCTCCAGTTCTCCTTTCTTTATTGTGCACACATCCTTCTGCTTCTCTTTCTTTTCCCACTTACTTGCTCATTTTAGGGGCTTCTGAGTATCTGGGGTTGTCTCAGGCGTGGTCTCACGATTGTTTTGTCCCACTCAATCCCTGTGGTACCAGATTGGGAGTCACGTCAGGCATGGTCTGCCAACCTGGGGCCTTGTGGCAGTGGACTGGGGGGCCATCATGGGCTTTGTCTTTGCCTGGGCCCCTTGGTTCTGGACTGCGATCATCAATATTCTTTATTTAATGAATGTTTTCTTTGTGCTAGGGAATACACCAAGGTGCTTTGTATGGGTTGTCAAGTCTATGATATGTGTGTGTGTGTGTGTGTGTGTATGTAGTTTATTTAAATATAAGAAAGGAGTTATCAGAATGACAGAAGAGCAAGTTACCGAACACAACAGATGTAGTAAGAAGAGCTGTAGTGTGAAGCCAGGTCTACAAAGCCTGCGCCATTAACCACACAGCACGATTCATTATGGCCTTTGGAATGGAAGCTGTAGAAGCATTTATTAAGAGTGTAGATCCTTAGGTTTTCCCAGTAGCATACAAAATTAGTCATAGGGGACATGACCTGAGGTTAGGTAACTTTTGGGGTGTTTTTGATGTACTCTGCACTAATTCAGTACTTTAGACTGCTAACTTGGAATTTAAAAAAATGACACCCTTCCCCTGGAATGAATGATAAGAGTGGCCTATCGCAGTTTTTCCTCAGAATTGGAAACAGGGGATGTGAAATTATAAGAAACCACACAAAGCTTGTTCCGGGGATTAGAGATGGTCAGAGCTTCAACCCTCCCCCTCCCACCTTTTTTCTGTTAAGCTATGGAGGCTGATCACCTCAAGAGCTAGGCTCCTTCAGATTAGCTGAGAAACAGGCCAACAGCAAAGGCCTCTGGGGCTGGTGCCTCACTTCTTGTTTGTCTTTCCCTTTTTTGTGTTCTCTGTCTTCAACTGAGTGTAGCGCAGGTTCATGTTGGGAGGGACCAGCGGAAACAGCTGCTGTAGAGGAATTAGTGGAACAGAGTCATGCTTGAGCCACTGGCCTTTTTTTTTTTATATATCTATAGGAAGTAGACAATCTATTATTGGTCCTAAACCCTAGTATCCATCAGACTCCCTTGGAGGGTTTGATAAACAGAAGCGTGGGTCAGATTTGGGATTGAGAGTGGGTATACATCATCTCGTGCAGCAACTGTTCATGGTCTTCCAGCTGCTGACCTAGTGACTCAACTATGAATCAGCTCTGTAGTTTAGGTGAAATAATAATTTGGGAAGGAAAACAGAAGTATGTCTTACTTGATAAAGTTCCTACCATGATTACGTGAAGACCTGAGTTCAGATCTCCAGCCCCTACATAAAACCCAGGTGTGATAACACATATCTATAACGTCAGCCTTGGTGGGGACAGAGACAGACGGATTCCTGGAGCTCATTGACTACTCAGCCTAGCCAAATCTATGAGTTCCAGGTTCAGTTAGAGACCCTGTCTTAAATAATAAAGTGGAGAGTAGCTGAGAAAGATGCTGATCTTGACTTCTGTTCTTGACATAGTTATACACAAGTTATACACTTGTCTGCAGACACCCACATAAACCGTATACACGCCACACATATAATTAATCTTTAAATTATATTTATGATTTTGGAGGACTTTTTCCAATATAAGAGACTTGACGTCTGTGACTAGGGATATAAAAGTATGCAACACCTCCATCTTAGAAGTCACAAAATAAGAGTACAATAACATAGGAATTTAATTATGTTACTCAGTTTGGTCACTGAAGTGTGTCTTGTATAATGGTAGAGTTCTGATGTTGATTGATATGACTGTGAATTTAGAAATATTTTCAGGTGCAGTCTTGGTGTGCTGACATTTCTGAGCCTCTTGGAAATTCTTTCTTTGGGTTTCTAGCTCTGTAAACCAGAGAACAACAAAAGTGATTATCTCCTAGGATCTACAGACCACGTGTTTATTCTTACTGAGAATAAAGTTATAAAGTTTTAAAGTTTTTCAGTATGGTTCAGGAGGCTGATCACCCTTTCATCCTTTGCTTTCAACTGAGCAGCAGCCATAGGAGTTGTAAATGATGATAGAGGTCTGTGTGTACTGCTGATCGTTCCTTGTGAGATTACTACTTTGGGCTGTGTGTTTTTCAGAAAGATCATGTTTGGATCACAGTAAGACTGCCTCTCACTGAGTTTTTAGAACACCACTTAGCTCTAGATTCTGTCTAAAAATGAGTAGGACATGCTGATCATCATTTAATTCGATCTACTATTCTTTATTCATTTCTTATTTATTATTGCTTAATCATTTTATTTCTTTGAGAACCTTATACATAAGCACTGCATGTACATCACTCCTCCACCCTCCTACTCCTCTCATAACCATTCCGAATTTCATGATCTCTTTTTGATTCTTCTTCTTACATGAATATTCACTTGTATATTTTTATATGCATACATATATATAATATATAATATAAATGTATAACTACTGAGTCTATTTAGCTCTGTTTTCATGCACAATACCTCAGCAAAGTCACTTTGAATGTACCCCAGATTCACAGTGATACTTTGAGTGCTAGAACTGAGATAGAGAAAAATGTCAGGAATATAGGCAAAGCCCTTTGCTTTATGTTATCAGTTAATGAGTATCCAGATAATTAAATAATCATCATTGTAGCTTTGTAACATAGGCGTGACCTTTCCTAGATGTTTGACTGAACCTGTGATAGATAACTACGTAAGAACAGCTTGTTAATTACTTTTTATTTTTCTGAAGGTCCCACTTAAGTAACTTGAACTTTATTCCTCAGTTTTCTCAATCCTTGGTAAAATTATTTTTCTGTTTTTGTGGCATCTATCTAAGTGTGTTTTATATTGCTGTAACAAAATACCCAAGATCGAGTTGTTTATAAAGAAAAAATATATTTCATACTCTTCTGGAGGTTGTAAGATTCAAGACTGCAGAGCTGCATCTTGCTAGGCAAGCCTATTGCTGGTGTAGATTTGTAGAAACTTTAGGTGACATAGCATAGCACATGATAAGGGATGCACACGAGAGACAAATTAGATTATGTAACAGATCCATTCACAGCACAAATCTTTAATATGCAAATCCAAAGTTTTAACAAAGTAATGCCAGAGACTCAGCCCACATAACCTAGTCAGCTATATGAGGTCACAACTCTTTCCTTCTCTTGAATGCCTTTCAGCAGAAACCAAATTTTAACGAGTTTTGTTGGAGATATTCAAGTACGATGGCATCTGTATTACTGAGGCTAAGCTTTCAGACAGCTCTGTTTCTTATTGGCTAATATGAGGGCAACTACTGTGTTTCTGCTTTTCTTACTTTTGATAATCAAAAAGTTATTGGATTTACCCTCCTCATTGTTAAAATATTATCAGTGAAAGTAACAAGTCCATGGCCAGATGGAAAGGAAAAGTAATATGAGTCCTTGGTGTCGTCAGGGAGCTGTTATGTCACAGCTATTCTGAACAAAATAATCTTCATTTCTACTTATATGAAAAAAAATAAACCTCAGGTGGGTAAGCTGCAGTTGTTTGATTTTTGCTATGTGCATGCAAATGGAATCCTGACATACACTGTATTCAGAGGCTAAACCAAGCAGAGTCAGGTGATAATCATCAGGAAATGTCTTATAGGCACAAAATGATTCTTTAAAAATTTTTTAATTTATTATAATATAATTTATTCACTTTATATCCTAGCTGTAGCCCTCTCCTTCATCCCCTCCCAACCCCTCCTTCCTTCCCTCATCTCTTCCCATGCCCCTCTCCAAGTCCACTGATAGGGGAGGTCCCCTTCCATCTGACCCTAGCCTATCAGGTCTCATCAGGTCTGGATTCATTGTCTTTCTCTGTAGCCTAGCAAGGCTGCTTCCCTCTCAGGGGGCAGTGGTCAAAGAGCCAGCCACTGGGTTCATGTCAGAGACAGTCCCTGTTCCCCCTACTAGGGAAGACACTTGGATACTGAGCTGCCTTGGGCTACATTTGAGCAGGAGGTTCTAGGTAATATCCATGAATGGTCCTTGGTTGGATTATCAGTCTCAGAATAGACCCCTGTGCCCAGATTTTTTAGTTCTGTTGCTCTCCCTGTGGAGCTCCTGTCCTCTCCAGGCCTTAATATCTCCCACTTCTTTCCTCAGATTAGCCCCACTCTGTCCAAAGTTTGGTTATGAATCTCAGTATCTGCTTTGATACACTGCTGGGTAGAGTATTTCAGAGGCCCTCTGTGGTAGGCTCCTGTCCTGCTTCCTGTTCTCTCTTTCCTCCAATGTCATCCCCTTTGTCCTTCTGAGTGAGGATTGATCCTCCTAGAAAAGATCATCCTGAGTGAGGTATCCCAGAAGCAGAAAGACACACATGGTATACACTCACTTATAAGTGGATATTAGATATATAATACAGGATAAGCATACTAAAATCTGTATACCTAAAGAAGTTGAGCAAGAAGGATAGGGGATTCTTTAGAGAAATGGATGCAAGATTGAAAACTACAGTTTGATCCTCCATCTCCTCTGTATCCCATTGGGTTAGTGAGATTTCTACCACTGTGACAAAATAACGTAGGTAGTAAACTAAGAAAAGGTTTATTTCAGTTTAGTGTCACAGGTTTCTGGCCATACTCATTTGCTTCCCTTGCTGTTGAGGTCAAGGCAAGGCATTCTTTATTTCTCTTTCTTTCTTTCTTTCTTTCTTTCTTTCTTTCTTTCTTTCTTTCTTTCTTTCTTTCTTTCTTTCTTTCTTCCTTTCTTTCTTTCTTAGCATCAATACCTTTATTTTTTCAGGTTTGGATGGCTGAACAATGCGGCTTAAAACATTAGTTCATAAGAGAATGTTTGGGAATACATGCACACGCAACAGTAAGGATATGTGCAAGTGTATTTGTGAGAGTATCAAGGATGACTGTATGGAACTGCCATGGACTCAGGAAGCTCAAAGTATAAATACATTCACATATCATTCAGATTTTTGTTTAATTGCCTGAATACCTTTTGAAGCATGAATGTATTCAAATACAGGTTTCTGTATTTAAACACTTGGTTCCCAGAGGATGCCACAGTTTTAGGACATTTTAGAATGTCTGAGGAATAGAGGCTGACCTGTTATGGACTTTGGGAGTCATAACCCACTACCGACTACACTGGAGGTCTCTTTTGTTCCTAGGTATTGCTTCCTGTTACCAGTTGCATACAGAAACTTCTTAATTCATGTCAACTGAGAGTCAAATAGGGAGCCAGCATGTGCCAGAGTTTTAGTCCTTATAGCCAGTTTGAGAATACATTCCTGGGGCTGAAGAAATGGCTCAGAGGTTAAGAACACTGGCTGTTCTTCCCAAGGTCTTGATTTCAATTCCCAGCAAGCCAATGTTGGCTCATAACCATCTACAGTGAGATCTGGTGCCTTCTTCTGGTGTATAAATAATAAATGAATATATATATACATATATATATATACATATATATATATATATATATATATATATATATATAATACATTCCCAAGTGATCTCTCTGCCTTCTCTTAGGCTTTACTTCTTCAAGTTTCTACTATCTCCTAACAGCCTGTGAAATGCTTTCCACATCCTTGATACTTAGCATATATTTACTTGCTGAATATGCACACTGTGCACTTAGTAGAGGTTATGGCTGATGATATTTATGAGCAATGACACACAGACAATATGACAAGGTTTACTGTGGTACTATTTTTTTTATCGACGTCTGCAATTTTCTTGAGATGGAAGGTAACATAAGGAGACTGCCAGTGGATGAAGACAAAGGATCTGGAATGGCAGATGCTCAGAAGAAGTTGCATAATCCAGTGGAGAAATGCAAGAAGTGTTGTGTGTGTGCATGGGGTCCTAGTGACAGAAACTAGCATAGTCTTGAAGATACATTAATTTTTGGTCTATTTACTAAATTTAAAATTATTAATAAATTCATAATTACTTCTTCATTCTTTTCCATACATTTTTTAAACTTAAAAACTGAAAATGTTAAAAAGCTTACAAAATTAGATAAAATGATCATCAGTCTTGCCCTCTATACATAAATTGTTTTCCAAGTGCCTGTGATGCATAATCTTTTCTGTTAGCAGCAATTTCCTCCTATTGTCTCATTTTGTTTACATTTAGCTGAAAATTAGCTTGGTAATTGCGATGGACCTTCCAAATCTGCTCCTTTACCCAAATGATGGATATAGTGGTCATTTTTTTTTATTTGATTTAAAAATCTGTAGAGTGTTCAGTTCCTTTTACTGCACTCTCTATATTGCACTTTGGCACAAAGGTCCTTCTTCTGAAAGTGGTTTGTTTAAAGATTGTTCTTTTACTGTCCTTCTGGGTGCAGCATTACTGTAAGGCACATTCAAACCTTATTATCCTTGTCATCGTTTGAGATACGTATATAATAGCTAGTGTTTTTAGTGCACTATTGATGCTATCAAATTGCATTACACATTTTATTTGGTTGATGTGTTAAGTCATTGTGGTTACCTGTACAATTTATATCTTTAATATCAGAAATTGGCTAGCATTCATATTTTTTGAAATGCTAGAAAAATGCCAACAAAGTAATTAAAAATATAAATAAACCAAAGCCAAGGGACTTTGAAGGACTTCATTATCTAATATTGTTTGTAAAAGGAGAAAAGGAAGAGATGGAAGCTGCTGTAGGAAACAGCTCTGTTGGAGAAAGGCTTATGCTAATTGCCCTTTAAAGCACATCTGTGCTGTCATGTATAGACTGTTACTGAGAAAAGAGAAAGTGGTCTGTATTAGTTTCTTTCCATACTGCATTGCTGTGACCAAAAGCTGATACAGAGTGACTTAAAGGAAGATGGGTTTATTTTGGCTTACAGTTCACTGTGCCATTTATCAGAGTTGAGAAGTCAAGAAAGTTGGAGCATGAGACCATTGGTCATGTTGATCAACTCATGAAATAGAGGGAAATTAATGTCAGTGTTCAGCTTGCTTTCTACTTTTTATTCAATATGGAGCCCCATTCAATGGAATGGTGATAACCTCATTTAGAATTATTATATTGCATTGTCTATTAAGCTAATCTAGAAAATTTCTTTACACACACACACACACACACACACAGATTTGTCTCCTAATTGATTCTAGATATTGCTAAGTTGACAACCATATTAACTGTCATATACTACTGGTAAAAAAATTTGGTTCATACATTATATTATTTTTAGCAACTTTTGCTTTCTGTTTTTCCTTCTTTCATTCTGAAAAACTATGAAAGTCATCTACAAAATAGTATTAATTTTGAAGTATATTCATCTGTCTGTCAGTTAGCCAGCATGTATTATTTTAGACACCTGCTTTTCTAGGAACAAAATTCTCATCAAGGCATTGGGGTTATAGTTGTAGACAAAACCTGGGTCTTGTAGTTCACAGGGTTCACAGCTGGGTAAATTTGATGATCATGTAGTGTGCACAGCACCTTCCAGTACTATGAAAGCTAGTCAAACAGTAGAGATGAAGCCATCAGGTCAATACCAGCTTAATATTATCCATGGTCTTTGGAACAAGGACATGGTCTCTTCAGGAAAAGTGCTGTGAGCTACAGTAACAATTGGCCCGAGACGACATCCCGGCTGGGACAATAGTGCTTCAAACATTACGGGAGTAACTACTTTCTGATTGGATTTAAGTCTGCTCCACAAGAGGAAACCCATACCTAGCACCTTTGTTAGGTCTGATATCCCATGGCTAGAAAAGCCATAGGCTATTATTATGCTAAACAGACATATTAACTTGATTCTTAATGACTTACTGTTATACCCATTGTTTACTAGATCTCTCAACCTTTTTAAAATTTCTTTTCTTATTTTTATTAATTACAGTTTATTCACCTTGTATCCCCCCTGTAACTCCCTCTCTTCTTCCCTCCCAATACCACCTTCCTTCCCCCTTCTCCACCAATGTCCCTCCCCAAGTCCACAGATAGGGGAGGTCTTCCTCTCCTTTTTTCTGATCCTAGTCTATCAGGTCTTATTAGGAGTGGCTGCATTGTCTTCTTCTGTGGCCTGGTAAGCCTGCTCCCCCCCCTCAGGGGGAGGTGATCAAAGAGCAGGCCAATCAGTTCATGTCAGAGACAATCCCTGTTCCCATTACTATGGAACCACTTGGACACTGAACTACCATGGGCTGCATCTGTGCAGGGGTTCTAGGTTTTCTCCATGCATGGTACTTAGTTAGAGTATCAGTCTCAGGGAAGACCCCTGTGCCCAGATATATTGGTTCTGTTGCTCTCCTTGTGATACTCCTGTCCTTTCCAGGTCTTACTATTTCCCCCTTCTTTTATAAGATTCCCTGCACTCTGACCAAAGTTTGGCTATAAGTCTCAGCATCTGCTCTGATACCATCAACCTTAATCAGAAAAACTTCTATTTGAATTCAATGGTGATTAAACAAAGACCAACGACTGGCCAAGGTGTGGAGAATTAGAGACAGTGGAATGCTCAGCCCTAATAGGAACATCTGTACTCTACCCTTTTCCCCTAAGGCTCAGGGATCATTGCAGAAGAGGGGTTAGAAAGACTCTAAGAGCTAAAAGCAGCGAATGAAGAAAACCGTGTCTACTGGCCAGAACAGGGCAGCTTCACACACTGTTGGCAACAGTTCTGACAGCTTGCAATATTCCTGTGAACCTCAATATAAACCAAATCCTGTCATGAATAATAGAGGTAGGCCTGGATTTCTACCACTAGACAAGAAGCTTTTGTCAACTGATAGTTTTTGTAAGAGGGTGAGTCAGTTTTATACAGTGAGATATGAAAAGAAAGAGTGTGGAGCTGACAGGCCGGGGAGCTGTGTGTGAGTGGGACTCTTAGAGGAGTGGAATCCATGATCAGAATACGTTGTATAATTTTTTACAATAAAATAAGAAAGCAACTGAAGAGCTGTGAGTGTATCTCAGTGGTAGAATAAGCACAAAGCATGTATTGGTTCCTGGATTTCCTTACCAACAAAACAAAATTCTAATCTCCTGAAAAGGATGGAAAGAAGACATAAGAAGCTTCATTGTAATGTTTGTATGCATGACCCCTGACCCTGATTGCAGTATTACGATGAATAATTTTATATATTAACTTCACTGAGCAAAGCAGCGAAAAATCAGGTCAAACTTTTTTTTTCCTGGGTGTTTTCAGGTGAGCTTAATATTTTATGTTGATAGGCTTTCAGTAAAGGAGACTTTTTTGTAATACAGACAGGCTTCATTGACTCAGTTTAAGCCTTGACTATAGCAAAAGGCCTTTCCTATAGCAGACAAGCATTCTTTGGAATTTCAATGCATTGCCAGCTCTTCCCTGGGTTTTCAGTCTGCCGAGCCATACTACAAGATTTAGATCCTCAATTTCCATAGTTGTGTGAGTGGTCCTTGTATGAAGTATTGGTTCCTTTCCTCTAGGAAACCACCATGAGTCTTTACTACCTCTTTGATTTCAGTTATGATTCACACACTTCTGCATGTTCTTCATACCTAGTATATTGTAAGTGGTAGTTGTCCAGAAAAAAATGACATTATAATAAGGATACTTTATGCAATCCTATTGCAGTGTGCTTAAGATAAGTTATCTTATAAATGAGTAAAAGTCATTTTAAGAAATCTGTAAAACAAAATGGACCCATGTGAGTTCAACCTGTACTTTCTCAGAGCCTTTAGGATACTGATTACACTGATATACTCAAACTTTCATAAGCTTTTATTTGGCCAAGCATTTTGTGGGACCTGGGTTTTTGGAACTTTGCTTTGGGTTAGATAGGATCTGCCATTCCATTCTGTTTCAGTGGATCTGCTTGTTTCTAAAACTGTCAAAATGAGAGACGAGGGAATAATTGGATGGTGCTTTGAATTAGCAAAATTGGGAAGTCATCAGTGTTTTCTTTAATGATTTAATTACCTATTCTTTGTTTTTAATATGTTTCACTGTGGTTAGGGTTATGAGATGTCGTCTAGGGTTAAGGTCTATGTGGGAAGGTGCCAAAATATTGGTAGGCAATGGAGAAAAAAGATGCCAGAATTAATTAGAAAAGAGTCCCTCAAATGTGTTTAGTGCTGGCCCATAAATTGTGTCATACTGGTCTGAAAAACAATTGAGAAGAAGGCTAGGGAAGATTTTATAGCACTTAAAGAAAATAATATTTGTCTAATGATGACAATGAAAAGCTAAAATATATAATTTTATATGTCTTTTAAAATGGATAGCCATACTAATACATTTTAATTGGATTTTACTGTTGCTGATCTGTAACAGGTTGATAACTAAAATAATAATAATAAAAAAAAACTTCACAGATAGTTGATTTCAGATTGGTTGGGAAACATTACATTTCATTGACCAGAGATCTCTAGGAGAGAGCAATGAATAATGGTATATGAATAGAAAACACTGTGAATGAGAACATGTGAATATGAACATGTGTATATAGATCACTGTGGATGCAGCTGGGTACAGTGGGGAAGGGGAGGTGGCTGAGTAAGCTGAATTCTTTCAGAGGATGTCTTTGCCAACTTGTGTTTCTTGTCAGATGGCAAAGTGTTATGGTGAAACAGCACTGGGCAGCTTGGCCAAATTCTGTTCCCCTTTGGGGAACAGTCCAGCTGTTCACCAACTACACTGTGGGCTTTATTAGTCCATTTGTAAATACAAGTATGTGTCTAAAGGATGATGAGTTCTCAAACAGCTATGTGAGTATGTTACTTGGCAGGGAAAACTCTAATTAAGGTGTTTAGAGTAAGCCAAAGCTAACTTGATATATACAGGACAGCATTTTCAGAGCTGTCCTCTCTGCCCCTCCCTTCATTTCCTAGATCAAATCAAGAACATTGTTTGATTTTCTTTCTTGTAGGAAATAGTGGGCACCTGTCAAGTTCAAACACTTGACAGATGTATGTTCTTTATAGTATGACCCTCACCCTCATGATCAGTTATTTAAAATGATGATTTCCTGGCCAATATATTGCCCATCTCCCATGAAGCTTCAGTGCTGGTTCACATTTTCAGAAGGAAAATGTCCATCCCAGTGAAGAACATAGTGATAAAATGAACATTTTAGGATCTTGAGAAAAGCAGATGTGACAACTATATTCATGAAAATGGAAGATGTATATTAGTGATGTACACTGTTTTTCTCAAAACTGCTGAAGTGACCAATTACCTAAGCAGAATATTGTTCCTTGCCTGTTTTTTTTTTTTTTTTTTTTTTGGTAACTTGTGAATACACAAAATTTCAGATGCATTTGAATCTGGTGAATTTTAGTTTGCAAGGCACAGAGGATAGTAAAAAGTCAGTAGCTCATTTTAGTTTCTTGACTGTTGCTTTTGGTGGCCAAAACATGCCTTCCTTTTATTTTTTTACTGTACAATGTTCTTGGCAGTGCTTTGATTTACTTCATTTAGTCATATATCCATGTGTTATTCTGTTCGGAAGCAGTTGAACTGCTTTTTTAATGAATGGTCAGTTGGCGATATAAAGTCTGAAGATGTAATCATACTTCTCACTTCAGGCTTTGCAAGAAAATGACCAGGAGATGATGGATGGTTGGGAAGGATGACTTCATTCGTCCATTCATACAAGAAAGCAAGCAAGCAAAAATGACAACCTCACACAATTCTTTTAAATCAGATTCAGGCCAGAGAGATGGCTTACTAAGAGTGCTTGGTTTCAAGCATGAAGACCTGACTTCTATCCGTAGGATCAGATGACAGAAGGAGCAAATCAACTAAAAGTTGTCCTGTGCTTTTCATCCATATGTCATAGCTTATTTTGTGTAACCATACATTTACATACATACATGCCACATAATAAATCAATAAGTGCAATAAAAAGTTTAAAGTGGATTCTTTAATGAGGTGAAGTGCAGATAATTTTAAAATGACGTAGCTGATTATGATATTGGATTGATAGCCACCGCCTTAAAGCAGAGTCACCTAGATAGCTCGTATCATCAGGGATTCCTGTCCTTTCTTACTAGTTTCACTCTCTTCAGATGCTAATATAATGGGTTGGGTTGTAGCCTAAGCTTTTTCATTACTGCACAGCATCAGGTGATTATAATTCTGGCTTTTTGACTCAGCTTCAGCCTAAGGACTTAAAGGATATCAGACTAAGTGTACTCTTAATTATCTAGTGTTTGATTAGATATGCCCTCTGAAGTTTGAGAGAATGACGAGCTTTAAAGTATAAGATGTCTTTCCCATTAATGGTATGCTAGCATAAGAGTCAAGATCAGAGAGAAACAGTGCATCCAAGGAAGATGTCAGGGTGAGAACTAAGATTGGCCTTGAAGAAGGAGTGGAGTTCAGACACAAGGGTGAACATTACATCACAGCAGAGAACAATAGCTTACAAACAAGAAAAGCCAAAGAAGCCTTCCCCTTCAAACCATAAAGTTATGCTTTATGACTAATGTTGAAGGCATGTTCCTTTAGCGGTGATAGCTGCCAGGGGTGATCTGGTTTAACCTCTTTCTTCTCTGTTCATAGAATTGACATTCCTTCATATGATTTTCTTTTTTTATTTAATGTTATTTATATATTTATTTATTTATTATAATTGATTCACTTTGTATCCCTGCTGTAGCCCCCTCCCTTGTCTCTTCCCAGTCCCAACCATCCTCCCTCTTCTCCCCCTATGCCCTTTCCCTAGTTCCCTGATAGGAGAGAATCTCCTCCCCTTCTATCTGATCCTAGCTTATGGGATCTCATCAAGGCAGGCTCTATCATCTTCCTTTGTTGCCTGTCAAGGCCGCATCCCCAGGGAGAGGTGATCAAAGAACCTGCCACTGAGTTCATGTCAGAGACAGCCCCTGTACCCCTTACTAGGTAACCCAATTGGAACCTGAGCAGCCATTGGGCTTCCTTTGAACAGGGGGTCTATTTCCTCTCCATGAATGGTCCTTAATTGGAGTGTCAGTCTCTGCAGGGCCCCAGGGCCCAGGTTTTTTGGTTCTGTTGTTCTCTTTGTGGAGTTACTGTCTCCTCCAGGTCTTTCTCTCTCTCTCTCTTCTTCCATAAGGTTTCCAGAACTCTGCCCCAAGTTTGGCTATAAGTATCAGTATCTCTTTCAATACCCTGGTGGGTAGAGTTTTTCAGAAGTCCTCTGTTGAAGGCTGCTGACCTATTCCTTGTCTTTTCTTACTTTTGATGTCTATTCTGTTTGCCATTCTGAATGAGGATTAAGCATCTTCCTTAGGGTCCTCCTTGTTGTTTAGCTTCTTTAAGGCTATAGATTTTTGTATGTTTATTGTATATTATATGGCTAATATCCACTTATAAGCGAGTATATATCATTTTTGTCTTTCTGATTCTGGGTTACCTCACTCAGGATGATCTTTATATGACTTTCTACATAAAGAATTTGCTCAAACCAAACTTTAAAAGTTTAAAATATTTTATTTACTGCTTTATTGGTTACATATCTATTTTTACATTATAACAGTATATTTTTAGGTGCCAGTTACATAAAAAATAAAAATAAAAATAGGAATTTGTAGCCTATTGAAGGTTCATCACTTTGTCTCTGAAGGACCAAAGAGGAAGTACATAAACAGTGGATAATAAAGTAAGTCAAGGATACTATACAGATATCTATATAACCATTTACAATGGCAACATTTTTATGTCTATTGTCATACAAAAGGAGGCTGAGGGTCAGACTTGGATATAGTCTGATTTTAGTGATTTCTGGTATACTGAAAAAGAAGCATTAATTAAGTACAAGCATAACTGGGTGATTGTCTGTTTTGTGAAGAGCAGTGGATTAAAGCATGGTTTCTGTGACTGATAACAAAGAGAAGTCTGATAACATGCGAGGTCTGGAAAGATTATTCTGAGGAAGGCTCTTGGCATTGATTATTCAAGGATGAGTCTTCATGTCACATAGCTGAATGCTAACAAGGTGTGGAGATGAAGATAAGGAAGGCCAGTACAACTAGAGAGAAATCAATTAAAGTGATCCAGGTAGGGCTAGCCTACAGCTTTCAGGGGATAGACATGTAATTACTAATAAGAACCTAAGTGGACACCACAGCTTGTTAAATGCCAAAGTTTTATAGACAGATAACTCAAATTGTAGTAAAAGGAAAATAAAGGAATTTACTGAGTTGGTAACCAATGACGTAGTCTGTTTCCTAATGAGAAAGTCAACTCCCCATCCTACTAAAACCTGTATAGTCCCGAGTTAGGTATTTTTCCATAGCTTAGAAAAGCAACTTGAGATAAAGAGTTTATTTTGTCTACAGTTTGAGGATACAGCCCATCAAGGTGAGTTTTGTGCTTATTTTTATCAACTTGGCAAAATCTAGAATCACCTGAGAATCTCAGTGAAGTATGTCTTGACTAGGTTAGTCTGCAGGGAATAGTCTTGATTACCTTAGTTGGAATGGAAAGACCAGCCACTATGGGAGACATCATTCCCTAGATTTTGGTTCTGAACTGTGTCAAAGTGGATAGCGTGAGCCAAGTAGTGGCATATACAAATGCATTCCTTTCTCTCTGCTCTTGACTGAGGAGGTGATGTGACTAGCTATTTTAAGTTTTCACCTTTTTGAATTCTATGCTATTATGAAATGTAAACTGGGATTATGAGATAAAATAATCCCTTTCTCCTCTAAATTGCTTTTCTTTGCCGGGGTATTTTGTCACAAAAACAGAAATGAAGCAACAGTGGGGAAATCTGGCTGGCAGTGATCTGAGGCAGCTGATCACATTACATCTTCAGTCAAGAAACAGGGGCAATGAACACTCAGCCCAACACCCAAGTCCCCAGAATGTGCTTCTCTTCTTTTTTTTTTTAATTTATTTATTTTTATCTCAATCACAGGTTAGGTACTTTGAATCCCAGGCGTAGGCCCCTCCCTCAGTCCCTCCTACCCTCCCACTCCCTCTCTCATCTCCCTCCTCTCTGTCCCCTCCAAGTCCACCAACAGGGGAGGACCTCCTTCCCTTCCATCCAACCCCAGCTTATCCTGTCTCCTCAGGGCTGGCTGCAATGTCCTCCCCTGGGATCTAGCCAGTCTGTCACTCCCCGGCTTGTATGGGGGAGGGTCAAAGAGTCAGCCATCAAGATCATGACTGAAACAGTCCCTGTTTCCCTCAGTAGGATCTTCAGTCCTACACCGAGCTATCATGGGCCCCATCTGAGCAGGGGTTCCAGGCCACATCCACACGTGGTCCTTGATTGTAGAAACCGTGCTTCTCTTCTTTAAAGTAGCTTTTCCACCTCAAATAACCCAGTGGAGATAATTTCTCCTAAGCATACCCAGAGGCTAACTAATCTAAATAATCCCTCACAGGTATTCATGGAGGCTTTACCTCTAGATTTTATCAAGTTAATATTATTAACCATCACAAGCCCACAGGGAAGAAAGGAGAAAATGCAGTGAGGTAGACAGCACTACAGTTTTAAAGTCAGGTGGCATCATTTTCTTTATGTTGCAGTGATAAACACCTTGATCACAAGCAACTTGTACCCAGATTTTCGGTCTCAGTTGGTCTCATAGGGGGCCTTCAGAGACTGATGAATCAACCAAGGACCATACATGGAGATGACCTAGACTCCCTGCTCAGATGTAGTCCATGGGTAGCTCAGTCTTCAAGGGGGTAACCTAGTAAGGGGAGCAGGGGAAGTTTGGGCATGAACTTGGTCGCCTGCCCATTGGTTACTTGCCCCTGGTTGGATGGCCTTACTAGGCCACAGAGAAAGAGGATCCAGACAGTCCTGATTAGACTTGATAGGCTAGGGTCACATAGGGGAGTAGGACCTCTCCTATCAGTGGACTAGGGGAGGGGCATGGGGGTGAAGACGGAAGGTGGGATGAGGAGGAAATGAGGGAGGGAGTTACAATTGTGATATAAAGTGGATAAATTGTAATAAATAATCATAATTATTGTTATTAAAATTAGAACAAAACAACTTGGAAAAAAAAGGATTAATTTAATCTTCAACTTATACTCCACTATTGAAGGAATCAGGACATGGACTCAAGCCAGGTAGCTGGAGGCAGGAACTGAAGCAGAGACCATGGAGAAATAAATGATGTTTACTGCCCTGCTCCCATGCCCACCGTTTCTTTCTTTCTTTCTTTCTTTCTTTCTTTCTTTCTTTCTTTCTTTCTTTCTTTCTTTCTTTCTTTCTTTCTTTCTTTCTTTCTTTCTTTCTTTCTAAATATTACTCAGGATCATCAGCCAGAGATCGCACCATCCACAGTGGGCTACTCTCTCTCATCAATCACTAATCAAGACAATACCCTCAGAGACATGCCAATAGGCCAATCTGATGGAGGCATTTTCTCAGTTGACTTCCCTTTCCAGATGAGTGGAGGTTGTGTCACGATGATAAAATAAACAAACAAAATAAAAAGAAAAAATAAAAAGCATGTCAGTTACATATCTTTAAAGACACAGCATCTAAGGAAGATGGTTTATAACCTTACTAGTAGAGAAGGACATTGAACAATCATCTGAGAATTTTCATAGTGTCCTCTTGACTTAGGATTTAACTCAGCTCATTTTGATTCTAGAACTTGTGCTGACATATATATTTATACATATGAGAAAATGTATTAATTATATATGGAGAAATGTGATTTGTTTCTTGCTCAAATTAACAAATCTTTTTTTTTTAAGAATATGATGTGCATCCAAGGAGGCAATTATCTAGCAGATGTGTTAATGTTATTTTCTCCCACATATCTGACAGGTGTAATTAAGCACTTTTGCCTGAATTCCTGAGGATCTGAATCTTCTCTAGACAGAGATGTGAATTAATTGTCTAAACATTTTTCCAGAAGGAGTGAAAACTAGACTTGCTGTTGATTAATACAGTTAAAGGTTATGCTTGTGCCATATAAACTTGGTTTGAATCTGGACATATTTTCAGTTTACACATTTTATCTCTTTCTTTCTATATTTCCTGGTATATTTCTTTCTATCACTAAACTAGAGATTGGATGGTATGCTATTTCAATAAGGTACCATATAGAAAACATTGTTAGATTTTTGAGACAATTGCTGAACTTACTTTTCTCTGATGTAGTATGAAAGCAATGTAAAATATATGTTGTGCGCATGTGCATATATGTGAATGCATATGTGTTGTGCTGAGGAATGTTTGCATATATCAGTGTATGTGTGTGTATGTTTGTATGTGTGAATGAGTGAATATTGCTGTGTCCCAATAAAGCTTCATTTAAAAACAAAAAAAGCAGTTCAGGTTTGTCTACAGGCTGTATTTTGACACTCAGTATAAATGATATATATGTCTTAAAGCTATGTTATTTTCACTTATCTATATTTCCCCATTTTTTGTTTGGTTCATAGTTCTGCAATATCACTGTATTATCTTTGCAAATCTATTTTTTTAACAAGGCTGCCTTTTGACCTTATATTGGCTTTTTCTTGGTAAACTTTATTTGTTTCTTGTCTGCCCTGTGATATGGTAAGTTGAAAATTACATCTTCTAAAAATGGAAAGTGTAGTTTTAGACTCACATGCTCTTATAGAGGATTACCTCTTCCCACACAAAGAGAAATATCATTCCCACATGCTCGAACCTACCTATTATATTTATTTTTTTAATATTTGAGATATATAAGGTCTTGATTTGTATCCTAGGTTATCCATGAACCCATCATCCAACTGCCTCAGCCTGTTGCCAACTGGAATTGTAAGCATGTGTCACTCACTATGCTTGACCAGAGTGGGCTTTTGACTGTCTTACTGAGATGATGTTGCTAAGTTCAGGCTGTAGGATGTCTGAGTTGAGGTCTTGAGAGGTGGAGGGAATTCTATTTGAGGCTCTCTCTTTGTTTCTTTCGAGATCCATGGATCTTAGCCCACATGATTAGAAAAATCTCAGACTATCTCAAATGGCATCTTGATCTAGAAATACCGAAATTCTGGAGTGAGCAGCTCTCATTAACCTGAAATATAATTAAAAGAGATTTGGGGGCTCTGAGAGACCTGAGTTCAGCTCATTCCTACATTTTTGGATAAAGTTTCATTGGAAAATAACTATGCCTATTCATTTATATATTGTTCATAGCTTCTGCTATCCTGTAATAACAGAAATGGATGGTAAAAGTGGAGACTGTATTTATGATCCCTAAAGCCAAGAATACTTATTTTCTGGTTCTTTATAGAACAATTTCCTGCCTCCTGCTTCTCAGCCTTCAGTTTTCTTACTGAGGCCCCAGGCATCTGGAGCACAGACAGCCTTTCCTGCTGTGCCCTGTCTGAATTTCTGATTTGCAGAATTCATGATGATGAAAAATTGGTGGCTTTATAACATGATCTTTAACAGTAATTTTTTATAACATCATAGAGCTCGGCACAGTGGTAAATACAGTGCTTGGAAAAATGAAGAAAAGTGTGTTTATTAAAATATTAAAAGAGCTGACCTGCATATGCTTCTTCCCTTTCTCTCTGTTCTCCAAAAGACAAATACATTCAGACCTTAGTTGTTTTCATATACCATCTAGGATTATGGGACAGGTCCATATAATCTCCCTTTATTGTTTCGGATGTTTGATTATATTTTCCTTCTAGAAATGGATTAATGTCTTGCTCAGCCATTGCTTTCATATATCCCAAACTAGTCTCATTTCGTGATTACTCCTTGTTTCTTTTTCTAGTAATAATCAGCGGTCTCTGTTGGGCCACTGAGAACTTCCAGCGTCGCCACTGGACTAGTAACTGTGGACCATTGTTCATGTAGACAGAGGTACCATTAAAACATCTCAAACTATATTCTTTATTTGTTTTCTTTAGCCATTCATCAAAATGAAAGGTTTTTATGAGAAGGATTAAAGACCATAAAATAAAATGTATTATAATGCTCCCTTTGAAATGTTTCAGGCATTTATTAAAAACAGTGCAGCTAGAGGTAAAAGGTCAGTCAGCAATAATCAATTTCTTTAGCATCGATGTCATTCTTATTAAACATTTATCACTGAGTGTCATTTAAGAGGACTCTAGAAACTGTTTCTCACTTTCTGCATGTTGTTTTGTAGATGTCAGTTATCCATCCACAGAAAACATGACATCTCATTTCTTCTACACTTTATAGCACTTTATGGACTGATTCTTTGCAACTCTGAGTTCTGAGGAATTGCACACTGGAGGGACATTTATATCAGGAAAGCCCTCTCAAAGTTTTTTCATAAATTGCAAAATGTATTGTTTATCTTCTTCATTTCAGATTTTAAATATGTCTTAAAAAGACACATATGGGTGTCAAATAGACAAATAGAAATGCAATGTTTAATTCTGTTGTTAAACTTCATCATAGCTTGTTTAAGTGTACAGATTTTAGTATGTTTATGCTATCTTATAGGTATAGTATCCACTTATAAGTGAGTATATATCATGTGTGTCTTTCTGCTCCTGGGATACCTCACTCAGGATGATCTTTTCTAGATCCCACCATTTGCCTGTGAATTTCATAATTTTCTTGTTTTAAATTGCTGAGTAGTATTCCATTGTGTAAATGTACCACAGTTTCTGTATCCATTCCTCCATTGAGGGACATCTGGGTTGTTTCTAGTTTCTGGCTATTACAAATAAAGCTGCTACAAACATGGTTGAGTAGATGTCCTTGTTGTATACTTGAGCATCGTTTGGATATATACTTAGGAGTGGTATAGCTGGATCTTGAGGAAGCACTATTCCTAATTGTCTGAGAAAGTGCCAGATTGATTTCCAAAGTGGTTGTACACGTTTACATTCCCACCAGTAATGGAGGAGAGTTCCCCTTTCTCCACAACCTCTCCAGCATGTGTTGTCAATTGAGTTTTTGATATTAGCCATTCTGATGGGTCTAAGGTAAAATCTCAGGGATGTTTTGCTTTGCATTTCTCTGATGGCTAAGGACATTGAGCATCTCCTTATGTGTTTCTCTGCCATTCTATATTCTTCTACAAAGAATTTCATGTTTAGCTCCGTACCCCATTTTTTAATTGTATTGCTTGATTTATTGCCTTTTACTTTTTTAGTTTTTTTATATATTCTGGCTATCAGCCCTATGTCAGATATAGGGTTGGTGAAGACTCTTTCCCAGTCTGTAGGCTGTCATTTTGTTCTGAGAACAATGTCCTTTTCTTTACAGAAGCTTTTCAGTTTCATAAGGTCCCATTTATTGATTGTTTCTCTTAGAGCCTGTCCTGTTGGTGTTCTGTTAAGGAAGTTGTCTCCTGTGACCGTGAGTTCTAGGTCTGTACACCTAAAGAAGATAAACAAGAAAGAGGACCTGGGTTAAGATGATCAGTCCTCACTTAGACAAATGTGATGGACATTGGAAGTAGGAGAAAACAAGTAACAGAACAGGAACCTACCGCAGAGGGCCTCTAAAGACTCTACCTAGCAGTGTATCAAAGCAGATATTGAGACTCACAACCAAACCTTCGGCAGAGTTCAGGAAATCATATGTAAGAAGGGGGAGTTAGTATGACCTGGAGAGGACAGGAGCTCCACAAGGATCAAATATATCAGGGCACAGGGGTCTTTTATGAGACTGTTTCTCCAACAAAGGACCATGTATGGATATAAACTAGAACCCCTGCTCAGATGTAGCCCATTGCAGCTCAGTATCCAGGTGGGTACCCTAGTAAGGGGAACAGGGACTATTTCTGACACGAACTCAATGGCTGGCTCTTTGACCCCCCTCTCAGGAAGGAGCAGCCCTGCTAAGCTACTGACTTTGTAGCCAGTCCTGAGGATACATGATAAATCAGGTTCAGATGAAAGGGGAGGAGGACCTCCCCTATCAGTGGACTTGGAATGGGGTATGGAGGAGATGAGGGAAGGAGGGATTGGGAGGGAATGAGGGAAGGGGTATGGCTGGGATACAAAATAAATAACCTCTGATTAATAAAAAAATAAAAATTATTTTAAAAACCTGTTCATAGCTTTTACAAGTATTTACAAAATTTCTGAAGTATGTTTGCAATGGTGTTTCTGAAAAAAGACTGATTTTGAGGCTATAGATAAAGTATAGTAGAATGCCTTCCCCAGTGTAGCTGATTTCAGCCCATCCAGTGAAGGTGTGAATAAAAACAAGACTGAAAATGGAATAATTTGGAGGGAAGGGTCATTTTCTTTGATTTAAGCCATATATTTTCTTCTCTTTTGATGAAGGTTTGGGTATAGGCAGAAACTATGCCATCCTGTTTGTTATATGTTTGCATCTTGCTAACTGCAAATCTTAGAACCTCTCAACATTTATAACTACAGGTAAAATATATTGATGTTTATTGTAATATACCAATAATGTGTGTATATCCATCATCTTATATTTATTTTTTCCTTAAAGTTCTTTAACACAAAGACACTTAGCTAGTGGTGTTTGCATACCTCTCTCTGAGTAGTGGCTCATGCTCCAGAATTCCCATGTGGCATCAGGCAAAATACAAAGCTTTTGAAAGACTTTTCTTTTTCAGGAATGCTTACTTGGACCTGTGGTTGCCAGTCTTCCCTTGAATCCCTTCCTTAGCAAAATAACTTATACAGTGCCCTTCATCTCAGGGTCTGCTTTTGAGGAATCCAACCAAAACAAAATAAAATATAAATGTAAGTTTTCATTTTGTTATTAAAACCCAGGTGATGCAATATGTTTGTTATTTATCTTACCGTGCCTTTGAGAAAGTGCAGGTCACCTTGGAGAAGGAAATGTTTGTTCTTGCTCACTGTTTCAGAGCTTTCATCCAGGCTGGTTTCATTGCCCTGCTGTTTCAGAGTTTTCCTCCAGGATAGGCTGGTTCCATTGCTTTTTGACAGTGACAAATCAGGGAGCTTGTGATGACAGTTAAAGCTAAGAAAGAGATGGGGAAGGACAAAATAAGCCCTACCAAAATGTGCCTCCAGTGACAGTTGTCTAATCCAACCCCATCATGTAATAAATGATTCATCTGTGACTTCAGTAATCCTTGTAATTGAATCACTTCTCCATAGTGTCTCCATTGAGAACTAAGTCTTCAGCACATTTGTTTATGGGAACATTTTATATACAAACCAACATGGCATTTTAGGAAGAAAAGATGACTCCCTGAAAGAGAGAAAAATATAAACTCAGTGAACACAAAGGAAAGAACATCATGTATAAGGGGATGTGGGACTAAGATGTAGTTCAACTATCTTATGTAGTAAATTTATAGGACTTTTTATGATGGGGCTTCTTCAAAGAGAGAAGTAAACAGGGAGATGAATAAAAAGAGGTAGAACCAAACAACATTGAAGGTTAGAGAAAATTTCCAGGGAACTCTGTCCTCTCTTTCTCTCAGCTGGGTTGTCTGTCATTCAGTTCTAAGCTATTTGCTGTGATGTCAAACCCTCCTTTCAGTTCCTGAGTTCATCCTTTCTCTGTTATTCAAAAAGCACAATGCTGGGAGAATTAAGGGAGAACAAAGAAAAGAAAGTATGACAGCCATTCTGAAGAAATCTGGTGTTGAAATACTTCAACTAAAAAAAAAATCAACTAATTTTTTTTTGATGTTGTATGCATGTGTGTGTGCAACTAATTTTTTAGAATCAAAATGTTCAGTCAGAGGTGAGTATGAGAGATATATGATCCACCTTCCAAAATCCTAAAACATTCTGGACAGTATACACCTGTCCCATTGTTAATTAAAGCTCTAACTCACTATGTTTTTGAACAACTGGTTAACTCTGATGACATCTGGACTCTCCTTCCATCTCTGTTACAATAAACTGGAGCTGTAGTTAGCTGTGTAGGAAGCACCTATTCCTAGTTCCTTAACCCTGAAATGATTCTTCCCACCTATGATTTTTCTCTGGTTGTTACCAAAGTAAAGATCTAAAAATAAGGCAGCATAGAAAATTCACTTATTGACAGCATGAAGGGAGCAAGGGAAAGTGTGCCTAGAAATAGCCTCTTTCATATGGAGAAAAAAAAGAACAGATTTAATGACCATGATTATAGCCAATTAAGTGCCTAATTCTGTATGAGAACAAAGGCTATTGGTAGGGTTTTTATCTACAAACACTTAGAGAAGTAGAAAGGATAACTTCCCATTGGCAATTGGTGTTTGCTATTTTTGAAGAGAGTAGGAGAAATGTGTCAATGGTGGGTAGGAGAACGAATGTCCCCAAGGTCTATGAATACTCTCACAATTGGGAGCACTGATCACTTTTCCATCCCACAGATTGAGCATCTGGCCATCAGGCAATTTTCTTCCCCTACTTGTTTTAACAAAGTTGTCATGATAATCAATTTAAAGCCTGGCTAGATGTATGAACTCCGCAACAAAGCTGGCCCTGTGAGTGACATACCATAGTTTCCAGTAGAACAGCTGTTCCTTACTAGCATAAACACTTGATCATTAGCTTTTCTTAAGTACCTTTTTCCAAACTTTGTTTTCATTTCTGTAATAAATCAGCTTAATCTCCTTTTGGAGAGATAGTTATAACTAGATCCATAGTGATACATTCTAAAATGTCACATGGTCTAAACGTTTGTTAAAATACAGACCACTATAATAAAAATATAGATTAATAATTGCTAAAGCTTATTAATAATTGATAAACTTGGCTGAAAGTTTTTGGTGAATAACTTCTTTGGGTTATTACATAAGAAATACCTGTAAACTGTGTATAACTCTGCACAGGTCATGCACCCTCATCACCTGTGTGCCAGTAGAGAGGAACACAGCTAACTAATCATGACATTTCTTTCCACTATGTTCATATGTAGACTCAGAGTCTTCCTCAACATTGGTAACCATAAGAAAAAATGGAGAGTTGGCATTTGAATAGAGCCTGTTTGTAATCCCTATTCTAAAACTTGGCAACTTTTAACATCAGAGCATGAATGGGTGTTTAAATCTTTGCCAATATGACAGCTAACTGAGTATATTTCACAGTAGGAGGAAGACAGAGAATTAGAATAAGATGTTGACTCAAAATGGAGTGGGGAACTGCAAAGTGTTCCCTAGCGAGATGACACCCCAAGGCATCTTGTAGGGGAGTGAAGGAATGTGAGAGGAAAAAAAAAACCCTGATTTCAGAGTATCAGTATAGATATAGTGGCCATTATATCTAGGTGATAGCTGAGACTTTGAGAAGTAGAGAGCCTGTGCTGCATGAAGCACAAGACTAACTTTTTAAAACATATGTATTTTATATAATTTATTTCTCTACATTTCAGCAAATGTTGTTAGAAACCATCTATATAGCTGGTTTTCTATTTAATGTGCCAGATCATAGGACTTTACTGAGTTTTTGTTGCTGTTAGATACTGTTTCATGATTTCATCAGACTAGATTTATTTTATATAATAACTGTACCTTGGTAACATATTTCTTGGCACATTGTTGCCAGTAAGTGACAACAATGAGGCCATTTTCTGGTAATGAAGTCAACCCACATGAAATCAGGGTGAAATGGATGACTTTCAAATCATTGAAGTCGAACAATACTGAAAAATAGACTTTATAAAGATAAATGATCACATAAATGATATCTTTTCAACAGTATACTTTTCTTACTGTCTCTGGATATTCTTCGGCCAAAATAATGCACAGTCAGAAAGAATAAGTTACTGTATCAAGGCTGAGTCTCTAATAATTGTTAACAACTGCTGGGCATGATTATCAGAAGTATAAAATGCAACAAGAGTATTTGTTTTCAAGAAGAGCTGGAATGGGTACTAACACCAATAATATCACAATTGGAACAGAATTGGATTTTTACTAGTTTCTGTAAGATTATAAAAAGTAACAAGGAGGCTATGCAATAAGCATGGAATCTGGAATTGTAGAAGGACATTATACTGTTAGGTAAAAATATAGAATATAAAAAGCAGAAGCTTTTCCTTTTTGAAACCAATAGAGCATAAATCTGATTTTTTTGTTCTAGACTCAAAAGTTTACGTAAAGTCAATGGTTGAGTAACTCTTTATCCATTTTTATTGTTAGTATCTGTAGTTCATTGTTGGGTGTTCAAAACAGGTTGTGTCATTTACTGTCTTTGAAGTCCTGTCCTGTGAAAGCATTAAAACAATTATTTGTAAACATGTACTAAGAATAAGCTGTGGGTTGGACTTAATAATATAAATGTAAAACATGTTTACATCAGCTGTGTTTCCCTAGAATCTAAGGACATGAGTTACTGGTGGTTTAAATTCATAATTTCAATAATCCAGGAAAACAATGAGAAGGAATGGGAAAGTGAAGCAGACTTGAGAAGGAATCTAAAGAAAGTGAGTAGCAAGGACATCAGTGTGACTGCCAGTCCCTTATGAGGGATGAAGGCAGTACCTATATGTCATTGGTCTGAGGACATTCCCATAATCACAAATCACTAGATCTGCTGTTCACCTAAGTGAGGGCTGGGCATCCTTCTAAAGCCAAGAAAAGCACTAAGGTAATGAGCATCTGGGAATAGTGAGTGTGAACAGGAGACTGGTGGTCCTCACAACTTAAAGTAACATTGTATGGGGCAACACTGCTGGCAGAAGTTCCACTTTAGTTACTCAGTAGTGAACAGAGCAGACATGTTGGTTAGAAGGTTACAATCCCAGTACTCTGGGGTTGTAAGACTACACATAGGAATTTAATGTTATTTCCATAACCTAGATTTGTTTGCATTTAGACCCATCCAAACTGACACTGTTTTTCCAGCTATTGTAATATGAATGTACACTCACAGGAAAATGGATCTCTGAGTGTTGCTGAACAACCATTTGAAAAGCTGTAATTATTATAAAACAATTTGGCAAGGGGAAGGTTTGTTGGTAGAAATGAAAAGGCAGTTTTGAGGCCAACAGTTTGTTATTTTTCCACAAACAAGCTTAATGGAAAAGAAAATTATTTTCTCTCCTTGGCCAACTTAGAGTTTAAATATTCTGTATGAGCAGGAACTTCAAGTTCTTTCCCATTAATATAGAAGGAAGCAGTCCATGCCTCATACTGACAATCCTAACTTTTAAAGTGTTTATCTAGGAAGAACTAAAATGCTAATCAAACTAGAAGGGGAAATTCATTTGATTGATTTCCATGTTGACTTAAATAAATCTGTTCTCCAGTAGAAAAAACTCAATTATGAGAGTGAAAATGGTTTATAAGGAGGGTTGTTGGTGCTTTGTCTATTGGAGATTTCAAGGGAATTGTTCTTTTTCTCTGTGCGTTGTGTTCTGAAACAGACCCTCATTTTCTCATCCAGACTGTGCTGAACTTACCTACTCAGACTATTCCCTGCTGCTGCCACCAGAGTAGTTAGGAACACAACCATAAGGCACTGTATATAACTTCAAATTGCTTTAAATTTTAATTTAATTTTTGCATAGCTGCATATACAGGTGTGTGCATGTGTGTGTTGTATGTAGATATATTTACACAATCTGCTTGAGTGTGCACCTCTGCATGTATAGAAGCTAGAGAAGAACATTGGTGTCTTCCTTTATTGGTCTCTACTTTTCCTTACTCCCTTAAGATCAGAACTCTCACTGAAACTGGAGCTCAAAGCTTTTTGTTATTGTTGTTGTTATTGTTGTTGTTTTGTTTTTTAGGCTGACAGTATGGTCTCTGTCACACACCCCGCCCCCCACTCCCAAGTACAGGTGTAATGGTATGTACATATGTGGCTACTGGAGATCCAAACTCAGATACCAGTGTTTGCACAGAGAGTTCTCTTATCTAATGAGCCACCTTTTCATCACCTATCAGCTTTATTTTTAAGCTGAATTACACAGCCATCCTTTGCATTCATTTAATTCATTTTCAGGAACATGGAGAATTTAGGGTTTCAAATACAGAGATGTGGTAGTACAGTTGACTTGAAGTCTTTACTACAAACAGGATGTTCAGACTTAAATTGACTGACCTCTAGTACTAAATTTGTACAAGGCAATGGACCATGGAAATAGAAAGGAAATGACCAATGGAATTTTATTTTACTTCTAATTTATTTTCCCACAAGCAAATTATAAAATGTAATTGCTCTAGTAGTATAACTTTTATTTCTTCTAATTAGAGTGTCTGAAATGGTCTCCTTCCTTTTGGAATGAATATTTTACTGGAGCATCTGGAAATGTCTATGTGGTATTTTGAAGCTGATTAAACTATGATAATAATGTTGCTCTCCCAAGAAAAGTGAGCACCTCAGCCTTTTCTGCTAAGTGTTTACTCTAGTTCCCTGCCTAGCTTTGTTATCTTCTTACCTGGTTATCTTTTGATTTTGGATGATATTTCATCTCCCTATACTTTCTCCTGTTCCCTATTACTCCAAGCTTTCTCTCCTCTGGATCTTCATGTGTTGCACTGTTGTATAACTATTTCTTCTGAAACTTATCAGGACTCAGGCAGTTGTAAAGAGAGGCTCCTTAGAAATCAGGAAGTAAACAAATCAGAAGTCTTAGGGAGTCCCTGAAATTTTCCAAAGGCAAGTTATGCAGTGAGAAAGTGGGGAAGACCCTAGAACTCATTGGTACAGAGGACCACTTCCTGAATAGAACACCAACAGCACAGGCTCTAAGATCAACAATCAATAAATGGGACCTCATGAAACTGAAAAGCTTCTGTAAAGCAAAAGACACTGTCATCAAAACCAAAGGACAGCCTATAGACTGGGAAAGGATCTTCACGAACCCTATATCTGACAGAGGGCTAATATCCAGTATATATAAAGAACTCAAGAAGTTAAAAAGCAACAAATCAAGTAATCCAATTAAAAAATGGGGCATGGAGCTAAACAGAAAACTTTCTGTAGAGGACTGTAGAATGGCAGAAAAACACTTAAAGAAATGCTCAACGTCCTTATCCATCAGGGAGATGCAAATCAAAATGACCCTGAGATTTCACCTTACACCTGTCAGAATGGCTAAGATCAAAAACTCAAGTGACAACACATGCTGGAGAGTATGTGGAGAAAGAGGAACCCTCCTCCATTGCTGCTGGGAATGCAAACTTGTACAACCATTCTGGAAATCAATTTGGTGTTTCCTTAGACAATTAAGAATAGTGATTCCTCGAGATCCAGCTATACCACTCCTAGGCATATATTCAAAAGATGTTCAAGTACACAACAAGGACATTTGCTCAACCATGTTAGTGGCTGCTTTATTTGTAATAGCCAGAACCTGGAAACAACCCAGATGTCCCTCAGTTGGGGAATGGATACAGAAATTGTGGTACTTTTACACAATGGAATACTATTCAGCTATTAAAAAGGAGGAAATCATGAAATTTGCAGGCAAATGGTGGGACCTGGAAACGATCATACTGAGTGAGGTATCCCAAAAGCAGGAAGACGCATATGGTATATACTCATTTATAGAGACCTATACAATAGGATAAACATACTGAAATCTATACACCTAAAAATGATAAACAAGAA
>CM053761.1:32632797-32669379 GCA_028658305.1 Pachyuromys duprasi | reverse complement strand
TGACTTCTGTCCAAGCCCTTCTGACTTTCATAGTTTGTGATGAGAAGTCTGGTGTGATTCTGATCGGTCTGCCTTCATATGTTACTTGACCCTTTTCCCTTGCTGCCTTTAATATTTTTTCTTTGTTTTGTAGGTTTAGTGTTTTGACTATGATGTGATGAGAGGTATTTTTTTTTCTGGTCTAGTCTCTTTGGTGTTCTGTAGGCTTCTTGTATGTTTATGGACATTTCTTTTTTTAAGTTGGGAAAATTTTCTTCTATGATTTTCTTAAAAATATTTTTCCGGTCCTTGGAGCCTGGAGTCTTCTTTTTCATCTATTCCAATTATTCTTAGGTTTCATCTTTTGATGGCATCCTTAATTTCTTGGATGTTTCATGCTTGGGGTTTTTCTGATTTTTTATTTTCCTTGAGTGTCGAATCCATTTCAGCCAGTGTATCCTGTGCTCCCGAGATTCTCTCTCCCATGTCTTGTATTCTATTGTTGATGCTTACCTTTGTGGTTCCTGATCTTTTCTCTAAGTTCTCCAGTTCCAGGTTCTTCTCCCTTTGTGTCTTCTTTGTAGATTCTAATTCTGTTTTCATGCTTTGTACCATTTCCTTCAACTGATTGACTGTGTCTCCTATTTTGGTTGTTTCCTCTCTGTTTATCTTTGATTGTTCCTGTATGTGGGCAGTTAATTTCTGCTCCATTTCTTTGAGGGCCTTGTTCATTTCCTCTTTTTGTCTCTCCTCTTGTTCCTCCAATATCTGCATAATCAAAGCTTTAATATAATTTTCCTGTGTCTCCGTTGAATTAAAATCTCCACTGCTTTTGGGTGTTTCTGGTGGGGCCATGGTGTCCTGATTTTTGTTGGGTGAGTTCTTTTGCCGATTTCTGGGCATTTGTTTATATATAATCAGGGAGCTGTTTGTGCTTTAAGGCTGTACTTCAGTCTGAATCTGTCAATCTCTTGTGTCAGGAGTATTCTTCAAGGAGATCAGGGATTCCCCGTGGTGTTTTAGTGTGTGCTTTTGTCTCAGTTGAACTCTATTGTGGGCTCTGTGTGTCCGGCTTTGTGCTCTGTGCTAGAATCTGTGAGCACTGAAGGCTGGTCACCCCTCTGGTCTGGAGGTTTTGCTCCTCACTCTGTGCTAGATGCTGAGTGTCCTTTTTTGAGATATCAGCTGGGTGCTTTGCGCTCTGCCCTGGGCTTGCTGCTAAGGGCTCTCCCCTGGACTGGAGATTTTGCGCCCCCTTCAGGGCCCGGAACTGTGCACCATGGTCTGAGATGATATTTGGGGCACACACAGTGGGTTTGGGTTGGTTGCAGGCGTTGCCTAGCAGTGTGCACCTGTTGTATGCAGGCCTGTCTGAAATGGTGCCCGAGGCCTTCTCTGTCTGGCCTGTGGACACACATGGACTGAGGTTTTTGCTGGCGGATGCGTGCAGTGTTCGCCGTCAGTGTGCAGTCTGGTCAAGATGGTCCCTGGACCCTCAAATTCTGGGGTGGTTCCAGCGATTGGTGTGCCCCTGCCGCACACCCATGGGTTGAAGCAGAACCTGGGTGCAGAGTGCGCTTGCAGTATGCGGGTCAGTGAAAATGGTACCTGGTTCCTCCTCAGACTGCCCTCAAGACTGTGTGATCCAGTCTATTATGGTGTGTGTGTGTGCCCAGCTCGGCTGCTCGTTCAGATCAGAGCTGTGCGCTGCTGGTCACCCGGAGATTTTTCCGGGTAATAACTGGGTGTCCCTAGGGTTTTCCCACTTGATTTTCTAGCCGTAGGAGTTCCTCTCACCTGGCAATCAGAAATGCTGGCGTTTTAGGTACCAGAGTTCAGTCTCCTGGTTGCTGCATTGTTTCTGCTGTCCTACTCCTCAGACACAGTATCCTCTCGTGGCAGCCATCTTGGATCTCCTTCCAATAATTTATTTTTTATGTGGTAATATAGATTGGTCCTTTTTCTTCTTGTCATTGTAGGAAACAAACATCATTCAACAGAGTCTAAAACTATTGAATTTTGGTTTTTAAGCTATCATGATGCTGGTTGTTTTTTTTTTTTCTGATAGGCCTTATTTTTGTATTATTATATCAGCATCTTAATACATTGATCTAAAATGTTTTCCAATGATGGAATTCAGGTTCATTCTTGTCTGGAATTTCCTTAGAAACCCATCTGAATAGCCTGGATTTAAAAACAACAACAACAACAACAACAACAAAAACAGCCTTCTGAACAGTGTTTTGAGAATGGGTACTGAATTGTCTAGAAATTTCTGAATGGAAATTATGACTTAATGTCTATTGAGCATTTTTGTTTGTTTGTTCCAATACATAGAGAAATAAAATGCTGTTCTTTGGATAAGTATAATCAAGATAATCTTATTTTGGAGATACACACTATTTCATAGATATTTAAATAAAAGAAACATCTTGTCTTAAATGCAAATGACCCCAGAGGGATAAAGCCTGAGTATATTTAGGAAAAGATAATGTATGATTTGCTGAACTTTCTAAACAGTCAGTAAGTAAAGGAACTCTACTCTAGGATATTAAGTTGATATTTCCTGCATGTAAGTCAAGCTTTCTAAGTGAGTAATTTCAGCCCATTGGTCTATTAAGGTAGACTGAGAGATCTGACCAACTATTTGTTTAGTATTTATCTTATTAAATTGTTTCCAAGAATTAAAAAGAAAGGTATGCCTTCAGTCTTTCTTCAGCTTTTTTCTTACCCCCTTCTCTTTGTGTCTGTTTCTCTCCACATTTCCTCTTCTGCTTGGCTTTAGCATGGGTCCCAGATGAACATTCCTGCTGAAATGATGGCCAGTCCTAGCCACAGATCATCCATTACAGGTTATCACTGGCAGATCTTTACACTGAGAAGTTTCCCCACCCAAGCCTTAATGGCTGTTTCTAAAACTATTGACATTTACCAAGTCAGGGGCAATTCATCTTTAAGGAAGTGCCAAAATAGCTTCCTAAATGGGACTCAAGGGTGATCCAGAGCATAGATTTGCATTACAGGGAAAGCTGTCACTGAAGTTAGGAAGAAGAAATGTGCTGTTTTCCTGGAAACCTGTATCATAGATGGGGCTTGTGTGTGAGAAGTCGTGAGATGGATGCTGTCAATTCCACTTCTTATAATAGAAATAGCTCTCTTCTTGATTTCTGTCTATTCTTCTATTTTTCTTAAAATAAGGTTGTTGAGAAAACCTTTTAAAATTTTGTTTGTTCATCACTATGATCATGTGTGATCTGTGTGGGTGCTCACATGCCAAGTGGAGTTCAGAGGACCTTCCAGACATCTCTCCTACATTTACCTTAGGTCTGCTGATTGAGCTCAGACTGACAGGTTCATGTTAAAAATGTCTGTGCCAATAAGCCATCTCACCAGCCCAATCTGTGTATTTTTATAATTAAAGAAAAATAAATGAAGAGTCCCTTCTTTGGGTGTAGCTATGCTGTGATATGGTCAGGATTTCATACAGTTAAAAGGTATGTCATTCTTTTATTCAATACACTAGTTCATTATCCCACAAAGAGCTAATAATCCCTTATTACTGTAACAGTCTCCATGCGAATCTTTGGGGATAAGATACTAAGCTCAGTAGTCACAGTAACAAAATATTTGGGAAATCAGCATTAGTAATTTCTATACATATTGAGGAAACTGCAATAGAGTAAGCAACAATGAATTGAACCTAGCATTAAACAGATTTGCCATTGTGTATGACGTTTACAAGACTTCAAGTTGCCCTTGTGGCAAAGCAAAGCCCTTCAGTTTGAGGATGCTGTTTGCTCTGCATTGGGCAGGCATTAGACAGCTTTGTGAATTTATTAGACCTACAGAAAAAAAATGTGTGACATTCACAAGATTTCAAGTAACACTTGTGACAAAGCAAGACCTTTCAGACTCAGAGTGAAATTTGCTCTGCTTTGGAAAAAAAAAAAAAGAGTGGAGTGTTTACCTCGGTAAGGGTTTTCTTGTTCAGATTCAAAAATCTTTGTACATTATTTTTTTTATTTTTTTAATTACTTAAGCCAGTTACCTATGGATGTATATAACACATTTAATTCTATCCATTCTATGCCACCGTCTATTTCTCTACATTTCTCCTTTCTTGTCTAATTTTTATGCTATGTGAATTGTCAAACAAGAATGTATAGTAATGTTAAGCATCACTTTCCAACAGTGAAATTTACTCATTTGTTATTACTAAATGCACCTGTGGTGGGTAGTTTTAATTTTCAACCTGATGGAATGGGAGAACAGCTTCTGAGAATGTCTGTGATAGACTATCTTGATTACATTAATTAAAGTACGAAGGCCTGTCCACTGCGGGTAGCACCACTTCCTATTCAGGGGTTCTGGAACCATATAAATGTGGAGAAAGTGAGGTAAGTGTAATTATGTATGCAGTAAGTCTTCCTCTCTGCTTCTTGACAGTGGATATAATGTAACCACCTGTCTGAAGCCTCCGCCCCTTTGGATTCCCAGTAAAAGATTGTGACTTTTGAAATGTGAGTTAAAACAAACCCATTTGTTTTTCTTTTTAAGTTGATTTTTGTCAGAATATTTTATCACAACAAAAGAAGTGAAACGGAGATAGCACCTTAAATTTTTTCTACCTCTTATTTTGTTATGCTAGGTTTCCCTTTCTACCAGTCCCTTACACAGCCTGCTGTGGTCTTTATGGAGAGTGAGATTGCATACCACATCCTCTGGTAACCTTCTGTAAACTTGCATTTATTCAAGCTGTACTCCGTTTTTTTTATTATATGAATATAATTGTTACATCTTCCAGTGTTCCACTTTGAAGGTGATTACCCTCTTCTACTGAATAGATTATGACCGTTCTTTTTTTTTTTTTTTTTTTTTATAAAAGAAACCAACTCTGTCCAATGCTTTGTCACATGGATGTAAGCTGTTGAGCTGAAGCTTGCCTGTGATTAAGAACTCCAATACATCTGTGCAGGGGTTCTAGGTTATCTCCATGCATGGTCCTTGTTTGGAGTATCAGTCTCAGAAAAGACTCCTGTGTCCAGATTTTTTTTTGGTTCTGTTGCTGTCCTTCTGGAGTTCCTGTCCCCTCCATGTCTTTCTATCTCCCTCTTTCATAAGATTCCCTCTTTGATCACCTCCCCCTGAGGGGAGGAGCAGCCTTATCAGGCCACAGTGGAAGGCCAGTCCTGATGAGACCTGATAGTGTCAGATGGAAAGGGACCTCCTAACTTACCAGTGGAATGGGGAAGGGGCATAGGGGAAGAAGAGGAAGGGAAGGTGGGATTGGTAGGGGACAAGGGACAGAGCTACAGCTGGAATTCAGAGTGTACAGAATAAACTGTAATTAATTAAAAATAAATAAATTTTAAAAAGAACTCAATACAATTTATTGAAAAATTTTGAAGCTTAAACATCAATATTCATTTTTACTTTGCCAATCATAGATTTAAAAAAATTAAGCATGGAGTTGGAATGAGATGAAAGCGAGGATATTCAAAGGTAACTTTGATAAAGTGTATTATATGTATATACAAACATTTTAAAATCCTTTAACACTGAAAAATTGTGACACTATGCATAAAATTAAGTGGGGGTATTTTAGTTGGGATATCTAGGATGGAGATGTTTGTAAGAATTCAGGTAAAAATAAAAATAACTTAATAGAGACACAGGGGCATAATTAAAGACACGCTAACAAAAATATGAGGTGATAAGAATACTAATACTATCCAATAAAATCTCACTATACCATACTTTTTTATGATTAAATTTTTAGTGACTGGCATTGATTAATGGACATAATTGAAATATATGTTGAATGAATGAATGATGAATAAACCATGAATGGAGATGCCACAAGCTATAGAAAAATATTAATTTTAAATCTTTGAGGTTTTTTTCATAACCATGATTTCATACTTACAAGCATAGTGTCACGCTTATGTTATATGATTTATGGGCCATTAGGAAGCTTCTGTATTCTGAAATTCTCTTTCTAACAGTGGCTGAGACATCACAGTTGAAATGACATACTCTACATTTTCTATCCCTTTCTTTCCTTGAAATCTGCGATGAAACAGTGAGGGTAGTCTCTGCCTTCATCTAACAAGGCCATCTTGGGGTAACTGCGTAGCAAAGGTTTTAGATTGTTGTCTCTGAGTAGGTGGAGCAGAGGTGCAAACTTATGCTACCCAGGGGTTGTAGTGTTGAGCAGTTACCTTCAGGGAGCCTAACTGCTGTCCATGGTTGTGTTAGAACAGGGTACATTCTCTGACAGATGGGTCTCTGGTTAACTCTAAGAGCAAAAACTGAATTTGTCTTAAGCTGGAGCTCCCTGTTGAAGATTTTTGTAAAGGAAAGATACTGTTCTCACAGATCACTCATCTTAAGTAGAGACACTGTTATTGGAGGCTAAGTTTTAAGGGGCGGGGAATTATTTGAGAATTTACCCTTAAAGCTTTGTTAGAAAACAGGATTTCCATGTACTTATTTCTACAGCTTAAAATAGGGTTACACTACTTGGAAAGGGGTATATTATGTATACAATCAGAGTTATGAATTTTAAACAAAGAAGATTATTTTAGGTGATGTGGGAGGCCCCATTGGAATCAAATGAATCCTTCAAGGAAAAGGAGAAGAAGGGTCAAAGTAGGGCTCTTCCATGCTCCTGGGTTGGCAAAATTAATGGGAATTAATGTTGAGAATAGCAACATTCTCTCACTCTGTTTTCAGTTCTGTCTATATTCCTCATATTTCATAATTTCATTTTTCTTTATAGCTAAAAACAAGTCTTTAGTATACATATGCCACATAGACCATGTTTTTATTCACTATTTATCTGTTGATGGACATCTCTGTTCATTCTGTTTCTTTGAATTGTTTAATGAGCAGTGATAAACATCAATGAACAGATATTTCTGTAGTAGTTCATAGACTCCTTTAGCTATGCCCAGGAGTGACGTAGTGTGGTCATAAGGTAGTTCCATTTGGAGTTTAATGATCAGTCACAGTTTCCATAGTGGCTGCACCGGTTTATACTCCCACTAGCAATGAGTTTGCTTCTCTTCATTCCCTAGCTGCCAAATGTAATTCTCTCTCTCTCTCTCTCTCTCTCTCTCTCTCTCTCTCTCTTTCTCTCTCTCTCTCTCTCTCTCTCTCCATCTTTTTTACTTTTTTTCTGTTTTGGAGACAGGGTCTCACTATTTAGGCCTAGATGTCCTGGCATTTATTATGCATACCAGGCTAGTCTTGAACTCACAGAGATCTGCTTATCTCTGCCTACCTAGTGCTGGAACTAAAGGCATTCTCCACTATGCCTGGAATACATTTTTTTTAAATAGTAGACATTCTCAAAGTAAAATCTCAAAATAGTTTATTTTTCATTTTTTAATGGATAGAATTGGTGGGATAATCTTTAAGATACTTTGACCATTTGCATTTTTTTCTTTTTAGGGAAAATGGCTCATGTGTTTATTGGCCATTTTGTTTTCTGGTGTTTAATATTTGCAGATACTTGTATATTCTAGCTATTACTATCTTATCTGAGTATAACTGGAAAACAATTTTCTTGCATTTTGTAGGCTGTCTGTTCACTTTGTGGCCAGTTTCTTTTTCTATGCAGAAGCCTTTCAATTTTATGTGATTTTATTCATAAAGTGTTCATGGCTGTTTCCTGTGGTTCTTTTCAGAAATTTCTTGTCTATGCCTGTATCTTGCAGTGTTTTTCTTTTGCAATTTCATTAATTCTTGTTTTAAATTAAGGTATTGAGTGCAGATTGAGTCAATTTTTGTGTGAGGTGATTGATGCAAATTTACTTAGTCTTCTTCTCCTGAGGAACTTCTGAGAAATATCCTTTTATTTTCCCCATAGAATCCACTTATTGGAAAGATTAGGGTGTTTGTTGTTGTTGTTGTTGTTTTTAGTGTATGTCTTTGATATCCTGGTTTATATCGCTGTGTGGTTTTAGCACGGGGTGTCTGTCATGCTTTGCTGGCCTGTGTGTTTGTTTGGTGTCACTACTGTGTTGTCTTTATCATTACTGTTTTGTAGTACAGATTAAAGTCGGTAATGTGTTGACTATGGCTGGGTTGTTTCTCACAACTACTTTGGCAATCAGTGTTCTTTTTTGTTTCTATATGCATTTAAGGATTGGTGTTGCGATTAAGCTTTTCATTGGTGTGATGAAAGGCCATGACCAAAAGCAACTTGGGAAGAAAATGGTTTATTTTGCTTCTATATCAAACTTCGTCATCTAATGCAGTCAAGTTAGTAACTTGAATAGGGCAGGAATTCGGGGACAGGAGCTGATACAAAGGCCATGAGGAAAACTGCTTATTGGCTTGCTTCTTTTTTTTTAATTTATTTATTTTTATATTAATCACAGGTTATGCACTTTTTATCCCAACTTTAGCCCCCTCCCTCATTTCCTCCCACTCTCCCCATCCCTCCCTCATCTCCTACCTGCCCCTTCCAAGTCCACTGATAGGGAAGGATGTCTTTCCCTTCCATCTGACCCTAGCTTATCAGGTCTCTTCAAGGCTGGCTGCAATGTCCTCTTCTGGGATCTAACAAGGCTGCTCCTCCTTCTGGGGCAGGGGAGGGTTGCAGAGCCAGCCATTAAGTTGATGACAGAAATAGTCCCTGTTCCCCTTACTAGGGTACCCAGTTGGATACTGAGCTACCATGGGCTATATCTGAGTAGGGGTTTCTAGGTTATATCCGTACATGGTTCTTGATTGGAGAAACAGTCTCATAAAAGACCCCTGTGCCCTGATCTATTTGATCTTTGTGGAGATCCTGTCCTCTCCAAGTCTTACTAACTACCCCTTCTTTCATATGATTCCCTGCACTATCACCCTGCACAAAACTAAAGTCCAAGTGGATCAAAGACCTCAACATAAAATCAGACATACTAAATTGGTTAGAAGAAAAAGTGGGGAAGACCCTAGAACTCATTGGCACAGGAGACTTCTTCCTGAATAGAACACCAACAGCACAGGCTCTAAGATCAATACTAACTAATGAGACCTCATGAAACTGAAACGCTTCTGTAAAGTAAAAGACACTGTCATCAAAACAAAAGAACAGCCTACAGACTGGGAAAGGATCTTTACCAACTCTACATCTGACAGAGGGCTAATATCCAGTATATATAAAGAACTCAAGAAGTTAAAAACAACAAATGGAGTAATCCAATTAAAAAATGTGGTACAGAGCTAAAAAGAGAACTCTCTGTAGAGGATTGTAGAATGGCAGAAAAACACTTAAAGAAATGTTCAACGTTCTTAGCAATCAAAGAGATGCAAATCAAAACGACCCTGAGATTTCACCTTACGCTCATCAGAATGGCTAAGATCAAAAACTCAAGTGACAACACATGCTGGAGAGGTTTTGGAGAAAGGGGATCCTTCCTCCATTGCTGGTGGGAATGTAAACTTGTACATCCACTCTGGAAATCAATCTGGTGCTTTCTCAGACAATTAGGAATAGTGATTCCTGAAGACCCAGCTATACCTCTCTGAGGCATATATCCAAAAGATGCTCAAGAATACAAAAAGACATTTGCTCAACCATGTTCGTAGCAGCTTTATTTGTAATAGCCAGAACCTGGAAACAAGCCAGATGTCCCTTAGTTGAGGAATGGATACAGAAATTGTGATACTATTACACAATGGAACACTACTCAGCAATTAAAAATAAGGAAATCATGAAATTTGCAAGGAAATGGTAGGACCTGGAAACGATCATCCTGAGTGAGGTATCCCAAAAGCAGAAAGACACACGTGGTATATACTCACTTTTATGGACCTATAAGATAGGATAAACATACTGAAATCTATACACCTAAAGAAGATAAACAAGAAAGAGGACCCGGGGTAAGATGATCAATCCACTTAGATAGACAAATGGGATGGACAATGAATGTAAGATAAAATGAGCAATAGGACAGGAGCTTACCACAGAGGGCCTCTGAAAGACTCTACATAGCAATGTATCAAAGCAAATATTAAGGCTCACACCAAACCATTGTCTTGTTTCTAATGGTTTGTCCAGCTTGCTTTCCTCCAGTACTCCGGGCCACCATCATATTGGCAACAGTCACTTTGATCTAGGCTCCTTCATGTCAACCATCAATCAAGAATATACACCACAGCCTTGCCCACAGGCCAGTATAGTAGAAGAATTTCCTCAGTTGAGACTATCTCCTTCAAATTGACTCTAGCTTGTGTCAAGCTGACATAAAACTAGGCAAGACAATTGCTTTTTACTAGTTATGTGAAGAAACATTATTGGAATTTTGATGAAGATTACATTCAATTTGAAGTTTGACTTTGGTAATATAACTATTTTCGTAGTCTTAATTCTGCCAGAACAGGAGCATGGAAGAATACTAAACAGACTATTCCATCTCCTTCTACTCTGACAGTTCACATTATTACCCTGGAACCAATGACCTCTGCAATTTAAAATTCATAACTTTGAGTATATCTATAAAATCCTTTTTCCATTTAATATAAGTCCCCTTTACACATCAGGGAGAAAGATGTGGAGAAAGAGATATTATCTTCTTTTTGTGGACTACTAAATAAGAGTTGTTTATTTCCATTCCCTTTTTCATAATCGAAACATAATACATTCTGCGCAACTTTCCAAAAGCCAATTTTTATGTACAGCTATTTTGATAGTTGGGGGCCAAGAGGAGGAAGTACTGCAAATGGACCTGTGTCCTTGGTTGATCATACTTAACCCCAGATAATGAAAAGATAAAGCGTTTTTCTTGCATGAAAGTAGGTACAGAATACTTTCACAGGAAGTTTTAGTGCTAGATAGAAGAGGGTTAGTGTAAAAGTAAAGAATAAAAAATAAAGAATGGTAAATTTCTTATTTTGTTTTCAGGCTGAGAGAAAAAAGACTATAAACTATTAACTGTGACTACAACTAGAACCAAATCTCTCCTTCTATTTTGAGCATGAAGAACTAAATGTTGAATAAAAATGCAGTCCTTGGTACTGCCAAAGCAATGAGCTTCCTGAAATAGCTCATTAAGATGTCATAACTCCTTTGGTGGGCTAGCTCATTAAGATGTCATAACTCCTTTGGTGGGCTGCTGTTTTGACATTTTTAAGCATGGAATTTGCCTTTTGTGTATTATACAGTGTCTCATCAAGGGACCAACAAAACCTTGTTACAATCAGGAGGATGTATTAGAACCATCAAAAGTAGATTCCCTTGGTTTTCAGTCAACACTTCATATAAGTAATTAACTCCACTTTTCTATATGGCAGACTGGTTCTCAAAGCCAGACATGCCCACCCACTGCTGCCTTCAGACGCTATTTCCTGCAGATGGAACAGAGCAGATGGAAATGATACAGGGTTGAATTATCAGAGAAATGAAGAAAATTCAATTCAAGTGACATTTGAGTACTAGGGATTTGAGCTGGTTGTTATTTTTCAGTTTTTTACACAGACATGCTGTGTACATCCAGACTTTGAAATATAATTGCTGGTTCAAAGTCACCCTAGCCCCTTAGGTATAGAGAGTGTCATTATTTACCCTGAAATTCTGTTCAGAATAGAGATTCTACAAATATTCCTCTTTACATCTTAGGAAATCCACATTTTTAAAGAAAAGATGAGCTTCTTAAGAAGTTAGCTGAGAAGTCTCCTATGTACTAAGCCCCACCAATTGTTTTCTTTTGACTTTTATTTTCTGTTTTAGATTTCCAACATTTTTATTATGATGTATTTCACTTTAATTTTACTTAATTTTTTATTAAAAATAAATCTGTAGATTTCAAAATCTTGCATATGGTTTGAAAGTTGTTAACTCATGTTCTTTTTTTTTTTTCTTGGTTTTTCAAGACAGGGTTTCTTTGTGTTATCTTGGCTGTTAGGCTCTTGCTTTATAGGTCAGGCTGGTCCTGAACTAAAAGCAATCTGCCTGCCTCTGTCTTCCTGGGATTAAAGGCATGCATCACCACCAAGGCCAGCTGTTTGCGTCCTTTTAAATACTGCTTTTGTTCTACATTTTGACTGTCATTTCAACCATACTATTTTCTCCATTCTTATGATACTGTTTTCTCTAATGTTTTCATTACTTCATTTACCTTCCTGGGACTGGTGATACGGGAGAACTCTTGAGACCTACTCTTTCATTATACTTCAAGTACACAATACATTCAGATTTTAAACATTTTTAATTTAATTTAAAAAAAATTTATTCCCTATACATCCTGATCATAGCCCCCTTACTTGTCTCATCCTGGTCCCACCCTCTGTCCTTCTTTCCTGCATCCCCTCCCCTAGTCCTCAGAAAAGGGCAGCCCTCCTCCCCAAACAACTGACCACAGCCTATCAAGTTACAGCAGGACTGAGTGCATCCTCTTCCTCTGTGGACAAGAATGCCCTGCCAAGGAAAAATGATTGAAGAGCAGGCAACAGAGTCCATGTCAGAAACAGCTCTTGCTCCTCTTATTAGGGTACCCACATGGAGACTGAATTGCCATGGGCTACATCTGATCAGGAGTCCTAGGTTCCCTCCATGCATGGTCCTTGGTTAGTGCAGCAGTCTCCGCAGGCCATTCTGGGTCCAGATTTGTTGGCTCTGCTCTTCTTCATATAGAGCTCCTGTCCCCTCTGGGTGGGTCTTTCTATCCCCCACCTCTTTCATAAGACTTCCTGTGTTCTGCTAAAAGTTTGGCTGTGAGTCTCAGCATGTGCTTTGATCTCATGGTGGCTGGAGTCTTTCAGAGAACATCTATGGCACGGTTATTATTTAGGATTACCATGTCCTTCAAGTTCCTCAGAATTCACTCATAAGTTCTGTTTTTTTTCATCAACATCTCTCCCTCTTCCTGCCCTGTGCTTCTTACCTCCCTAATAGCTGTTAATGACCATTATATTTTGTTGATACATATTCCATCTTTGCTTTTAATTTTTCACTGTATATTAATTTATAAATAAGACCATGCAAAATTTGTTTCTGTTTCTCACTTATTCTTCTTAGTCTGCCAAGCTAACCCATTTTTGTGTCCAATACTTTATCAAGCCATCCACTGATGGACACTTACATTGTTTCCACATCTTTGCTACCATGAATAAAGTTGCAAGTCACATAGGACTACCAATTCAGTTTACCAATTTCACTTTTTGACTCCACAAGGTAACCAGGCATTTTGAAAATGAAGATTAGCATTTGAAATAAAACTAAGGCCACTTTAATGGCAGATTGTTACTTGAGAGTTTTCTTTTCTTTTCCTTTATTCTTTTTCTAGTCTTCGTTAGAGTTTCTATTGCTGGGATGATGGGATGAAACACCATGACCAAAAGCAAAGACCAAAAACAACTTGAGGAAGAAAGGGTTTATTTTGGTAACACTTCCCTGTAACAGTTCATCATTGAAGACAACCAGGGCAGGAACTCAAACAGGGCAGAAACCTGGCTATTTGAGTTGATGTAGAGACTGTAGCTTGCTCCTCATGTTTGCTCAGCTTTCTTTCTCCCCACTTTTATTAAACACAGATTCTTTCCTCATACAATATAATCTTAATAAAGTTTACCCCTTTGTCTCTCTGCTTCTCCTTGCTTCCTGTCCAATCAGAAACAGGCTTCTAGGGGATAACAACAAACAATACTAAAATAATATATAATAAGGTAATATAATAATATTATATAATATATAATAATGAAAACCATTATATAAGAGACAAAACAAACCCACAGTAATATAAGAGTCCCAAGAGAAGACACAAGAATTAGAGACCCACTTTTTTACAAATGCAAGAGTTCCATGAAAGTCCTAAACTGAAAGCTATCTTATATATGCAGAGGACCTGGTGCATACCCATGTAAGCTGTGTATATGCTGCTTCATTCTTTGTGAGTTCATATGAGCTTTGCTCAATTGTTTTAGAGGGACTTGTTCTGGTGTCCTCTGTCCTTTCTGTTTCCCTCACTCTTCTTTCTCATCTTCCACAGATTCCCTGAATGTTGAGACTAAGGATTTGATGGTAATCTCTCTCTCTCTCTCTCTCTCTCTCTCTCTCTCTCTCTCTCTCTCTCTCTCTCTCTCTCTCTCTTTGTGGGTTTTTATTTGTTCCCATCTGCTTCAGGAGGAAGCCTCTCTAACTATGGCTGGGTAAGATAGCTATCTATGAATACAGAAGTCATTTTATTGATCTTTCTTTTTCCCTTCCTTCCTTCCTTCCTTCCTCCCTTTTTTCCTCCCTCCCTCATTCCCTGCCTCCTTTGCTTTCTTTCTTTTCTTTTCTTTCTTTCATTTTGACCAGTAGCATTTGGTTTTAACCAAGCTCTCCAGGCCATCTAGATTTGCTTCATGGTCCTCCTAGCAGAGACAAGTTCCATCTCATGGGGTGAACCTTAAGACAAATCAGTTGAAGGTTTGTGCCACAAGCATACTTTTCAGGCAGGATGAGAGGGGTGGGGGGGTGTCAGGGGATGACAAGAACTGGAGGATCAGGTCAGTAGGGAGAGGGGAGATATGATTGAAGGAGACTACGAAGCAAGAGACAGCTAGAATTGAAGGGAATTGATGGTAATTGACAGGCTATATTCCTATAATTAATGAAGTCTTCATTAATGATCCTAATGAAGTCTCCAAATAATGAGCGAGGTGGTACACCTACTCAGTGTCTCTTATCACCAAATAAGGTTCCAGTACAGGCCTGGATTTTATAGAATTGAGTTGTTGGCCAGAGGATTCCATGAAAATCACCAAGCAATGTGGCTATTGGCAAGAAAATAGGTTGCCCTCCAAAAGCTGAAATAAATACCTAATTGCTGAAGAAAACAACCACATAACCACTGAATGTAGAAAGGTTGAGCTGGTGCTGCCTATATAGAAACTTCACTTCATGTTCTAGTGTCTATGACAGGGAAAAGTACTCTGCAGGCTACAAAGAGAAGAGGCTAAGCACCAACCCAACCACAAAACTGCTGATCTACATCCTATTTTTCTTACAGCTCTCAGGATCTCTAGCTGAGGGGTGCAACCACAATGGGCTGGTCCCTTCCACATAAATCACAAATTAAGAAAATGCCATATAGGCTTGCCTATGGTTTGACATTATAGAGACATTTTCTCAACTGAAGCTCTCGTTTCTGAGACAACTATAGCTTGTGTCAAGTTGAAATTAAACTACCATACACATGTGCGTGCACGTGTACACACACATTCATATAACAATACTTAATGAGAAGACAAGGCCATGGATTTGAAATAGAGTAAGAAGGAGCCTTTGGGAAGGTATAGTGAAAGAAAAGGGAGTGGGAAATAATTTCATTATTTATTAGTTCTTCACACAGAATGTGTTTTGTTCATATTTACCCCATTCCCTAGCTCTTCCATATTCAACTTCCTCTTTCCTACACAGCCAAGTTTTGTCCTCTTTGATCTAAGAGAAGTCACATTCTTAAAGGAGATACCTTTTTAACAAGCAGAAGTATTCCTGAAATGGAATTAAGAATTCTAGTTGTTTTACTGCTTTTATGTCAGTCAATTATTTTCAAATACAGTTCTACAAAGAAAATATTAAGGTTCCAAAAAAATGAGACATACATCATAAGGAAAAGTAGAAAGATTAGTGAAAGGGGAGAAGAAAGACTGTTTAATGACTCTGCTATTTAGTAGTTATTGGTCACCCTTCATACTGCCATTTCACAGCCTTGACTCTATGTGACAAGAATACAGCAGAGAACAAAGGGAGGAAGGGTACCAGTCTATGTGGATCTTATGTCCTAAAGCAGTGCTTCTCAACTTTCCTAATGCTGTGACACTTTAATATAGTTTCTCATGTTGTGGTGACTCCCAATCATAAAATTATGTTTCTTGTTCATTTCTACAACTGTAATTTTGCTTCTGTTATGAATCATAGTATTAATATGTTTTCTGATGGTTTTATGCAACCACTGTGAAAAGGTTGTTCTTCCCCAAATAGGTCATGACCCACAGGTTGAGAACCATTGTCCTAGAGGAAAGAACTAAACCAGAACACAAATACACCACTCAGATCACATATAGATCACCTGCTTAGAGTTTATTTTGTTGTTTAAGGCTATAATTTATTTTCATCTGGACCTCATTCTTGGTGATGGACATGGAAGAAAGTGAATGGTTTTGATGGAGTATTTAGTAAATAAAAGTGATAGATAAATTTACTGATCTGTGTAATGGATGTTATCAAGGATTGTTGAAGGACTCTTTGCAGATTTTTGGGCTTGTCAAATATTCAATTATCAAAATGGACATAGTGCTATGTTATACCATATATTTTGTTTCTGCTCAAAATGCTTCAAGTGACTTAGACTAATGATTAAGTAAAATTTGAGATCAGTTTGTATTTACTGAACAGTCTACCACAATACTATTTTATTAATTAATTTGATTATTTCTCTTAATAACACTTAAATTGTGCAGTCCACTCAACTTTAAGCTCACATTGTTCCCAAATGTCTATCCCTTTTCTCATATTACCACTGTAATCTGTTTGATTTCTTTGGTCATTCCTCCTTCAATGCCCTGATTCATACTAGCCTTTCTTCTCTTCTCATTGTTATCAATTTTTATTTTTAGTATTTCAAGTATCAATTTAAAAAACTCCACTTTAATTGGCATACTCTCCACAGAGAGATTTTGTATCTATCTACAGGATTCACTTCCTTAGTATAGAATTAACATGACATGAAAATGATGAGAATATCATCATTTAAGAATATAATATTCTCATATCATCATATGAGAATAATCTAGACCTTGAATTGTCACTTTAATAGAACCTTGATGTATCAAAAGATCTAATGACCATAGAAGCTGTTTTATTCTGTTCTTCAAATGATGAGTCTACTACTCTTTTCTGATTAAGCATCTGAAGTGTTAGGAAATGCACCACATTCCATGCCATTAGGACTGTTTGATAGGCAGCTATTATTGAGCTCTGTTTTATATCTAGCTAAAAAGAAATACCCCATTGACAGTATGCCACATTGCAATAATAAGCAAGTCCTAAATCCTTGTGACTTAACCATGTAAAATTTATTTCCTGTTTTTCTCTTTTAGTAAAACTGCAATGGTTCTTGAAGGCATCTCTCTTCCACGTGGTAACTTAGAAATTCATATACTTCATGCTCCTGCAGTTGCTTTGACATTTGGAGAAAAAGAGGAAGAATCACATACTTGTTTTCAAATGCCTGAAGGACATGTAACCCCTCTGCTTCTAGAACTATTTATATGGTTACACTTAATTACAATGTGGCTATGGAGTTGGAGAGCACGTGGTTATTTTACTGAGAGCTACAAAAACAAAAGTTAACAGACACGTGTAGGTTGTAATAGTATATGGTTATGAAGCCAAATATTCTTTTGTTCCGTTCAGAAACTCAAAGAGCTTTCACCCATGCTTTATGAAAGCAACTTAAAAACCATATCCAGTTACTTCACTGAGTTCAGGTCCAGGATTTGAAGGCTGTATCATTGCAGTCTGCCTCATGTCACTAGCAATGAAGCCTTCTGTTATCTATGAACTAAACATAAGGTGGGTTTTGGAAGATAAATCCTGGTAAACCTAGAATCCTTTACCTTCTTCCTGCTGCCATCATGGTGGGATCCAAACATTATTTGAATTCTTGGGAAATGTCAAGTTTATTTTAGATCACGTTTATTTGCTTAGTTAGCACAAATTTCTTAAAGCCTTTCACTATTCTCATCTGCTTCTAGCCACTTAAGTATGATACTTACCACATTTCTTAAGCATTTTACAGTCCTTGTTTTATTGTATATTTTCCACAAAGTTTCATTTTCTTAACTTAATGAGGTTCTTTTGATGATACCAATCTTCAGTTAAGGAGTTATTATTTCTGTTAGCATTTTTTAAAGGACTTCCTTTTGGTTGTATTCAGCACAGAAGTTTTTGTTGTTGTTTGTTTGGTTTTCCAAATATAAGACCTTGTTCAGTCTTTACGTGATCTAATCCACAAAAGTAGTACCCATGATAATCATTTCTCCACACATCTCCCTCATCCCTACTACAGAAAGAATGTTGTCTGCTTTTATTAATATGTAGGTGAAATTAAACAGCATAGGTCTAAGTCACTCATTCTGTAGAAGGGCAAACATGCCCCACGTCCTCACATTAGCGTAGTGGTTTAGGTGACTTTCTAAAAGAGCAAAACTTTGGGCAGAGTTCAGGGAATATTATGAAAGAAGAGGGAGATAGAAAAACCTGGAAGGGACAGGAACTCCACAAGGAGAGCAACATAACCCAGAAATCTGGGCCCAGGGATCTTTTCTGAGACTGATATTCCAATCAAAGACCATGTATGGAGATAAACTAGAACCACTGCACAGATGTAGCCCATGGTAGCTCAGTGTCCAAGAGGGTTTCCTATGAACAGGGGCTGTCTCTGACATGAACTCAGTGACTGGCTCTTTGACCACCTCCTTCTGAGAAGGGCAGCAGCCTTACCAGGCCATAGGGGAAGACCATGAAACCAGTCCTGATGAGACTTCATAGGCTAAGGTCATATGGAAGCAGAGGAAGACCTCTTCTATCAGTGGACTTGGACAGGGGAATGGTAGGAAATGAGAGAGGGAGGGTGGGATAGGAGGGAATGAGGAAGGGAGCTACAGCTGGAATACAAAATGAATAAACTGGAATTAATATAAAAATAATTTTTTTTAAAAAACAAGCAAAATATTGAACTAGGAGCATAAATAGGGCAATTAGAGGGAAAATATCAAGCATACTTAAAGTTAAGTCACCATTAAGAATTCATTGATCTGTTATGGCATATATATTAAAGGAAAAATTAAAGCTTTTCCATGATTTCCTAGTTGGTAGATAAGGATGTGGCTTATACAATGCTAAATAGAATGGTAGGTGGAATGTACATTTATTTTACTTTCTGCTCATAGCACAACAAAGAACTGTAGATATTTTAAAAAGAATATATCTATAATATTTGAAACAGGAAAGAGAGGGGTAGTCTAGAGAGGAGCAGTTAACTAAATATGGCTGAGATAATAAGATTCTAAGACAAAGAAAGTACTGAGAGTGCTGATATGAATAGTAGAATTCCCAGTTAGAGAAGCACCACAGTGTCTGTGTCATTAGAGTTCAGAGAAAGAGATCTAGCAAGGTGGTAAGTGACAGCCTTGTTATTTAGAAACTAGAAAGTCAATAATAAATAAATATAGGTGTAGCAATTTATACAGAGATAAAGTAATCCACAAAGTCTAGAGGATCTTCTAAATAAAATGAATGAATTTAAAAGTAACCCTTTCTATAGTTACACAATAGCTCTAGATTTTGTAGGGGTTAATTAAGAAAAGCTGAAGTCACTGCTTCTGGGGAGAGGCTGGAGGTTAATGAGGATGGAAGATTCTAGACAACCTTACGACTTACAAGCCAATTAGTACCATTTGACTTTTAAAACTCTCTTCTCTATTGCTGTGAGAATACAGATAATTAAGAGGATATTCAGAAAGCTTTACTTTCGTTACTAGAAGTGGAAAGCATCTAGCAGATGAGCAGGCCATGTCTGTACCATCCTTTGGCTGGTGACAGCCATAAGTCATAGCTGTGTCTAATTTTATTAGTTCTTCTGAACAGTCACTTTGCTTGTCAGAATTAGTTTCTGTTCCAACTGAAGTCTCCACTAACCTAGAAAAGTGTTATGATGTGGTCATGGCAATTTAACACCAATGCAGTGCTGACTTTTTGGCATCATGTCGAGAATGGTAAATTAAACATATTAAAAACAAGGCAGGCAGCATTGCCCACTGATTAACCATGGCAACTGTCAGGAATCAAGCTGAAGTCTGAATGCAAGAGAGGAGGGATGATTCTGTATGTCAAGTAGAGAGCAGCAGAACACCCCGTGTATAGGCTAAAGTGAAAGCATACTAAAAGCAGTGACAGTAATGAGATTATATGTATTATAAGCACTGACAATTATGCTCTCATTACTAAAATACACAAAGGAAAATGAACATAATTATGTTGCAGACACTATGGGATAGTGAACTTATTATGCCATTTTCAGTGTGTCTATAAAAGTTTTGCTGCTAAGTTTTATGCATTATGGGTATAAAATTAAATTTTTTTCTTTTCTATATCCCCATGAGATTTTGGAAAACTAATATAGAGAGAAGTTAGCCTAGAAATAGTTCTCTAGAAGCCATATGGTTCTGTTTGTTTTCTCTCTTTAATTCTTTAGAAAATATGAATGAGACATGAATGGTGGGGAAGTGAAGACATTCCAGTCTTATTCAGTCAATATAATGGTTTTCCTTATGTGAGAGTGCATTTCAGCTTAGACAGAGCAGTGTAGAATTCGCAGGGCTTTTTAAACTTTATTTAGAGTTTGAGGCTTTCAGAGAGAAAGTAGCTTGCCTGGGGTCAAACTGTGCTGGAAAGAGAATCAAGCCTTTGACTGCTGTGTGTGCTTCTGATATGGTTTCTATTGCACTGATGCAATTACAAATGGATTTGGGCAAGTGCATGCTTTAGCTATGATGACCAACACCAGAAAGGGCTATTCGGACATAGCAGAAGCTGGCAGTGTAAACTATTCTAGGACACCAGACCAGCTGCCCTATATAGCCTGGAGAGGGATCCACAAAAGCCATAGTTAAAATTTTTCAGCTACAATTTTTCATTATCTGTCACATTCATTCATGCACTTTACATACCAACAAATTTCCCTCCCTTCTCTCTCTTCCCATTTCTTCTCCCCAATCCTGCCCCCATCTACTCCTTGTCTCTCTTCAGAAAAGGGTAGGCCTCCTATAGATATCAACCAGCCATGACATCAATGTGCAGTAAGAGTAGGGCCGTCTTCTCCTATTAAGGCTAGCAAGGCAACCCAGTAGAACGAAAGGCAGGCAGGAAGACCAAGACAAGAATACCAAGCTACACATCTGTAACATGCACAGAGGGCCTAGGTTAGTCTCTTGCAACTTCCCTGGTTGGCAGTTCACTTTCTGTGAGCCCCTATAAGCCCAGGTTAGTTGATTCTGTGGGTTTTCATGTTGCTGGATTAGAATTCCTTTACACAGTAGTATTCAGTTTTACCCTAGATCTCTGGGCCATCTACATTCTAGGTTTTTAAGCACAGTTAGGTATGAGTTCCATCAACTTTCCTACTGATCATTTTTTCTTAATTATGTGAATGAATATGTGTGTGTATGTGTGCGTGTGAATGTAGATTCCCATTCAGTTTAGAAGAGTGTCAGTTTCCATGGAGCTGACATTACAGGTGGTTGTAAGCCATCTTACATTGAATTCTGAGGATTGAACTCAAGTCTTCTGCAAGAACCTAAGTACTCTTATACCATTGAGCCATCTCTCCATAGTTTTGATTTTGAATGAATAAAATGGGTAGCCAGTGGAAGTAGAAGAATGAACACTAAGTTATTGTATGATGGCAAATCATTAAAGTCCTATATTCAGATTATCTAGCAGAAATTGACTAGGGAAGTCCTTTTAATGCAGTCAGCTTGAGATCTCAATTGACTGAGTCCCAGGTAGAGCAGAGTCCCCTGGGGTGAGGGTTCCAAGTGAAAAAACAAACAACATCAGACAGAAAACATTATCAAACAGGGAGCTTACAACATCCAGCAGAAGTCCTGTTGAGACAGTCAGCTGGAGTTCTCTTTGAGGGAGTCCAGAAAGAGCTGTGTCCCTTGTGATAAGACTTCCAAGTAAGAGAACAAGAAGCAATAGGTAGAGATAGCATCAAATTGTGTGTTCACAACATCTGCCAGAAACTGACTGAGGAAGTTGAGTCAGTCTGCTGAAATTCCAGACTGAATTTTCTCTCCACGAATGAACTCCCCAGAGCTGACCTTCTGACTTCTCTTTCCCATTGTAGGCTCTATATCTTGGGATAAACAATAATAGAGTCTGTTGGAATGGTTTACCCTCCAGCTGTTCTGAAAGATGCAACATATTTACTCTTGGGCTGTTTGCTGTTTTCTTTCCTGCCACCTTCACAGAATTAGGAGTTATTATCCTATCATAGACAAGGGGTCTGGAGGTTACTTGACATGCACTTGCTTGGATCTGAAGTGTTTCAGCTTCAGCCCGTCGTCAGCTTCCCAGTGAGCTACAGCAGCGTGTGGCAATTTACCAACGGGAAGCAGCAGTGAATAGTTTTCCAGACCACACCTTTATGAGTTACTTCTAGCTTTCAAATATTTCCTTTTGAACATCAGTATTGCACTCTCTTCCTGATGGGACTGTGACTTACGTAACCTGTGATTTTAAAGGGAAACCATTTTTCCTTGTGTGGCTCAAATATGAGCTCTGATGTCAATGTCAGGAGTGAAGTTTCCAGAGTGCAATGAACTCCACAATGGCTTTCTTTTTAGAATGAAAACTTAAAGAGCCAATTTATTCTGATATACAAGTGTGAGTGTATCTAGCAAATACTTTAAAATATTTGGTATTATTTTTTACGTATAATGATCATGCTTAAGGAAAAATCTAGGTAGTTATATATGATATTTTTACTTTAAATGTTTTGTTTGTTTTGTGAATGCTACAATGAAATGTAGAGTTAGAGGACAAATTGTGGGGGTCAGCTCTCTCCTTCTACCATGTGGGTCTTGGGATGAAACTCAGGATTCAGGTCATTAAGTTTGGAAACTGTTGTTTTTTTTCCACTGAATCATCTTAATGCTCATTTATCTATCTATCTATCTATCTATCTATCTATCTATCTATCTATCTATCTATCCTATCTTTCTGTCTCTCAACACAGAATAGTGTAGCACATTTTGTAACACATACCCTGCTAAGGCCAGGGCCAGGATATCAGTTTTGTTGTCTGAAATTGAGTTGGGTAAGCTTTCAGATCCCCTATTTCTCTTGTTCTTTCTCTTTAATTTGTGATAGAAAGAGCCACCGGGCTGATTTACCTCAGACTTATAGTTCTCTGGATACTGTGCTTATTTCTAAGTGCAAGAATGTTGATGTGTACTTGTTTGCTATTTCCTTTTGCTTTTCATTTACAAAGGTTTTCTGGGCCCAAATAGCAGGGAAGATGCTAAGCAGACTGGCATAATTGGAGGTTATGCATTCTCCTGGAAGCTCATGGCAGGGGCACATGCATTTGCCTTCCTTCGTGGATCTTGGGAACAGTATTTAAATCAGAAAGCAAGCAGTGCCTCTGATCACTACAGATGACATACTGTAATAAGTCTCATTAGAAGCACATGGCTCTGTTTCAGTTGTGCTTGGTGTTGAAGTCTGTTCCTCTCCTCGGGCTTTTAGGCTGGAGCTTGCTCTCCCTTTCCTCTAAAGCTATTTCCCAGGCACTGCTAGAGGGAGCTCCAAACTAAATTGCTTTTGATTCTTGCATCTTTGTATGTGTCAGATGAAATCAGATTCAAACCAGGTTCTATTCTCTACAGTGCTGATTCAAATCAAACCAAAACATCCGTAACGTGGGACATGATTGCAAGTATATTTACCTTGTTTCGTCCCCTAATGGTGCTGTCATGCAGTTCCCAAGGCAAAAGACAAGGGAGCAGAGGAAACTGAATTGCTCTCCCAGCAGGTGGAATCGGTTGTCTTGATTCTGCTTCCAAGTGGGTCTCTGCTACAGCACAGTGTCTTCATGTGATACCTCCAGGACAATAGGGGGAAGATGAGTCCTCACAAAACTCTGACTTTTTATAGCTTTTGACTTTCAAATTTTAACTGTAGAGTCTTCTCATGTTTTGCATTGCTGTACTACACAGTATGGGAAAAGTGTGTCTGAGGTATTTATACTCAGACTCAGAAAGCTGTAGCTTTTCTCCATCCATGCTGGTTACCTAACTTTCTAATGGGTCTTTGAGAGTTATGCTGTCTACTTCTTAAACAATAATATTCTCCTTTGTACATCACCAAAAGTAAATGAATGTTGCTGGGTTCTCTCTGAAATCCACAGGGTGTCTCTCTTTCTCTGGAAAGAAAAATAAATAAATAAAAGCTTTATCTAAAGTCTGTTCTTTTTCCTTTATTCTGTTTTTGTAAAAGCACTTTGTTTATATTTTCTATTTTTAAAAGTGACTTTTGAGATATTAAGAAACTTCGATGTGAATTCCTCTCCTAACAATATTCTGATAGGACTCTATCAACCTTACCATGTGAAATTGTTTTCCATCCAAAGGGATGTATGCGCACAGGGCAATGTGGAAGGTTAGCAAAAGTCTAGGGACTTTGCAGAAAAGTTGGCATCTGTTAACAAACCTGTCTCTTCTTTCTTAAAGAGATGCTTGCCCTCCTGTGAATGGCGGCAAAAGGTGTTGGGGACTGTTCTTGTCAGTTATTTATTGAAAAGCACACTTGTTCACATGACTTAGTATTTTCTAATGTCACATACCACAACTTGGAGAAAAGCCAAAAGAAAGGGGAATGTTTAAAAGATTGGTTTCTGTAGTCATTACTGCTGATTAAACAAGTGAAATATGCAGAGTACTTGTGTCCCTACTGAGAGGAATGATGAAAACCCTTCACCAGAAATGTCTGGCTGGGATAGCCAAACTGACAGTACCACAGAAGTCGCACGCATTACTTGACTGTTCCAGCGAATGGAATCGATTCAAGTAAAGACCAAGGATCCAACAACATACCATCTTGTCCATCAGAACTGGAGAAGATCCCTCCTGTTACATGGACAGCCAAATGCATTTTGACTTTACCCAGTACATCGTCCCTTCTCGAATTCTTCAGCATGGACTTGTAACATACTTAATACACTTTCTAGGTTTTCCTTCAGAGGAAGAAAGAATCAGGTAATTTTGGGTGAAGTAATCAGAATAGCGGCTAGAGAAATAATACAAGAAAATCAGGACTTGGTGTCTTGGCTTACTCTTGCCCTTCTAAAATGGTAAGCCTAAAAATAAGATGCAACCCTTTTTTATTCCCTTTCTGCCATACTGTGCTTCAAATCTTGTACCAATTTGGTTTTCTTATTGACACATCATGGGAGCAAAGTACCTTCGAGTAGAAAGAGGCACATATTTTGTTACATCTGTGAGATGCCCTAGGACAAAGAAAGTCATTTGTGACCATCTTCATGGTATCTGAGCAAGGAGAGTCAAACTGTTACCCAGGTGTTGTAATGTTTGTTCTATGACTTGACTGTCCTCTGATACTTTCACACTTTTTCTTTCTCTTTTAAATTTTTTTTATGAATTACACTGTATTCACTTTGTATCCCCCATGTAGCACCCTCCCTTCTCACCTCCCAAACTCTCCCTTCCTCTCCCTTCTACACACATGCCCCTCCCAAAGTCCACTGATAGGGGAGGTATTCTTTTCCGTCCTTCTGATCCTAGTTTATCAGGTCTCATAAGGAATGGCTGCATTGTCTTCCTCTGTGGCCTGGTAAGGCTGCTACCACCTCAAGGTGAGGTGATCAAAGAACAGACCTATCAGTTCAGAGGCAGTCCCTGTTCCCTTTATTACTATGGAACCCACTTGGAGGCTGAACTGCCATGGGCTACATCTGTTCAGGGGTTCTAGGTTATCTGGCTGGAGTATCAGTCTCAGGAAAGACCCCTGTGCTCAGATTTTTGGTTCTGTTGCTCTCCTTGTGGAGCTCCCGTCCTCTCCAGATCTTACTATTTCCTACTTTTTTGATAAGATCCCCTGCTACTTGTTCTCTTAATCCTACTTGTATCATCTTTCAAGGATCTTAGCTACATGTGCTTAAGACTCAAATTGTATATTCATTTGCTCCTCCAATCCTGGGTTGGATACCTTCCTATTATATTGGTATAGTAGATATTCGAAGTGTTAGCTCGACCAAAGTAAGAAATTAGGAAAGACCCATTGATTTTTTTTTTTGAGAAGCTGCTTTAGTATTTGTGTCATGCAATTGTTGACCTGGAAATACTATTTTGTCAGGGCAAAAGCCTGCTATTTTTGGTGTGTGAATTTGGCTTCTTCTCCTGGACCACTGTTTTATGCTAGAGAAACTGCTTTGCAGTTAGCTCATTTAACTCTTGTCCTTGAAACTAGAAAGTTGCTTAAGGAAGAAATATTTGTGTAATAAGAAACTGAATATGAATTTGTTGAACTATTTTCATGAGAAATCTGTCAGTCACAGTGACAGACAGAAAGCATATTTTAACCTCACTTTCACCTCATGCTTTTCAATTGCTTTAACAACTGATAAGTGGCAGGGGCTTCAGTTTCTAAAAGGAATGGCCACATTTTGCAAAGACTGCACTTTACTAGTTTCTATTACAGCTAAAAACATTCATTTGCTTTTCATGTTATCAAAATACTAGATCTTTTACCTAAAAACATATAGTGAGTTTTCTCTTTGGAATCTGGTGAAAGAAATCCTGTTTGTATTTGGTGTTACACTGATAGAGTTTGCTGCCAAATTTTCCACACTAACCAACCAATGCAATGTTGGCTGTGTGATGAAAAGAGCTTTTCATTTTCAATCTAGTAGACTATGATGTCATTTGGGTTAACTAATTCATTTATAAACCAGTGTTTGCTGAGTGTCTTCTACATCAAGGTCTGCAGTAGACTTTGACTATATAATTCGTGGTTTTCAAAATGAGATATAGCCCTCTTTGAACTTGATGAAGTCTCTTGAAAAATCATTTTAGTTACTAATTGACATCTAAAAATATACCCAAACCTGGCTTATGAAAAATGATAGCCTTTATAACATCATTCAGATTCTGAAGATTAGGAGTCTATTAGTGGCTTAGCTCAGTGGTTTTTTGTTGTTGTTGTTGTTGTTGTTTTGTTTATTTATTTATTTATTTATTTTTACTCTTTTTTCTCTAATAATATTGTCATCAAGCTATTGGCCAGAGCCATAGGAACAATGACTTGACTAGTACCACAGTGTGTATCTGCAAGCTAATTCTTGTGGCTTTTAGTGAGATGCTTAGCACCTCACTCTGGGGGCTTCTACATGAGATTTGTCATGGTAGAGTTTCCCCTAGGGCAGTGGTTAACAACCTTCCTAGTGCTGCAGCTTTTGATACAGCTCCTCATATTGTGGTGGCCCCAACCATAAAACTATTTTCATTGTTACTTTATAACTGGAATTTTGCTACTGTTATGAATCGTAATGTAAATAAATATCTGATATGTAGGATATCTGATATGCACCCCACAAAGGGCTATTACCTACAGGTTGAGAACCACCTCACTACAGAAAGATACTAGAGGGAGGGTCCAAGAAGAAGTAATAATTCTGATTCCAAATATTGACTTTAAGATAGGTTGTGTAAGGGAATTAGGAACAAAGTGAAGGAATAAACTGATTTCAGACAGGAATCGTTTCTTGAGCCATACACTACAGGTATAATACCATCACACACTGTAGAAAAGTAGGTTGGGAACCAGTCAGATTCATAAGGAAAAAAAGTTTTATGAGTGAAAAATCCAGTACTCTCTTAAGTACAACAGAGAACAAAGCAATTGCCAAAAGAGTCAATAAGTTTCCAGTGAATTGAAAGCAAAGCAGTAAATACGTGGGGTCTGGCAATTCAGTGTGCAGGTTTAGGAGATTCTGGATTCTGCTTATGTGAGCAAAGTTTTCTTTCCCTGAAGGTTAACAATTTGCCTTGAGGACCATGATTTGAATTTCATTTCAATTTGTCTTACTGTAGAACTAACCACCTACTATGTTTGTGGCATAAATTTGATATCCAACCATTTTATATATAAATTTGAGTTCATAGAATCAGAAATCTATTCTCCTTTTTTGAATTTTTATTTTTATTTATTCATTTTACACCCCGTTCTCTGGGGACTTCTATAGTGCCCTCCTTCTTCTCCACCCAATTCCATTCTCCTTCCTGTTTCCCCTATACTTCCTTCCCTTTTCCTCAGAGACTGGGAAGCCACCCTATCAAATTAAATTGCATCAGGACTGAGCACATCCTCTTCCCCTGTGGCATGGCATGGTAGCCCTACCAGGGGAGAGTGAACAAAAAGCAGGCAACAGAGTCCACATCAAAGTCAGCCCCCATGCCTCTTACTAGGTCACCTATATGAGGACCTAGCTGCCCTAGAATACATCTGTGTAGGGGCTCTAAGTCCAGCCCATGCATGGCCCTTGGTTAGTACTTCAGGCTCTACAACCCACAACGACATCACACCTTGTTGATTTGGCTCTGTTGGTCTTCTTGTGGAGCTCTTCCCCTCTGAGTCCCTCTATCCTTCCTGTACTCTTCCACAAGGCACCCCACATTCTGCCCAAAGATTAGTGGTAGGTCTCTACATCTATTTCCATCAGGTGCTGAGTGGAGTCACTACAACTCACACTTACCCAAAGAAGTAATAGGGAAAACCCAAAGGAGGATGCTTAATTCCCACTCTAAAATAGAAACAGAGTATACAGCAGAAATGGTTGAAGAGAGAGGACAAGGTAAGAGATGGAGAACTGAGAATCCATGTCAGACCTGGGGCAAGCGGGGACCTGAAGACAGAGGGTGTGTCAAGAGAGAAAAACCTAAAGCAGGGACTTCTCTGTGTTAAGCTAGAGACCTAGGATAGAGTAGGCTCCTGAGAATATATGAGGATGACTCTAGCTGAGACTCCTAGTAACAGGAGTCATGGAGACTGAAGAGGCCACCCTCTAGCTAGGCAGGATTCCCAGAGGAGGGAGGGAAATACCAATCCATTCATAAAAACTTTGACCCAAAATTTACCCTGTCTACAAGATGGGCAATGGCAAAAATAGAGAAGAGATTGAAGGGATGTCCAACCAATGACTAGTCCAATCTGAGAGGCACCCCAGGGAAGAAAGCCAACCCCTGATACAGTTAATGATACTGTGCCATGCTTACAGAGGGGATACAAGCAGAAATCTATTCTCAAGAAGAAAGCATTAGCTGACATGGCAGAACAGGCCTTTAATCTGAGCACTCAGGAGCACCCAGAGGCAGGCAATGTCTGAGATTGAGGCCAGTCTGGTCTACAAAATGAGTTTAAGACATCCAGTGTGGTTATACAAAGATATTCTGTCTTGAACATCCCGCCCACCACAGAAAAGAAAAGAAAAGAAAAGAAAAAGAAGATAATGAAGAAGTTTTGGGGATTTGTCTATGTCAACATCTATGTCAATTATTGTGGCTACAACCAAACTGATATTTTTAAGAAATGTTGTAACTGTAAATATCTATTAAGACAATGAAGTGAAGCACCTGAAACTATTAAGATTTTAAGACATTCAGCAGATCAAATTGCTGTTTCTCTTCTTGCCTGGGAGTTGTCTCCCTGCAGCCCAGGAAGTCAGTAGGGGCAGGAGAGAATCATGCCTGAGAACTACTTGGAATGACCATTGAGAACTACATAGGGATCACACATCCCTGGAGCAGCTGATGGCTAGTTCAAATTTAATTCCAGAGAACAAATGTTATATATCCCTAGGGGAACGGAGAGGGCTGTAAGAATAGGTGTACATAATTGGTTGGGACTAGGCACTTCAAGGATGCTTGGTTTGCATTATACAACAGGCTCCTATCACAAGAATAGAAACCAGTACCTAATTAACATATAGGCTCTGGGAGAGGAGAGCCAGCAGCAGCTGTGTCAAAGGCCATATATCAAATGAGGATAGCAGAATCTGTGACAACAGACACTCTCCAGAAGAAGTCAAGCAGAGAGCAGGGGACCCCGCCAAGGGGAGGGAGTTCTGCCTTTAATGCAGAGCTCATAATGGCTATCTGGTCCCTGGCAAGAGCAGCAACCTCAAACAGCAGAGTACCTCCAGTGTCAAATATTGGGGGTATCTCTAGACTGGGACAAGAGATGTTGTAGAGTAAACCCAGGTAAACTTGGGTTAAGAAGAGCAGAAGTCTTAGCTGAAGCATGCAAGCAGAAGGTCACAGCTTCTCATCTGTTAAGCTTGAATAGAGGAAAGTCTTCAGAGTTGATACTCCATGTTTGGTCTAGAATGTAATGGAGTTTTGTTTTGACTTGCTAAGAATGGAATTCTGGGTACTGGAGCTTCTATTTGGCATCCTGATTAATCCTATGACACATAAAATGAATTAAAATTCAATATATTGAAAAATTAATACAAATTTGTACCATCTTACTCAAAAATAAAATGCTACATAAAGCTGAGCAACAACTAGAGATTAGCCAACATAACGCTGGGAACTTGCATTCTTTAAGAACTATGGAAACAGAAAGGTGTATAATCTTTCTTCTTTTGTTACTTTTATACCCATTAGGTTCTAGGCTTTGCTGCTTAGTTCTCATCTCAGTTGAATGTGTACTTTTGTTCTTTTTTGAGTGTGTGAGTTGGGGTGGCATAAACAAATTGAAGATCTTTAGAGTTTGATAGCAAAAAATGGAGAGAAACTTCCTGGAAAAAAAAAAGAGCCTGAATTTTATAATGGATTTTCTATTTTTTTTATTGCAGTGTGACAAATAACCTCAAACTCAGTGCATTGATATTAACAATTAACAGTTAGCTTATCAACCGATCTGTAAGTTAGACTATGCTCACAGACAACAACCTGTCCATCTCAGATGGAATAACTCACTGGTGCTAAATAGATATATTTCTCTTTATGTAGATTCCACTTTTCTCCTTATCACTTTACCATCCCTTCTCTCAATAAGGTAACCTCATGGCCATTGGACTATTTGACTTTGGTCCTTAAATGTGAGTATTTCGAAAGCTGCAGGCCTTTCACAGTCTGCCATGGAAAATTAGCCTGCATCTTCTCTGTTGTTTCCAACAGGTTGCTCACGGGCAGCTCTGGTTCATGTACAAGGGACCTAGAAGAGAAAATGAATGGCAAAGATAGAAGTCGATGGAGGATAATGTTAAAGGATAGATATATACATAGTCGCATAGTAGTTAAATAGTGGTAAGAATGACCTTAAAGAACCTATCTGCATCTAAAATGCTTGCTCTGTATTTTAGGATATATGGCTTTTTGACAATGTTTGGTATCTTGATGAAGCACAAAAACGAAGCACAATAGCCATATCTACTTTAAATCATCAGGAGAGCTAAGAGATGTAGAAAGTGTTTGGCTTTAAAAATAATCTCATTGTAGAAAATATTTTCTGGGCCTTGGAAAAGGGAATCTTCTTTTTCCTTTATTCCTATTATTCTTAGGAGCTCCATAAAGGGAGCAACAGAACCAAAAAATCTGGGCACAGGGATATTTTCTGAGACAGATACTCCAAAGAAGGACCATGCATGGAGATAACTTAGAAACCCTACACAGAAGTAGCCCAAGGCAGCTCAGTATCCAAGAGGGTTCCCTAATAATAGGACCAGGGAACATCTCTGACGTGAACTCAGTGACTGGCTCTTGGATCACCTCCACCTGATGGGGGAGCAGTCCTGCCAGGCTACAGAGGAAGACAAAGAAGCCAGTCCTGATGAGACCTGATAGACTATGGTCAGATGGAAAGGGAGGAAGACCTCCCCTATCATTAGACTCGGGGAGCTGCATAGGTGGAGAAGAGGGATGGAGGGTGAGATTGGTAGGGGGTAAGGGAGTGGGCTACAGGTGGGATACAAAGTGAACAAACTATACTTAATAAAACAAAAAAGTAAAAAAAAGAAATAATCAAAGTGAGCATGGTGTTCTGGTGCTCACCTTTAATCCCAGCATTCAGGGAGGCAAATGCAGGCAGCTTTCTGTGAGTTTCAGGCCAGCCTGGTCTACAAAGCATTTCCAGAATAGCCAAGGCTACACATGGAAACCCTGTCTTGAAGAAACCAAAAAATAAAATAAAATAAAATAAAAAGTAAATGTAAGTAATCAATATAAATTCTCATCCAGATGAATATTTATATGAGCATGTATGCTTTTAGAGACTAAAATCCTTGGTACTGCTGCTGAATACCTATATCCATCACTGTATCTCCTGAGTAAGTCCCACACTTCATTTGTTTTTGCTTCTCTTTTTATTTCCCTCTCTATTCACTGTATTAGTGAGGAAGGATTTATCATTACAGTTTGAGGATACATTCCATCACAGAAGGAAAGGTACTGTAGAAGTGTCTTTGGACTGTGTCTACAGAAACATTATGCTGGCAATGATATATTTGTGAACACAAAAGAAGAAATGGCACAGGAAGTGGGGGTGGGCTACAGTCAAGGCCTGTTCCTTAGATTTCTACTTCCCTGAGTTGGGTCCTCAGCTCCAGAAGAAAACAGTCCCGCAAACAAGTGTTCTGGCATTTTTACCTCTAAGCCATAACCTTTGCCATATATGCTAGTATTAGAAGAGGTGTTTCTACTTAAGATTAACTAGGACAAGGTCATTAATTGAGCATGAATATCAGGATAAGACTCTAGGAGACACCTTACTGGTCCCGTGCTTCAGCAATACAGATTATTGCTTATGAGTGTAAAACTCACATCTAAGTACAGTGTCCACCGTAGAGATGGGTATTCTTTTCTTTTCTTCTTAAAGACAGAAACTGTGGTTTTGATATACTCTGTCTGGGATAAACACTATGTAGTATATATACAATAAATAGTATCAATAATGGTGTATCACAGCACATTGAGCATGGCTTACAATAGTCAATAACATCAGACCTCTGCATGGTCCAGAGTCTTTTCATTGCAAATGATGTGGACTTGATGCTGAGAATAGTCAGATCTTACCTGAGATCAAACTGCACTCTGTCATGCTCCAAACAGAAACAAGGGCTTCTTCACTGCACCAGCTCTCAGAACAGAGCAACCAAGCACAGATGCCCACTAATGGCAAATTTGTCAGCAGCAAAGATCAATTTATAGTTCAAGTTACTAACTGTTGCTCAGTATCATAACACATGACAGAATCACCTCCAAGGCAGCAGGAAAGTGTAAAAAGCAGAAAATATGTCTGGAATTATATAACCACAAAATTGCATTTCTTTGGAAGAAACAGACTTGATTTATGGATGATATTCAGTTAGAACCCTGTTGATTTTACATCTGAAAATTAGGACTTAGAAATTATTCTTGATATCACATAATTTATGAAAAAATAGTTTTCAATGTCTCTTCCCTTACTTTTGGACCTTTCAAATGCCCACACTGTGAATTATTTTAAGATTTTACATTTACTTGAGTATATGTGATAGAAATTAAATAAACAGCATTCCTAAGGTATGAACTTATACAACAATTAATTTTAGGATTTCTGTTTGTTTTTAGCAAGACTTTTCTCTTTTTTTCCAGGAATAAAGGACTTGGTCAGGCATTAATACTGATCAACCATAAGTGCAACTTTCCCCCCATAGCTGAGATGCAGACATCCAATCGAAGTTGGTAATGAAATGGCCAAGTCCCAAGGGTACCCTGAGCTGGAATGGTTCCTAAAATGAAAAGCCTGTGAATAATTCAGTATTGTGGTCTTCTGGTGGTATGGTTTCCCTTAGTGTTATCCAATAAAAAATTTAGTGTGTTTTATCTTAGAAGTAAGCAGCTCAAAGGACTGGAACCAATTATGAGCCATTGAGCTTGCTTCAAGGCTTTTATCAGCTCACGTTGAGCAAGATGAAGAAAGAGGTTGTGATTTTTATTTTCTTGATAAATCCTACAAATAATTTTGGACAGATTATAAAACAATATTGCCACTATCGATAATAAAATTTAGTAGGCATGCAATCTGATGGATGGAATTAAGAACTGAAGCTTTCTTGATCCCCAAATCAAATAACTGACAAATCACTTACACAGAAAAGAACCCGAATAACCACATTTATGTGAACAATAAGCCTACGATTTTGGTCATGTGTGGCAGTCCAGTTTCTATATACCTCGTTAGTGTGTAGAGCGTGGCTTTCTTTGTTATTTCTTGGGGCTGGTCTCAAGGTGTGTTAACTGGTAGCCACATGAAAAAGCACAGTGCTTGAAAATGTCTATCAGGTTTCCCCCCAACACCTCCCAGGGACCGAGAACAACTTTTGATTTTATTTTGCTCTTTATTTTTCTCTGAAAAAATAATCATACTATATTGGGCCTGTGACATTAAAAAAAAGAGAACGTTTTACACACACACGTACGTATACACACATACATACACATATAATGATGTTGTAGTCACCACTCTCTTAATTTATTGGCAATAAATATTCCTCGAGTGCCCCAACCAGATTATTTTGGGAAGCCCAAAACGTATGTTCTGTTACATGCCATTTTCTCCACAAAGCGCTTAGCTATCATCTTTCTTCTTTTTCTCTTGGTCTAGTTCTCACACAGTTGATCTTTTGCTCAAGTCAACTTGCCAGGTTTTGTTGTGAGTAATGGAACCTCTGATAGACGTGAAAGACCATATCTGCATAGCTAAAAACATGTGTTATATTTTGTGTATTAGTCACCTTAAGATCACCATCTGTCAGTAACAAACAGACCTTGAAATATAGCCATTTGTTGTTATTGCTTTTCCTCTGTAGTGATGATAAATTCAGCATTTCTGGAGTTTCCTTCCTTTCTTCATTTTTATCCACCATAACTGTGAAGACTATATGACTTTGATTGGACAATTAGACTGAATATAAAATCAGATATAATATTCCAGTTGTATTCCCAGGAGCTTGATCTTACAAAGGCTCACCAAGGTGTGATTTTTTGGCTTCATGAAATGTTTGTTATTACAAATTCTATGTGTTTTCAATATTTGATGTTTATTATTGCCTTAAAACAGATTGAAAATAATTTTCAAAATATTTTACATTTAACTTCAAAAAGAGTAAATAATCCATAGAAGAAAAAAAAAGTCTTCAGGTCCTTACTCCCTGTTCATTTCTTAGTATTTCTTATTAATTTTATTATTTGTGTATGTACACATATATCCATGAGCACTCCTGTAGCTGTGTGACTCTGTATATAGCACATATGCACCATTGTACCTATGAGGTTCACAGGACAACATTGCAGAATTGTTCCTCTTTTTTTTTTTTTTTTTTGTCTTTTCCTGTGTTCCAAGATGGAGCTCAGGGCATCAGGCTTGGTAGAAAATTCCTTTACTCACTGAGCCATCTCTTTGACTTGTCATGAGTGCTGCTGCACACCTGAGCTGACAGAGACTCTGATCTTACACAAGATCAAGCTAGTCAAACTTCCAGAATGCATGGTCAGAAAACCCTGCCACTAGCTGAGGAGTTACTGGCAACAAATGGCTGCCAGGGTGGGATGGGACAGTTTTCTTCAGAGATATGGAATTTGAGATTATACCCAGAGATGTTCCTGCACCCAAATACACATGGGGCAGCACTAAATGGACTTAGTGAAGTATTTAAAAAGACCATGACATCTGGAAGGAAGCTTGTGGGGGAACAGGTAAGAAATAGGAAGGGAGGGAAAGGAAGTGGATTTGACCAAAACACATTAAATGCATGTCTGAAATTCTCAAAAATATATAGTCATTAAAATAAACTGTTATATAATAAGAAATGATCATATCTATGTTTGGAATTTTATTATATTCTTCCCAACTCTGTAAGAATATGTGGTTACGAACAGGTTCCCTTACCATAAGGTCAAAGGCCCCCTCACTTAAGTGTATTCATCTACCAGACATCCCAATTTTAAGAATTTCTAGTTGCTTCCTTCTACACTCTTTAATTCCTCTATCTACCCTTTGCATGATGTTATTTATACTATGAGATTATTGTGGTGCATCTTTTTAAACTGTTAGACCATGAGTTAAAAAATCTGAGATTGACACATATTCACCTTTTCATTTTCATTTCTGGGGCTTCCTCCCCACACTCATTCTCACCACAGATTCATCTTTCTTTTGAGGCTGTTCGTTTCTTTCCGTTTTGCTCATTGAGTATATTAACTAACATCATACCAATTCAGTGGTAATTGGGGTGCTTGAACTGGTGCTGGGGGTAAACATCCAGATTTGTGATATAACACACAAATTTAGATATTTCTTACATTATTTGATCTATCACATTGATTCCTTGAAATAGTTACCTTTTATTTACATTTTTATGGCACTTCCCTTGCTCGTGGAAGAAAGAAATGGACATGAAATTTTAAAGGCCATGTCAATACAATGCTACCTATGTAACATGAGATTTCATTTAACTCAATAAATAATTTATTGTAAAGAAGTTGGATGTTACAAATTTAATGCAATTTTTTTTGTCTAGTTTCTTTTTTTTAATTTATTTATTTGTTACTCAATCACAGGTTAGGTACTTTGAATCCCAGGCATAGCCCCCTCACTCATTCCCTCCTACCCTCCCACTCCCTCCCTCATCTCCCTCCTCCCCGCCCCCTCCAAGTCCACCAACATGGGAGGACCTCCTTCCCTTCTATCCAACCCCAGCTTATCCTGTCTCCTCAGGGCTGGCTGCAATGTCCTCCTCTGGGATCTAGCCAGTCTGTCACTCCCCGGTTTGTATGGGGGAGTGTCAAAGAGTCAGCCATCAAGATCATGACTGAAACAGTCCCTGTTTCCCTGAGTAGGGTCTTCAGTCCTACACCGAGCTATCATGAACCCCATCAGTGCAGGGGTTCCAGGCCAGATCCACACATGGTCCTTGATTGTAGAAACCGTCTCATACAAGACCCCTGTGCCCTGCTCAGTTTGGTCTTTGTGGAGCTCTTGTTCTCCCCAAGTCT
>CM053761.1:32602169-32632297 GCA_028658305.1 Pachyuromys duprasi | reverse complement strand
CCTGTCAATCTCTTGTGTCAGGAGTATTCTTCAAGAACATCAGGGATTTCCGGTGGTTTTTTGGTGTGTGTTGTGTCTCAGTTGGACTCTGTTGTGGGCTCTGTGTGCCTGGCTTAGTGCTCTGTGCTAGAAGCTGTGAGCACTGCAGGCTGGTCACCCCTCTGTGCTAGAGTCTGAGTGTCCAGTTTTGAGATGTCAGCTGGGGGCTGTGCACTCTGCCCTGGGCTTGCTGCTAAGGTCTCTCCCCTGGAATGGAGATTTGGCACCTCCTTCTGTGCCAGGGGCTGTGCACCATGGTCTGAGATGATATTTGGGGCACACACAGTGGGTTTGGGTTGGTGTGCATCTGCTGTATGCAGGGCTGTCTGAAATGGTGCCAGAGGCCTTCTCTGTCTGGCCTGTGGACAGACACCTGAACTGGGTTTTTTGCTGGTGGATGCGTGCAGTTTTTTCCCTCAGTATGTGGTCTGGTCAAGATGGTCCCAGGATCCTCTCAGCTGTGGGTTGAGACAGAACTGGGGTTCTTCCCAGATCCGCTGGCAGACTCACACACTGACTGAATTTTTGCTGGTGGAAGCGTTTGGCTCGCGCCCCTGCAGTGTGCGGACTGGTCAAAAAGGTCCCCCAATCCACTCAGTCTGGGGTGGTTCTGATGATCGGTTCGTGCCCACAGCACACCCGTGGGTTGAAGCAGTGCCCGGGTGCAGTGTGCGCTCATAGGGTGTAGTTCGGTGAAAACGGTGCCTGGTTCCTCCTGAGACTGCCCGCGAGACTGTGTGATCCAGTCTATAATGGCTGGTGTGGGCACCCAGAGGGGCTGCTCTTTCAGATCAGAGCTGTGTGCAGCTGGTCACTGGGAAATTTTTCCAGGTAATAACTGGGTGTCTCTAGGGTTTTCCCACTTGATTTTCTCACCGTAGGAGTTCCGCTCACCTGGCACTCACAATGCTGGCATTTTAGGTCCCAGAGTTCAGTCTCCTGGTTGCATTGTTTCTGCTCTCCTACTCCTCAGACACCGTGTTCTATCGTGGCAGCCATCTTTGATCCTCCCCTACTCTTCTTTGAAGTGAAGATAGTGTTCTTTTCATCTGACATCTAAAATAATTGCAGAAGATCTTTCTCTCAAAGCAACCATTTCATGCCAGCTTTTAAATCTACATGTATTTCCACATGTATAAAGTGTTAAAAGATGTGTACTCAAGAATAAAGATTATGCAACTTTTGCTTCTTCCTCAAAGATAGTCTTATACGAACTTGGTTTTTCAAAAAATGACAGAGGGCATTTGGTGATGATGAGATATTAGTAGTGTTGATTTCTCCTCTTTCAGTTTGTTCTAAGCCCCACTGGACCCAAAAATACAGTTTTGAAATTTTATAAGTTTATTATACAAAAATTTAGTAAATAACTGTTGATCTATTATTATACCTGAATGTTTAGTTTCCTAGTGAACTTGTTGGAGAGCTACCTACCTTGTTTCTACTGATATTGAAACTATGTATCTGAATTTTAATTTGATGAGTGTGTATGTGTGTGTTTGCATAAAGTGTAAAAAATGATGGAAGGAGGGAAGAAGAGAGGAGAGAGAAATGCATAAAACTGAAATGGTGAGAGGGTACTAGTGCGAGACAGGGGCACAGTGAGGGAGATAGAAAGAGACAGAGACTGAGATGAGCAGAGACAGAATGTATCAATGTCTTAGTTAAAAAAAAAACTGTTGAACAAAGAGGCATACAGTTTTAATTTTATTGAAAATAAATTTATATATCATATACAACACATTCTAACCACAGTTTATCTTCCATTTCTTCTATTCTCCCCATTACCTCCTCTTTCCCCCAGAACCGTTCTCCCCAACCCCATTTTAGAAAAGAGGAGGCTTCCAAGAGACAACAGCCAAACAGGACAAAGCAAGATAAGATAGGACAGGGCAAAATATCTCATATTGAGACGGGATAAGGACACCCAATAGGAGGAAAGCAATATTAAGAGCAGGCAAAAGAGTCAGAGGTATACCTGCTACCACCATTAGAACTCTCACAAAAATCACCAAGCTAATAACCACACCACATATGCAGAGGACCTGGCACAGACCCATGCAGGCCACATGCTTATAGTTTCAACCTCTGTGAGCCCATGTGAGCCATGCTTAGTTGATTCAGTGGGCCATATTTTCCCGGTGTCCTTCATCCCCTATGACTCCTACAGTCTTTCCTCCCCCACTTTCATGGGGTTTTCTGATGTCCAAGACAAGAGATCTGATGGAGACCTCAACTGAAGGATGGATACAGAAATTGTGGTATATTTATACAATGGACTACTTATTATTTGGCAATTAAAAACAAGGAAATCATGAAATTTTCAGGCAAATGGATGGAACTAGAAAAGATCATCCTTAGTGAGGTAGCCCAGAAACAGAAAGACAGACATAGGATATACTCACCTATAAGTGGATATTAGCTATAAAATATAGGATTAGCATACTAAAATGTATAGTCCTAAAGTAGCTAAACAACAGGGAGGACCCTAGGGAAGAGGCTTAATCCTCCTTCAGAAGAGCAAATGGGATAGACATGGGAAGTAGGAGAAGACAGGGAACAGAACAGGAGGCTTCTACAGAGGGCCTCTGAAGGACTCTACCTAGCAGGGTATCAAAGCAGGTGCTGAGACTCATAGGCAAACGTTGGGGAGAGTGCAGGGTATCTTATGAAAGAAGGGGGAGATATAGAGACCTTGAGAGGACAGGAGCTCTACAAGGAGACTAACAAAGTCAACAAATTGGGGTCCATGTAGTCCTTCAGAGACTGATGTACCAACCAAGGATAAGGCATGAAGAAGATCTAGACACCGCCCCCCCCCCCCCCCGCTTGAATGTAGCAGATAGGCAGCTCAGTCTTCATTTGGATATCCTAATAAGGAGAGCAAGGGCTGTTTCTGACAGGGACTCTGTTGCTTGCTCTTTGATGACTTCTCCCCTCGTAGGGCAGCCATTGCTAGGCCACAGAAGAAGAAAATGCATGTAGTCCTGAAGAGACCTCATAAGCTGAGATCAGATGGTAGGGGAGAAGGGTTCCCTGTTTCTAATAAATAAGGGAGGGAAATAAGGGGAAAGAGGAAGGGAGGGTGGGACCAGGAGGAGATTAAGGAGGGGGCTACAATCAGGACGTAAAGTAAATAAATAACAAAAATAAATTTAAATTAAATAAAACAAAGAATGAAGATGCAAGGTTGGAGCTGTGCAACAGTAAGGAGAAAGGAGAAAATATGAAGCTCTGTAGAAATGATGTTCACCATGCTGCTTTGAACTATAGGCCTTGGTCCTGCAGATTGTGTATGTGTGTGTGTGTGTGCACGCACATGAATACATGCAGGCAAACACACCTATAGAGGTAAAAAAAAAAAAACCAAACAAACAATGTCTAGTATCTTCCTGCTTTCAATGATTTTTGTTTGCTTATTTGTTGTTTGTTTTGAGATAGGCTCTCTCTCAGAACACAGAGCTCTTTAGTTATGCCTAACTGGTTGACCAACAAGATTCAAGAATCTAAATATATTTTCCCAGAACTGGGATTATTAAAATGAGCCACTTTTTACATGGGCACATAGCAAGCACTTTCGTCAGCAAACCACCTCTCCTCAGTACAGGCCTGTAGACTTTATAAGGATGACCTATTAAAATCCATCTCCCTCGCCGAGTCTTGGCTTGGTATTTTGAAAACAGGTAAAATCTTGAAAATGATTTATGAGAACCTGGTTGCCACTGTGTAAGTATTCTCTTAACCTGAAATACTGAGGAAGCTCTTCTATGCTATAGTCTAAGCCTTCAGTCCAAAGTGCTCTGAAATGATTGCTACATACTTGGAGGAGAGTTCAGCTTTCAGGAACTTTATGTAAACACACAAATAAAAGAACAAATCTGCCAAAACAGCCAGCAGCAATTTTCATATATAGCAACTTCCTGATGCATTATGTTTTTTTAAATTAATTAATCACTTTATCTTTTGAATCTATATTACACACACACACACATATATATACATATATATACATATATATATATATGAGGCCTTTTGCATAATTTTCTTTTTCTTTATTTGTTCACTTTACCCTGCTCCTTTTTACAGTCCCTCCCTCCTCTTCTCTCACTCCCACCCTCTCTTCTTTTTCCCCTCCCTTATTTGTCAGAGAAAGGAAGACTCCCCAAACCCAACCCAGCAGATCAAGTACCATCAGGACTGAGAACATCCTCTTCCACTGAGGCCAGGAAAGGCGCTCTACCAAGGGGATCAAAAAATAAGCAACAGAGTCCCTGCCAGAGATAGCCTCTGCTCCCTCTACTAGGGAACCCACATGAAGACTAATATGCCCATCAGCTACGTACTAGGTTCATTCCATGCATGGTCCTTGGTTGGTGCTTCGGTTACGACAACCCATCCTGGGCCCACGTTAGTTGACTCTGTTGGTCTTCTTATGGAGTTCTTGTTTCCTCCAGATCATTCTATCCTTCCTCTAACTCTTCCATAATGCTTCCAGTTCTGTGCCTAATGTTTACTTGTGAGTCTCAGCATTTGTTTTGATCAGCTGCTGGGTGTAGCCTCTCAGCCTAGCTTTGTTAGGCTCCCTTCTGCAAGAATAGCAGGGTATCCTTACTAGTGTCAAGGGTTGGTTCACTCCTATGAGGTGGATCTCAGGTTGGGCCAGAAATTGGTTGGACATTTCCTCAATTTTGCTCTGTCTTTATTCCTGCACGTCTTGTAGGCAAAGTAATTTTGGGTCAAAGGTTTGGTAGGTGGGTTTGTGTTCCCCTCCTTCCACTTAGAAGTACTGTCTGTCTAGAAGGTGGCCCCTGCAGTCTCCATTATTCCTATTACTAGGAGTCTTAGCTGGAGTCAACCCCATATTTTCCCAGGAGCCTATCCTGAAGTAGGTCTGCAGCTTGTCTCAGAGGTACCCCCACCCTTGGTTTCTCTTCTTTCTCCATGCTCTCTGGCCTCCCAACACTACTCTCCCCATGTCTTATCCTCATCCTCATTTCTTTCCCCACTCTCTCTCCTGCCCCGTTCTCTCTTTTAATCTACTTCCACTGTCTATTCTATTTCCCCTTCTGTATTAGGATTCAAGCATCCTCCCTTGGGTCCTCATTGTTACTTAGCTTCTTTGGTTCTGTACTATATGGCTAATATCCACTTCTAAGTGAGTACATACTATGTGTTTCTTTTTGGATCTTGATAAGTTCACTCAGGATGTTCTTTTCTAGTTATATCCATTTGCCTGCAAATTTCATGGTTTTCTTGTTTTTAATAGCTGTTTAGTATTCCACAGTTTCTTTATCCATTGTTTAGTTGAGAGACATCTGTTTTTATTCCAGTTTCTGGCTATTACAGATAAAGCTGCTATGAACATAGTTATGCAAGTGTTCTTGTTGTGTGAAGGAACATCTTTTGGTGTATACCCAGGAGTGGCATAGCTGCATCTTGAGGTACAACTATTCCCAATTTTCTGAGAAAGCACTAGTTTGATTTCCCAAGTGGTTGTACAAGTTTGCACTCCCACCATCAATGGAGGAGTGTTAAAGATCTTTGTTTCTGAGTTTCTAAATATACTTAAGGATCTCATGGTTATAGATTTCTATTGATAAGTGGGCCTCAGGGTATAACTGAATTGCCCACAATTTACATTTCACATTATTGTTTACATTTAACAGCCTAGCCTTCAGATTTGAGGGCCTTAAAACCATTTTAGACCATAGTCTTTGAAACATTAGTCATACTTTAGGAATTCATTCTATAAAATCATTCAGAGATGAGTTCATAAATTTATGTATGAGGAAGAATTATTTCAATGTAACTCATAATCACAACAATGTGAAAATAACCTAAATGCTGAAACACCAATAAAGAGTTTTAGATAATTTATAGCAAATGGTATCATGAGATGTTTTACAGACATTAAAATAAATGTTTTGAGAAGCTGCAGGAATCCTCCTGGTGTAGTTGACCTGACATGCAAATGGATATAGAAAAGCATATTTAAAATAACCACTGTGCTAGAAAACATATGCATGAGCATGAGAAAGGGTAGGAACACACAGTTTCACTCTGTTCCCTCAGAGATGTTTATTTTGTCTGCACACAGTCTCTTTATTTTCATTATGAATATTTGATATATTAATATTAGAGAAAAATATGTGAATACAATACTAGAGAGAGATGCTGTTAAAACAGAGAGGCATTCACCTGGATACTATGATTGAGAGATCAAAAGCAATCAGCAGATATTAAATATTTAATACATTAGCCTGCTTTTCCTTGACTGCTTTCTGTCACCCATGGCAGATTTCAACTTTAAGTATTTTTTTTTTCCTACTATCAGACGGACTTGTCATAGAGGAAATAAAAAAGACCTGTACTCTGATTTTTTTTTATGTGTATCTCTCTGTCTGCTGAGTAAGACTCTGTCGTATTTCTGGAGTTGCAGACTCCAACAGGATTTTTGGCTGTGTACTAGTCAAGAGTCATGCTCAAGAGACCAGAGTAAAGGCTTTCTCCATGCTCACTGGCTTCTGCTGCTGTGGTCTGAGATCCCTGGGGGGTCCTGAGTATATCCAACAAGCTGGACCAAAGCTAGTGGGGACAGTTAATTGTGTTGAATGGATTTGGTTCAATCACCTGCCATCCACATTTACAAGCTTACATTCTTCTCTATGAATGTGAGTGTCGTCCATCATCACCCAAAGAACAAATAGAAGGGCTTGTGGCTCAATTCTTTGGTAAAAATTCTTTGACTGTTTCCTTGTGCTAAAAATCCTGAGGTTAGATTAAGCTCACCATTATTCTTCTACAGCTTACCTTTTCATATGTGCCATGCTTGCTTCTCTGTAAACACACTTATCCTCTTTTTTTCTTGTTCTTCTTTCCTTTCTTCCTCCAGCATTTTATTTTTCTCCTGCCAAACTAGGGTTCTTAGTTATGTTGCTCTCTTATGTACATTGCTGGGAAACTCAGTGCCTGCAGTTGTCCCATGTAATCAGTTTGCAGTGGTTCTGCACATCATTTGGAGCAGACCTAGGAAGCATAACCCTCTTTGGCAGAAATTAATCAATTTTTCAAAAGTATGTCTCTGGAGAACAAGTATGAAAATTAATACAATAGCTGAGAGCACTCACAGAGATCATAACAGCATTCCACTTAAAATATGACCTTGGCTTCTATAGTTCTTCACCTCCTGATCAAACCATAATTAATGTTGCTTCAAGGTGCATAAGCAAAATTTGTTATTAATTTGCAGCTATGCATATTTCAGATAAATGCTGAGGCTTATGTTTTTTTTTTTTAATCTCTAAGAAAATACGTGAAATGAAACATACAGCTATTCACCTTCAGTTGAAGAAACATATCTGGAAACAAAATCTGTAAATAATATCTCATATGTATACACCCTCAGCTACAGGTAGATAATAAAGATATGACAAGAAAGAGACACAGTCTCAAATTAGCAATAGTAGTTACTGTTCTATTGATTTCTACTTATGGTCTTTATATAGGAAAAAATTATAAACTTCTGAGGACTTTTCTCTTTCAAATATTTAGGCTATTTGTGTGATACTTGTTATGGGGCATATCTTCTTTGAAGATACACACACACAGATATATATATATATATATATAAATGGCAGTGAACAGGAGGCTTCAATCTTACTGGCTAGGTTTCATAGTGATAGAAATCTTAGGTATGCTATAGAGGGAGAATACCAATAAACACTTTTATCCAGCTGTGAACCCTATGTGTTACAATGACTAGCCTGGTAAGATAGACCCACTGGTACAGTCATACCATTAATATTATGGGAATAACCAGCCATTTTATTGGTTGGATTTGATTCTTACACGACAGAACTTAGGCCTGGTACTGTTAACTGGGCCAAAACTTATACCGGGATAGGTCACAGGCCCTAGGTAAGAACCTATTATTATTATTGTTATTATTATTATTGCTAAATGTACATAATAATCAACTGGCACCCGAGTTCTTATATTTATACACAGACATTACTGAATTTCTCAGCTCTCATCATAGAAGTTGCTTCTTACAGTAGATGATGATAAATATAAAAGGAGAATGAAGGACTGTGGTATGCTCAGCTCTAGATAGGACATCTATATTGTATCCCCACCTCTAAGGCTCAGGCATCGTTGAGGAAGAAGGCACAGGAAGTGTAAGATCCAGGATAGAGGACATATACAGCAGGTGTGGGCATCTTTAGGGAAACTATTTGCTGGACATAACAGAGCCATTGAGCAAACTAACTGACAGAGGCTGTGACTGCATGCAAAAGCTTAAGACAGTCAGATTCCCAGAATGGATAGTGAAGAGTCCCATAAATTCCCACCCCTATATGAGGAGCAATTGCCATTTGACTCTTCTCCGGGTGGAAGGGGGGAGTCAGTTTTCATCAGCGATGTGAACTCTGAGAGGGTATCCATGCTCCAGGAGACAGCCTTACCTCCATGTACATACAGGCATGTAGAATTGGTGTAAAAGCAAGAGCACATGAAATTTGAAAAGAAAAATTCTGTGGTGGATGCAAGGGAGGAATGAGAGGAAGGAGAACTGGGCTTGGTTTTAGCAAATTTTATGCATGCATTAAATTCTCAGATAATTTTAACTTTAATTTTTTTATCAAAAAGAAAACAATTCTCTTAAGTTAAAGTTGTAGCAATTCCTGGTTGTGGAACACAATAAGGCAAGTCTTGACTTAGTCAGAATGAACTCTTGTCCATTCATCTAAGAGCTGCTTGTTCATTGAATAAGCGATTTTCTATGATGATAGAACTGTAATAACCTTCTTGAAGCAAATAGAGAATTATGTTGTTGTTTACCTGAAAGTCTTCCTGGAGAACCGGAGAGCTGCTCAGAGGGTAAAACATTTGTGCAAGTATGAGAACCTAAGCTAGATCCCCAACATCTGTGTAAAAATCTAGGCATTGGGAGCTTGTCTCAATGAATGAATGAATGAATGAATGAATGAATGAATGAATGAATGAACAAACAAATATAGAAAACATGGTGGGAAATACCTCATTTTGACATCTGGCCTCCATATCCACATGGCAATGCAAACACACACACACACACACACACACACACACACACACATTAAAAGTTTTCCTGAATAAAATGTTCCTGAGAAGAAAACTAAGTTATATTGACAAAGGGACTCAGTCTGTCTTCCTCCTCCCATGTGATAACTCAGACTATTGGCCGTTAACCCTGGAAAGAACCTCATAACCCTCATCAAACTTACACCTATCTCCTGTACTGTGACTTTCAATGTAATTTCAGTTTATTACTTAGCAAACTACATTCTAACTACCACTCTCATAGTACGCACTAGCAACTTTAGGTAGCATTTGAATTTTCCAGCACTTTCCATACAAAGCTATCCTGGAACATGAAAGATCTTCAATAGTTTTCTGAGAATGAACAAATGACCTTTGATAGTTCTCATTGAACAACCGAGTCAACATTATCCTTTGGGTTTTAGTCTTTAATAACAGGCAAATATAATTGCCCCAGATATTCAGGTTCCTCATCTGTAAAAAGCGAGTACATAGGATGACAACCATTTCTCTTGAGGGCACAGTAACTTTAGTTGATAATTACTTACAGCCTGCCAGATAGTAAGCTATATATGCAGAGGTAGATCATCTTCTTCACTCCTCATAGTAATTCTGTACTACAGTGAAAATTTTATTTGTGGAGAAAAATGAGACTCAGGGAAATATAATAATCTCTCAAATTAACAATTTGAAATTATAAAATCCGTGTCTTCTATAGAGAAATTTATGGAATTTTGTCCATGTCCTTGTAATTCCAACAACCTTAAAGGTAGTTTTATATAATTTTAGAAGACCAGAAGTTAAACCAGATGTGATAGCTCACGATGAGGCAAGAGGACTGCAGTGGTTGGATTCCAGGTAGGGTAATAGCATGAGACTCTGTCAAAATAACAATAAAGCCTTAATTTATCTTTACAAGAATCTTGCCTACATAGTGTTCACTGACTGGCTTCACATTAAATACCTCACATGGTACAGTCAACAAGACTTCAAGAGGCAGTCTTCCATGGGGAATACATCACATTACAGAAATATATGGAGTGGACTTCAGCTGCCTTGAAATGTCAACCTAAAGTACCTGTTTTGCCTGTGATTATAAACAGAATATGCTGAGTCTCTCTTTTGTGTATTGATAAAATAATTAAGGGGAAATTTACTGCTTGTACATTTTTCTTTCCCACATTGATCAAGGCTACTTCTTCTACAGCCAATTATTCCCCATTTAAGTCCAATGATCTCCATATTCCATCTACAGGCTTGCGCATTTAGTTTTTAGCCTGGAGACTTTCTTGTTGATATGGTAGATCTCAGGAAACTATTTCATAATATTATGCACAAAATTGGATAATGTAGTGTAATATTTGCTTAACATTAAATGTTCATATGACAGCCTGTGTAGGACTCACTATGCTTCCCACCTCCTTTTGACAAAGACTTGTTTCAAGAAAGGATGAGCTGCCTGGACTTAAATTATCCATTATAACAATATTTATTTTCCTTTTGGGAAGCATTACCTTTTACTCTTTGTCCTGCTTTCTTTAGTCAATGCTTGACTTTCAGGTTATGTTTTTTTTTTTTTTAATTAATTGCAATTTTGCAATTTATTCATTTTGTAGCCCCCACCCTGGACCCCACCCAATCCAACCTTCCTGATCTCTTCTCTCATGCCCCTTCCCCAGTCCACTGAAAGGGAAGGCCCTCCTCCCCTTCTGTCTGACCCTATCCTATCAGGTCTCAGAAGGACTGGCTGCTTTGTCCTCCTCTGTGGCCTGGCAAGGCTGCTCCCTCAGGTTAAGGTTAAGGTTTTCCCATTCACAAAAAAAAAAAAAAAAAAGCTGAGAAGAACAGTGGCTCCTCAGTAATGCAGATAGGAAATTTGACTCTTGATTTGCTATATGCCACTTCTCAGGGCATGGAAAATTGTTTAACATCTCTGAGCTTCTGCTACCTCATGTGCAGAAACTCTAGTAATTAGAGTAATGATTAGTAATGCCTTTCTTTAGGTGGTGCTGCTCTGCTCCTATCACATTCCAAAAGTTGGTTGGTATAATTCTGGTCTTAGTGTATAGCACGTGGTGAGACGTAACAAATGATGGCAGATTTTTATAAATCAAATAATTGCACATTTCAATAACTGTATTTCAGTAACTACCTTCTACTTGAATATTCAGGCGAAAACACGGGTTATAAAGAAATTGACACAGTTCCAGAGTGTCCATTAATCATGCATTTCTGTAGCTTGCTGAAATGTCAGGAATAATATATTCCTCAAATTCTCAGGGCTTTGGTAAAGAAATACAAAGCAAGGCTCCTGATCTATGCTTGTTCTCATGTCTGTGTAATTTAGTTACTGAGCTCTGCAGCTTTTTAACTATTCTTTTCTAATTATCTTGCACTGTGATCATGAAATATCTTATTAAGAGTGTATTGGGACTCAGCTGCCATTTCCTAAATCCAGAGTATTGTTTTCTCTCTCCTGGGCTTCAGCAATGATTTTGTTTTTAAACTTATACTTATTTCTCTGATTCTCGGTTGCCCCAATTTGAAATCAAAAGGATAATACCTATCTTATGTGAGTGCTTAGAATGAATAATTAAAATTTTTGCATATTTTGTTGCAGACACTTGGTTCATAAGTGGGACAGGAGAGGGAAACTGGGGAGAGACATCTCTTGGTCAAGCTCTGGAGGTCTGCAGCAGGGTCAGCTCCTGGGAGGATATGGGTGTGATTCTAGCTGAGACTCCTAACAGGGGGAGACATGAAGACTGAAGTGACCACCTTCTAGCCAGGCAGGACAAGTGGGAGGAGGGAATCAACAACCCATAACAAAACCTGTTATTCAAAAATTACCCTGCCTACAAGATAATGAGGAAACAAAGATAAAGTCCACACAATAATTCACCCAAACTGAGTCCCACCCCATGTTAGAGAGCTAGCCCCTGACACTAATAATCATACTCTGAAATGTTGGCAGACAGGAGCCTAACTGGCTAGCTGGGAGGCTCCAGCCAGCAGGGGATCTAGACACATGCTGGGGCTTGTAGCCAAGCATGGGTTGGAACTCAGGGGTGGGGGGTACTGGAGAAAGATGGGAGGACCTGGAGGGGACAGAAACCTCATAAAAAGACCAACAAAGACAACTAACCCAGTCTCATGATGGTTTTTAGAAACTGAGACATCAACTAAGGAGCATGCATGATCTGTACCTCGGGCCCCTGCACACGTTTAGCCCACGGGTGGTTTAGTCTTCATATGGGTTGCCAAGCAAGTGGAGGGTGGGTCTGTTTCTAACATGGACTTTGTTCTCTGCTTTTGGATCACTTCCCCCTGGCAGGGCTGCTTTGCCTGGCCTCAGGGGATGAAGATATGCACAGACCTGATGTGACTTGATATGCTGAAGAAGGTTACTACAGAGGAGGGGGACTCCCCTTTTCTGGGGGGAAGAGAGAGGGGAAGGGGGAAGGAGGAAAAGTGGGGGGAATGGAAGGAGAGGAGGGAGGAGTACCCTTGGGAGTAAAGTAAATAAACTAATATAAAATTTAATAATAAAAAGAAATGCAGAAAAATACAGTCAAATGGCAGTAAGAAATGAGTAAAACTGTTAAAGACCTGAAAACCTGAAAACTGAAATAGAAGTAATAAAGAAAACACAATCTGAGGCAATCCTCGAGATGGAATATCAAGGAATTAAAGACATAAGCTTCACCAACAGAATACAAGAGATGGAAGAGAGAAGAATCTTGGGAGTAGAAGATACAACTAAAGAAATTGATACATCAGCCAAAGGAAATGTTAAAGCTAAAATATTTCTGGTACAAAACATCCAATAAATCTGGGACACTACAAAAAGAAAAAAACCTAAGAATAATAGGCATAAGAGAAGGAGAAGGCTCCCAACTCCAAGGCCCAGAAAATATTTTCAAAAAATCATAAAAGAAAACTTCCGCAACCTAAAGGAAGAGATGCCTATAAATATACAAGAAGTTCAGCCAACAACAAATAGATTGGACCAGAAAAGAAAGTCTTCCGTATCAGTGGATTTGTAGAGGGACATGGGAGGAGATGAGGGAGGGAGGGTGATATTAGGGGGAATGAGAGAGGGGGTACAGCTGGGAATCAAAGTGAATAAACTGTAATTAACATAAAAATAAAATTTAATAAAAAGAAAGTCTTCCCACAACATAATCAAAATACTAAATGTACAGAACGAAGAAAAACTAGAATATTAAAGGCTTCAATGGGAAAAGTCCAAGTCACAAATAAAAGCAGACTTATTAGAATTATACCTGACTTCTCAACAGAGACTTTTAAAGTAGATAGGGCCTAGACAGATATCTTACAGACACTAAGAGACTACAGATATCAACCACGACTAATACATACAATAAAACTTTCAATCACTATAGATGGAGAAAACAAGATATTCCAAGAAAAATAAAACAAATTTAAACAATATCTATTCACAAATCCAGCCCTATAGAAGATACTAGAAGGAAAGCTCAAACCCAAGAAACCTAACTACACCTGGGAAAATACAGGAAATAAATAACCCCACATGAGGAAAACCAAAAGTAGAAAAGCATGTGTGTGAATGAACACACAAATACCACCAACACTACCACCACACCACACCACACAATACACTCTACCACCGCTACCATCAAAATAACAAGAATTAATAATCATTGGTCATTAATATCACTCAACATCAGTGGACTCAATTCCTCAATAAAAAGACACAGGCTAGAAGACTGAATGTGAAACCACGATCCATCAATCTGCTATATACAAGAAATATACCTCAGCAACAAAGGCATTTTCTCAGTGTAAACAGCTAGACAAGGATTTTTCAATCAAACAGACCCAAGAAGCAAGCTGAAATAGTCATTCTAGTATCTAATGTAGACTTTCAACCAAAATTAATCAAAAGAGACAGAGAAGGACATTTCATACTTATTAAAGGAAAAATCTGTCAAGATGACTTCTTGAATCCAAACATCCATTCCGCAAATACAAGGGCACCTACATTCATAAAAGAAACACTGCTAAATCTTCAACCACACATTGAACCCTTCACACTAATAGTGGGAGACTTTAACACCCCACTTTCACCAATGGACAGATCATTAAGACAGGTACTAAACAGAAATAATGAAACTAACAGACATTATTAGTCTAATGGATCTAACAGATATCTACAGAACATTTCACCCAAACATGAAGTAATAACCATTCTTCTCAGAACTCCAGGGAACCTTCTTTAAAACTGACCACACACTTGGTCACAAGGCAAGCCTCAAGAAATAAAAAAAAATGGAAATTACACCTTGTATTTTATTGGGCCACTATGGTATAAAGCTGGATTTCAACAACAACAGAAACAAGAGAAAACCTAAGAACTCATGAAAACTGAACAGCTATTTACTCAATGACCTCTGGGTCAGGCAAGATATAAAGAAAGAAATGAAAGTATTTCTAGAATTTAATGAAAATGAAGCCACAACATACTAAAAATTACACATACACAAACTTATGGGAAAAAATAAAAGCGGTGCTCAAGGGAAAGTTCATAGCATTACGTGCCTTCATAAAGAAATAACTGGAAACTTAAAAGCACTTCTAAAAGCTCTAGAACAAAAAGAAGCAATCCCACCAAAGAGGAGTAGACAGCAGGAATTAACCAAATTCAGGGTAGAAATCAATAACTTAGGAACAAAGAGAACAATACAAAAAATTAATGAAACCAAGAACTGGTTCTTTGAGAAAATCAATAGGATAGACAACTCCTAGCCAAACTAACCAAAAGGCAGAGAGATAGTATCCAAATTAAAAAGTCAAAAATTAAAAGGGGACATAATAATAGACTCCAAGAAATCCAATTAATCATTAGGTCTTTTTTCAAAAGCCTGTACTCCTCAAAATTGGAAAAATCTAAACAAAATGGACAATTTTCTTAATAGAGTTTTGTTGCCAAAGTTAACAGTTTAAACAGCTCTATAACTCCTAAGAAATAGAAGTCATCAAAAGTCTTCCAACCCAAAAAAGCCCAAGACCATATGTTTTTAGCATAGATTCTACCAGACTTTCAAAGAAGAGCTAATATCAACACTCCTCAAATTATTCTACAAAATAGAAACTGGGAGAATATTAGTAAACTCATTCTATGAGGCCATACTCGTACTCTGATACATAAAGCACACAAAGACTCCACAAAGAAAGAAAACTTTAGACTGATTTTTCTTATGAATATTGATGAAAATTCTCAATAAAATACTTGCAAATTGAATCCAAGAACCCATCAAATACATCATAGACCAAGATCAAGTAGGCTTCATCCCAGAGATTCAAGGATGGTTCAATATATGAAAATCTACCAATGTCATCCACCATATAAACAACCTGAAAGAAAAAAAAAGATCATCTCATTAGATGCAGAAAGAGCCTTTGACAAAATCTAACAGCCCTTCACGATAAAAGTCTTGGAAAGATCAGGTATACAAGGCTCATATCTAAACATAATAAAGCAATATAGAGTAAGCCAATAGCCAACTAAAAATTAAATGGAAAGAAATCCAAAGCAATACCACTAAACTCAGGGACCAGACAAGGCTTCTCTCTCCCTCTATAGCTAGTCAACATAATAATTGAAGTTCTAGCTAGGGCAATAAACTACTAAAGGAGATCAAGGAGATACAGATTGGAAAGCAACAAGCCAAAGTATCCCTGTTCATACATGATATGATAGTATACATAGGTGACCCCAAAAATTCTACCAGAGAACTCCTACAGCTGATAAACAACTTCAGCAAAATGGCTGGATACAAATTAACTAAAAAAAAAAAATTAGTAGCTCTCCTTTACAGAAATGACAAATGGGCTGAGGAAGAAATTAGGGAAACAACACCCTTCACAAAGCCACAAATGATATAAAGTATCTTGGTGTAACTACAACCAAGCAAGTAAAAGAACTGTATGATAAGAACTTCAAGTTTCTGGGGAAAAAAAGAAAGCTGTCAGAAGATGGAAAGATCTCCCATACTCATGGATCAGTAGGATTAATAGCAACAATGGTCATCTACCAAAAGCAATTTATAGATTCAATTAAATTCCCATCAAAATACCAATACAAGACCTTGAAAGAAAAATTCTTTAAAGACCTTGAAAGAAAAATTGTCAACTTCATACAGAAAATCAAAAAATGCAGAATATCTAAAACAATCCTATACAATAAAGTAACTTCTGGAGGTATCTTTATCACTCATTTCAAGCTGCACTGCAGAGCAATAGTAATAAAAACTGCATGTTACTGACATAGAAACAAACAGGTTGATCAACAGAATCTAATCAAAGGCCCAGAAATAAATCCATGCACCTATGGATACTTGGTTTTTGACAAAGAAGCCAAACCCATACAATGTAAAAAGAAGAAAGTATCTTCAACAAACGGTGCTCATTTATCTGGATGTCGATATGCAGAAAAATACAAATAGATCCATATTTGTCTCTTGTACAAAACTCAAGTCTAAGCACATACAAGATCTTAACATAAAACGGTGTGAGAAAGTGGGAAGAGCCTTGAACTCACTGGCATGGAAAACAACTTACTGAACAAAACTCCAAAAGCTCAAGTTGTTCCAAGACAACAATCAATAAATGGGACCTCATGAAGCTGAAAAGCTTCTGAAAGGCAAAGGTCACTATAAAATGAACAAAATGGCAGCCCACAGCTCAACCTCCACGTGGGCCCCTAAAAAGGGGATGAAGCCTGTCTCTAACATCATCTTTGCTGTGTGCTTTTTAATCACATCCCCCTGATGGGGCTGCCTTGCCAGGACACTGTGAAAGAGGAAGTACACAGACCTGATGAAATTGGATGTGGTGGGGTGGGTTTGCAGGAGGTCGATTTCCCTTTTCTGATAGTCATGGGAGGGTGGCAAAAGGGTAAACACAGAGAGGACGGACTGGGAGGGGAGGAGGGAGGAGGGTTGAGATGTAAAGAAAATACATTAAAAAAAAGAGACACTTAACTGTCTCAAAAATGGCTTTCTATTTAATTTTTTTTTATTTTTTAAAGCCACATCATTTAAACAATATAACTCATGATCAAGTTCACAGATGAGCAAAAGTCAGAAACATAAGTAAAATTCTGTAAACTAATTAACATAATTATTCTATCTTAGAGAATCTGCATTTGTGAATAAAATTGTACAGGGTTGGTTTACAGGTAAGAGAGCAATAAGGATAAAGCCAAAGATCACAAGGGTTTGTGACATACAGCTTGGCCTTGTGCATGGTTTATTTATGAGCCTTCAAATTTTTATTTGAGATAATTCTCAGAGGCCAAACTATTGCCTCTATGAAGGTCATTTTCATAAATATTTTAAATTTTTTTCAATTATTGTGACATCACGCGTAAGAAACATAAAACAAATGTCCTTGTGTACTTGAGCATTTGTTCAACCATATTTTTAGCAACTTTATTCGTAATAGCCAGAGTCTAGTAACAACCCAGATGACCTTCACTGGCAAAATGGATATAGAAACTGAGGTGCATTTACAGAATGGACTACTACTAAGGGATTAAAAAGAAGGAAATCATGAAATTTGCAGGCAAATTGTGGATCTAAAATAGATCATCCTCCCGTATCCCAGAAGCAGTAATACACACATGGTATATACTCATTTGCAAGTAGATATTGACATAAAATATCTGAAAAACATACTAAAATCTGTACATCTAAAGAAGCTATGCAAGAAGGAGCACCCTGTGTAAGATGATCAATCCTCACTCAGAAAGGCAAACTGGGCAGACATAGGAAGAGCGAGAAAATAGGGAACAGGACAGGAGCTTACCCCAAAGGGCATCTGAAAGATTCTACTCACCATGGTATCAAAGCAGATGCTGAGACTCATAACCAAACTTTGGACAGAATGCAGGAATCTTATGAAAGAAGGGGGAGATAGAAAGACCTGGAGGGGACAGGAGCTCAACAGGAGAGCAACAGAACCAAAAAATATGGGCCCAAGAGACTTTTTTGAGACTGATACTCTAACCAAGGACCATGCATGGAGATAACCTAGAACCCCTGCATGGATGTAGCCCATGGTAGCTCAGTCGCCAAGTGGGTGTACTAGTAAAGGGTACAGGGGCCGCCTCTGACATGAACTTAGTGACTGGTTCTTTGATCACCTCCCCTTGAGGGGAACACATCTTTACCAGGCCATAGAGAAAGACAATGCATCCAGTCCTGATGAGACCTGATAGGCCAAGGTCAGAGGGATGGGGAGGAGGACCTCTCTTATCAGTGAGCTTGGAGAGGGGCATGGTAGGAGATGAGAGTGGTGGGGGAGGGATTGGGAGGGAATGAGGAAGGGGGCTACAGCTGAGATACAAAGTGCATAAACTGTAATTAATATAAAAATAAAAAGAAACATAAAACAAATCAATCCTGTCAATTCTGGTGTGTGTGGGGGGGTGGTATTATGTTGTTTCTGGAGTTTGGTATGTATGTGGTTTGTGCATGTGGTATGTGTAGTATGTTTCTGATGAGTGTATATTTATTGTTTGGCATGTGTATATGTGATGTATGTGTTTGGTGTTTGGAATGTGTGTTTGGTGTATTGTGGTGTGTGTATATTTGGTATATATATATATGTGTGTGTGTGTGTGAGTGAGTATGTCTTTCTGTTTTATGCCTCCTTACTTCTCCCAGTCTTTCCAACTTACGGAGCAGCAATGATGACAGCATAAAAACAGCAAGAATAACAAACAAACATATTTCTACACATTACTATATTCTAAATATTCCAGCATTTACCTTGTCTTGAAACAAGGCCCTCAAATTAGCAGCAAGAGATTATTAGAATTTACATTCTACAGAGGTCTGTCAATTCCTGCCAAGGAGGAAGGCTGATAAAGAGTGATTGGTAAGCAGCTGAGGCTCCTGTTCCTCCTCCCTCCATACTGTAATCCCAAAGGCTCTCAATAAGTATCAAGCATGTAGCATATGGTTTGCAGGAGGGCAAAGCACACAGTTCTTCAGACATCAGCTTCTGTGAAATGACAGAGCTGGTAAGCCACTTTCAGTCTTTGTGAATACACATGGCAGTCACATTCATTCCAAATGATTCAACAAGATTAATATTATTAAAGGCAGCACCTAGAAGTTAATAATTTCACTATTATTTTTGTGTTAGCAAGACACATTAGTAGCAACATCGGAGAAAGGAAGTTGAGAGGAGAGACGCACATGCCAGAAGCTAATTAGTAGTGGAAAACACTGCATAGGATTATGAGTTGAGTTTTGGGATTAGAGTCTACATTTAGAAACCCTTCTTTAAGTTGACTTTATCTGTTCCTGGCTTCTGTTCTTTTGGGGTGCTCCCAAAACCCATTTACTATATACTATCTATTTGATACTTTCATTTTAAAACAAGGAATGTTTCTGGACTGGAAAAATGGCTCATTAGGTAATATACTTGCTAGGCTCTTGAGTTGGATTCCCTGAACCCATATAAAGCTCGATACAGTAGTTTGGGTCTGTTATTCCAACACTATTTGGCAAGGTGCATATTGAATCTGGGAAGCTTGATGGGAACACCCACAATGGAAAACATCACAAGGCAAAGAAAGTAGAAGGTAGTAGCTGTACCGACATGTAAGGCTGTGGTGTTCTTTCACTCCCCTGTGAACACCATATCATATGTCTGCCAGCACTTACACCAATGAATATGCATGCATACACATCACACACACACAGAAGAATTTTTAAAAAGGAAGGTGAAAAGTATTTCCATAATACACCATCCTAGATAACATTTTTAAGTAATTTATTTATTTTTATATTAATCACAGGTTATATACTTTGTATCCCAGCAGTAGCTCCCTCTGTCATTCCCTCCCACTCTCCCCATCCCTCCCTCATCTTCTTCCTACCCCCTCGAAGTCCACTGATAGGGGAGGACCTCCCCCCCCCTTCCATCTGACCCTAGCTTATCATGTCTTTTCAGGGCTGGCTGCAATGTCCTCTTCTGGGATCTAGTTAGGTTGCTCCTCCCTCATGGGGGTGGGGAGGGATGGTCAACAAGTCAGCCATTGAGTTCATGACCTAAATAATCCCTGTTCCCCTTACTAGGGTAACCAGTTGGGTACTGAGCTACCATGGGCCACATCTGAGCAGGGGTTATAGTTTGTATCCATATATGGTCCTTGGTTGGAGAAACAGTCTCATAGAAGACCCCTGTGACCTGATCTATTTGGTCTTTGTGGAGCTCTTGTCCTCACCAAATCTTACTAACTCCCCGGTTGTGAGTCTTAATATCTGCTTTGATACATTGTTAGTTAGAGTCTTTCAGAGGCCCTCTGTGGTAGGCTCCTGTCCTGTTGTTTGTTTTCTCCTACATTCAATGTTAACATTTATTAAACAATTATCATGTTATAGCAACTGAACATATGTGGTAAGATAGAAATAGTGTTAATATCTCCAGTGTTTAAGAAATAAAGAGAAATCTGATAAGTTAATATGTTAAATCTCACCTCACTTTGTTGACAGCAGAGAGGTCTGAAATGCCATGCTCAGGGCTGTTTCTTTCCATTGTGGGGTTGTTCCTTCAGTGGAAAGCAAGCTCAAAATTCTAAAATCAAATAAACAGTGAACCAGTAGATGGCAAAGTGTAATTCTGAAGAATAACGTCTTCCTTTAAACTATTTTAATTCAGTTCTAGCTTTTCTACTGTGTTTTCTATTGTCTTCAGATTTTTCTATCATTAGGATAACAATAAACATAAGTATGATATAAATAGGACCATAGGAATTCAGTCAAAAGTTATATATTTTGAAATATATATATTTCAATTGTCTTTTTATTGAATGTTGATTGCGTATTCCAAGATTTTATTTATGTTAGATACTTTTGAACAGCATCCTGGAATTTGTGCACATGATGGAGTCTGGATTCCTGTATATTCCTAACCAGAGTGTGTTGACTTCCCTTTAGCTAGCAATTAATTTAGATGGTGTGAAAAAAATAAACTTTGTCTCCTGGTCAACTAGTTGAAATTCAGTTCTACTATTTTACCCCGAATTGGTTGTTTTGAATCTGCATTTCACGTGTTCAAGGGGAACTAGAGGGTGAGAAGAGAATTTGGTTATTTATTTACTTAGCATTTTATTTTCTGTTGCTCTCATCCATTTACCCCATTCCTCAGGTATTATAGATATTACAAATTCTGTCTTCTGGCTATTTAGGCCTGAGAAATTATATATATATATATATATATATATATATATACATATAAATATGTATATTTATACCTATCTATGTAGATAGATAATCTCTCTATATATCTTTAATACATAATGTATGTATAAACATATATGCTTAATATAGATGCAGTTACACTGATATGTATACACACATCAATTGATATGTATAAACATGTATACACGTGTTTTTATTTATTGGAATAAAAGTATAACTATATGGTTTTCCTATGATTCTATAAAAGCTTTTGAATAAGAGTTGTTGGTTCTCTTCTTATATCTGACTATGGTACTAAGAACCCAGTAAATGCTATTCTTCCTTCTGGGTATTGACTCCTCTTCCCTAAATGGCTTCTCCATTTTTTCTTCACATGCTCAAATTGAAGTCCAGGAATAACAGGTTTGAAAACTATCACTTGTAACCCCTGATTTTCTGAGTAGAAATCACAAGGTGGGCACACGCAGGGAGATCTGAAAACAGTAAAAACACGATGGATGAATTGGAAACCTACTAGCATTGATAACTATGGTTTAAGCTTGTGCCTAAACTTCAGTTCATATGTTCTCAATATTCTTTTGGAATACCAGTTATTATCAGACACTTGATCTCAGACTCTTGCTATTATAATTATAATCAATAGAGATGTACAGAAAATTATTGCAGAAATTTTCTTTCTCATTTTATTGTTTAAATTTTGATTTCACTGGATTCAATTTTGAAGGCCTTCAAATGCAAAAGGTTGAAAAGTAGTAAAACACCTGTAAATATAAAAATGTTTGAGGAAATTTAATTTACCTTTTCTGCCTAATGTAAGCCATACATTGCTTTAAAAATAAGTATTTTATTTTGTCTTGATGTAAAATGAATCTGTTGTACAGTATGCTTGTTTCAGTGTCCCATGATAGCTGAATTGAAGCCTTGAGTAAATGAGAAGGGAATGCACTGCACTATCTGTAGGAAGTTTACTATTCCTAAAAAATTCAATTTCTCTTATGTGGATGTCCATTAGCAATTCTGTAAGACTGCTGTCATTCACTGGCATAATATTAAAAATATGCTGAACTAAAACCACTAACGTCTTGAGGGTCAGGGGAGATTTGGCAATTTCCTGGATAATTCAGACAATAAGAGAAATATGCAATTTGTGTTTTGAGTTATTAGTTCAGGTTTCCTACATTGATGCAATCCATCATAGTCATTATTTAGCTTTACTTCTGTGCCACTGTAGGCTGTCACTTGTTCCTTCAGTGCCTTCCTGGGAGATTCACAGTTAGTGGTCTGAATGGCCTTTCCCAGTCTTCTCATTTGTATTCAGTGATGATTATGGTAGTAGTAAACATTTATTGAACATTTATGTGCCAATCACAGCTCTAATTACTTTACTGCTCATTCATCCTTTATCACAGCTCTGTGAGGCAGATATTAACATTTCTATTTTATAGACGGGACCAAGCTCGGGCAGCTTAAATACCTTACATAGCTAGAGAGTAGCAGGTCCAGGACTGAAAATCACTTGCTAATTCTGCAGTCCTGCTTTGATCAACTACACAGAGAAGTGTGAAAAGGATATGTGATTTAAAGGCAACCTTGGTGCTAGTTTGGGTTTCCACACTGTAGCATGATTGATAGCAGGTAGAAAGTAACATAAAATGATTGGAATGCGTACAGCAGCAAACACTGGGTGTGGGATCTGGCTTCCTGCAGGGTCTCAGAGAGGCTAGTGATTGCACCCTGCAAGGATGTGAGCCATGAAAATTGCTCAGTGAATCTAGGAGGGGAAAGAATTCTGGCAGGTTACTTTTTTGTTTTTTTCCTTTTTCTTCCATGTCTCCTGTGGACTACCCCTATGATCTGCTTTTTCTTTGTAGTACTTCTGGAAAAGTCCATGGGACAATCCAGCATATCTGCTGAGTGTCTTATTGGTCTCTCGGAAGTTTGTTGTACAATGGTGCCAATGTGGAAACATCAGTTCACATCACTCTCTCTCTCTTATTTTTTTTTTCTTATAGCTCATCTTCACTCTCCTGAGCTTTTATGTAGCAAATGAAAAGCCTGTATTCTGATGAGTTAGTGAATGAAGTTATGCAGGTAATACTTCTTGGAGGATGTGAGCTAAAGCACCCATCGGAATCAGACTCAATTCTAAGTGATTCAGATGTGCTAGCTCATACTAATTCATTGGAAACAAATGGTAAGAAGGTACTGTTGCTATTGTCATTCCCATTCTACAGATTAAAAAATTGAAGTACAAAATTGAAGTTCTTCTGTAGGATTCGGAAAAAATGCTATTCTCTACTTGTTATATATGAATAAAATAAATGAATTACAACATTTGCAGAAGAGAATAAAATAACACTGAAAACTGAGCTTTAGAATATTTCTAGATATCACTATGTACATTATTGTATTTACTAAAATATAAGCATAACACATCAAGGCAGAATATAGAAAATATATGCAATATTTACTTAGTTTCATAAGTTCAATTATCATAAGTTCAATTTTTCAACATGAAGAGAATGATGAGACATAGATGTATAAGAGATAGAAAATGTTTCTATGGTTCAAAGAGCCCAGGCTATAAGGGGAAGGGAATGGTGAGATCTTAACTTCAAAGAATCCTGGCATGACTTTTGCTTTGTTTATGTGAGAAGTCTGAGCTGTTAATATTTGAAGTTCCTTGGAGTTGTAAGGCAGGCAAATAAACAATAAATAAAATATAGGGCCAAGAAAACCAACTGGCTGTCCAGAAAAATAAATAGCTAAGATACAAGGCATAATTTTATGTGCTGTATGGATTTGCCTTGTCATAAGCTGACCCCTTGTTCATGGTCTCTGTCTCCTGTTTGATATGATGCTGGGGAATTCTGAACCCTATTCAAATATCCTGAGAGCTGAGCATGTCTAAAGATGCAGAAAGAATGTCAAACTAATGACTGGCCAATAAACTTGATGCAGTGGCCTCAAACAGTACTCGTTCAAATTTTTTGATGTGAGTCTGTCATAGATTTCCCCAGATTATTCTGCACTGTTTTTTTCTTTCCAATTATCGCACATTTTTAAAGGAACAAATTGATTTTTTTTAAAGAATTGCTGTTATATTAAAAAAATGCCAGAGTTTGGAGTGAAATTTCAATTAAGTCTACACTATTCCATTATCTTATAGATGGTTTCTTCAAATGTCTTTACCACCTCAGTGCCAAGTTTCTAAGGCATGCTATTTCCCACTTCAGTGTAGTCAGGCATCTAACAGACAAGTCACCTTTAAAGCTGTGGGTATGAGAAGCAGTGGGTGTCCTCTGCCCATTGCTGTATATCAATTGACTGGTAGTAGTTAAACTATAATGTGAATGTTGATGGGGACTGGTGTATAAATATTTGGATGACAGGGTCACTCTCCTTCTGTTTTTGGTTCCTTTGAGTGGTAGCTTTCCTATTGATCCTGTCAGTAACAGTTGAGCCTCAGGCAACTCTCCTGAAATCCAGCCAGAGTAACTGATGTCAAGAAGCTATGCAGGGGATGCATTATCCCCTGACACTCTAATGACTTGGGAATTTGACACTTATTCAAAGTCACATATATTCAGTCTTCTCTGAAACATTTCTGTTGGAGCTAGCAAGAAAGGAACAGGAGACTCGTAACTATGTAGCTATCCCTATAGTCATCAATTCATTAAATGTTTATTTATTTTAGTGTGTGTATGAAGGCCTGCATGTACCTGTGTATACCATGTTCATTGTTTAGTACACATAGAAGCCAGAAGAGGGTGTCAGATACCCTGTAACTGTGTATGCAGGTAGCTGTGAGCTGCTCTGTGGGTGCTTGGAAATGAATCTGTGTCCTCTATAAAAGCACCAAGTTCTCCTAACTTCTGATTCTTCCTTTTAGCCCCTTTGGTAACTCGTTATTTTAAAAGATATGTTTCTTGGGGCTGGAGAGATGATTCAGCAGTTACAAGCATTTGTTGGTTTTGCAGAGAACTGAGGATTGGTTCCCAGCACCCACATGGCAACATACAAAGATCCATAACTTCAGTTCCAGAGGGTTCAACACTCTCTTCTGACCTCCAGAGGCACCACATTTGGTGTATATACGCACCTGCAGAGTATGATGGTTTGAAAGAAAATGGTGGCTTTGGACCCGAGGTGGTAGATAATTTGGGAAAGATTATTAGGAGTCGTCTTGTTGGAAGTGATGATTCATTGAGTGTGGGCTTTGAGGTTTCAAAAGTCCACCCCATCCCCAGTCTGTCTCTGTCTCTCTCATTGTTATCTCATGAGGTTAGCTCTCAGCTACCACTCTTGTGCCTGCCATGCTTGCCTGCTAGCTGCAGTGCTTCCAGCCATGATGGTCACGGACTCTAGACCTCTGAAACTGTAAACTCTAAATCCAGTGCTTTATTTTATAATTTGTCTTGGTCATGCTGTGTTTTATTTCTGCAATGGAGAAGTAATGAAGATAGAAGCAAAACATTCGACACATAAAATATAACACATCTAAAAATATATATTTTTTAAGAATGTACTTTCTCATTGTTCAGGCTGCTCGTCTTTATTATACTATTCCTGTCTTTTCACCAGAATAGAGGCATCATGGTATTTTCTTAGTGTTCTATAATGCCTGAAGTTTCTACAGTTTTGAGGTATAGCATGATCTCACTATTCCTTATGTTTCCCTTTATTCTCCTGATCTATTTATCTGTGAAAATTTATCATTTTAATTAATTTTTTCTTAATGAAACAACTCCTGTCTTTGTTGAGAAAATGGTATAATTGCTTTATAATTAATTTCAGTTATTGATGGACACCTTAGTTGGTTCCATAAACCTCTATGAGCAAATATTCCTCTAATATGTTCACTATGAATCCTTTAGATAAACTCCTAGGAGTTGTATAACTGAATCATGCAGTACATTTGTTGTTATTTTCTTGAAGACTTGCTGTACTGATTTTCATAGTGACTAGCTGGTTTACATTCTTACCAGCATTTTATGAGGACTTCCTTTTGTCCTGAATCCTTGCCGGCATTTGTTGTTGTTTATTTTTTTAATGTCTGCCCTTTAGTCTGAGATGTACCTTTGAATGAACATATCCAAAGAAACGAATGCCCTGTATAAAATATCCAAACACCAAAAACGAAGGTACAAATTTCTCCCAGTGGTCGTATTGTCCATACGTTGTAGAACATGAAACAAACCAGGGAATTTCCAATGGTGTAGCATGTATACAGATCCTTGCCCTTTATTTACAGCTCTCAGCCCCTGCAGCGCTGATTTCATTTCAGTCAAGGTACAACATTATTTAATCATCACTGAGACTTCTGTCTTGCCACTATTTTATAGCCACATTCATTCACTCGCCGCTACTATTCTTTACTCCAGGTGACCACTAAGCTGTGTTCTATCTCTGCAATTCTGTCATTTTGACTCCCATCTTTGGAGAGACAGGCTTTTTAATTCCAGCATGATGCCCATATCCATTGAGAAGAGTCTGTTAACAGTCTGTTATGTTATAACACTATGTTGTCATGTATGATATGGGCGTGCCACGTTTTGCTTAATCTTATTCTTATTGAGGGAATTATTTGGGTTATTACAAAGGCTGTTTCAGATATTTGCAAACAGGTTTTTAAATCAACATATATTTTACTTTTCTGAATAACTAACCCAATGCGGTTACTGGGTCACATTATATGGACATACTTCAGTTATTAACAAAATTACTGAGCTGATTTTTGTATAGCTGGGCCATATTTTAGTCCACCAGCAATGAAGAATATATGAAACTCCTACTTTTCTAGTATTCTTGTTAGCAGCTGGTATTCCCAGATTTAGACATTTCAATTTTAGTTGTTTTGCACAATTTTCTTCTGAAAAAATAGAACATAATACTTCAGATGGGTTTATACACATTTCTCTAATACATAAGGTTGGAGAAATATCTATTCATTATCTTTTCATGTTTCAATTGGATTGTTTGAGTTTTATCAATGAGTTTTCAAACATATATATGTATACCCCCCACATATATACTTATACACACACACACACACACACACGTGTGTATATGCTAGGTAATTAAGGCCCATCAGCTATGTGGTCTGTAACTAATTTTACCTTTTAATAGGACTGTCGATAGATCACATATTTAAAATTTTGTTCAAATATAACTAATTGAAAATTTGAAGTTATATACTACAGGTATATGACCTGGGTAGCCTAGTGAAACTGTGTGTGTACACATGTGTAATAATATCTTCTTATATATAAATATTTATGTGCTTTGTATTTTGTGTTTCTCTACCATAGTTACTTTCTTAATCTTGATGCTTTTGTAACTATATATCAGGATATATTAATATTGTTATAGCTATATCTCTTTAAATTTTTGAAAACTCATACTTTAAAATAAATATTCACTCTTTCACCCTTCCTTTGAGCTATTATTTTAGATGTGCCCATAGCAACAAACTCCTAAAATTTTTATGAACTGATTTTGACAAAATGAATATTTTTTCTTTCTTATCAATTAATTAATTAATTTGTTTATTTATTACAATTTATTCCCTTTGTATTCCTGCTGAAGTCCCCATCTCATCTCCTCCCAGTCCCATCCACTCTCTCCATTCTCCCCCAATGCTCTTTCCCTAGTCCACTAACAGGGCTATACTCTTCCTCTTCTATCTGATCCAAGCCTATCAGGGCTCATCAAGGCTGGCTGGCTGCATCACCTTCCTTTGTGGCCTGGCAAAAACATTCAACTGATTTAAAAATCACTAGTTTCTTGGTGTTGGCATCTGCCATCTTATTGTTTATCCCCCGTTTCTATTTATCTTTTTCTTCCTTATCATTCTTTCATTTTGTATTTTTTTCTTACTCAGATTGCCTTATTATTTGAATTTCAGTTTGTTTTAGTTACCCTATATTTCTCACCCACCCCTTGCTTTTATCTGTATGTGTCTGGGTGTTTGTGTCTGTCTGTTACTGTGTGTATAGACATGCAGGTTCCCAAAAAGACAGAGGAGAGCACTGGCTCTTCTGAAGCTGGGATTTCAGATGGTTGTGGGCTGCATGATAGAGGTGCTGAGTACCAGACTCAGGTCCTCTGGAAGAATCACAAATGCTCTTAAATGGTGATCTCTATCCCCCTGTAACCTTAATTTATCTGTTTGTTTATAAAATTTAAAACTAGCTAATGTAAAATGAGTTACTGTTTCAATTTCTTCTCTCCCAAACATAAAGATCTTAAAGCACTTTATTTTCTCTTTTGTTTCTGTTATTAACTACCTCTGCTTGTTATTATCAGATATCATTGTGTACAGTGTGTGTTAATATTTGTTTGAATATTTATAACACTCATTACCAGTCAGTTGTTCTTGTATCTTATACTTTCTAATGAATGTCTTCCCTTTTGTCTTTTCTACCTTTTTCTGGACTCCCCTGATTTTACATCTTCAGAAAGAAGTTCTCTGATTTTATTAATTTCAAAAATGCTGATTTCACTTATGTTTCACATGATATATTTAAATGGTCATGTAATTCTAAGTTAGATGAATCTCTCCAAACACATGCAAGGTAGTAACGTTCTTTCCACTGCTATCAAGATAACTAACAACCCCTTCTATGTTTGAAAGAAAGCTTTATTGTGTAATTGACTTTTTCAATTATGTTTTAGATATATTTTCTAATTATTTTTGTATATGTGTATGCATCTCTGTCTGTGTGTACGCAGGCGCATATGGATGTCAGATGAAAGTGTTAGATCTCCTGGAGCATAAATTACAGGTGTATGCAAATCACCCACTTTGGGTGCGACACATCTTTTTAGTCACCGAGCCAGCACTCCAGTCCCATTGTATAACTGACTTTAAAATCTCCCGGTGTTTTCATTCTATATATTCAATATAATATACACAGGAACAGATTCTGATTCTTTTAATATTTTCTTTTCTTTTTGCTGGATTTGTATAGAAAATGATTTTCCTATCTTCCGGAAAGTTCTACGTTATAATCTAATTGCATCTTTACTTCCATTTATGTATTCTTTGCTTTGTAATGTTGACCGAATGGAAGTTATACAATTAATTCATACTTTTATCCTGTGCTTATTATACGTCCACAGCTTTAACTTCTACTGAGTTGTGCCCCATCCCCCAGGTATTTAGTCTCTTTGAGGTTAGGACTAAAATTTTTCAGCTTCTTACTCTATTTAGCATAGTCATTATTTTCTTGAATAACGTTCTGTTCTGCAACTTCAATCACATGTTATCTGAATTGCCCTATTTCTGCTACTTCTTGATGTGTCTTTATTTCCTGTGTGCTTTATGATTTTTAAAAAGATTTTGTGCTTTGAGCCTTCATCTGAAAATAGATTCTACCAGAGATAACTTGCATGTATTTTTCCCAGTAAAGGTAACAACACCAGACTTTAAACAAAAGGTTAAACTTAAGTTTCTTGGGATAAATTAGAAGTTCAAATCTGCAGAGTCCAATTTGAGGATATAAATTTTCTTTTTTTTATGCTAATCTATTTTATTTTATTTTATTTTATTAATTTATTTATTTTTATCTCAATCACAGGTTAGGTACTTTGAATCCCAGGCGTAGCCCCCTCCCCCATTCCCTCCTACCCTCCCACTCCCTCCCTCATCTCCTTCTTCCCCGCCCCCTCCAAGTCCACCAACAGGGGAGGACCTCCTTCCCTTCCATCCAACCCCAGCTTATCCTGTCTCCTCAGGGCTGGCTGCAA
>CM053761.1:32550540-32593476 GCA_028658305.1 Pachyuromys duprasi | reverse complement strand
AATCAAGGACCATGTGTGGATATGGCCTGGAACCCCTGCACAGATGGGGCCCATGATAGCTCCTTGTCGGACTGAAGACCCTAGTGAGGGAAACAGGGACTGTTTCAGTCATGAACTTGATGGCTGACTCTTTAACCCTCCCCCATACAAGCTGGGGAGTGACAGACTGGCTAGATCCCAGGGGAGGACATTGCAGCCAACTCTGAGGAGACAGGATGAGCTGGGGTTGGATGGAAGGGGAGGAGGTCCTCCCCTGTTGGTGGAGTTGGAAGGGGCGGGGAGGAGGGAGAGGAGGGAGGGAGTGGGAGGGTGAGAGGGAATGAGGGAGGAGGCTATGCCTGGGATGCAAAGTACCTAACCTGTGATTGATATAAAAATAAATAAATTTAAAAAAAACATACTGGTATTTTTGGAATCCACAGGAGTTTAAAGACCCTCCATAGATACCACAATCTATGCAGCCAGGATGCCAGATCTCTCATATAAAGTCTAGTGATTAAAATCATTCCTGGTAACAAAGAAGTATAAAATGTCCTTAAAATGTACTTTAAGAGACATTTTTAAAACACCTCCATTAAAACACACACACACAACAACAACAACAACAACTAATTTAAGAAACCCAGGCTATTACTGTTTTTTTTTTTCATTATGTAACAACTGGTTTTCAAGTTGATTATCATATGTTTTGTGAGAGAATCAGGACAAAATAAAACTTTTATTCATTGTCAGTTAAGAGTTCTCCTTTGAAAACTGTTCTTCCTCTGTTGAATCTACATTTTTAATTTTTAACCAGAAATTAGAATCACAAGGTCTGTTTCTGAGCTTTCTTTTCATTTGAATTTGTAAAATGGCATATTAAGGAGAATTTTAAAATTTATTTTTCAACAATTTTGTATTATAATAACATATATAAAGTGTATAATAACTGATATATAAAGAGATTAGTGTTGACATAAAAGAAAGTATCAAGAGAATTGTTTTGGGTAATTAAGTCTGAAAGATGATAGAAAACAAACATTCATTTTTAAAGTGTGTTATACTAGCTACACACATTGATCTTATTATTAGGATAATATAGTTAGTTGTTTCTCTCTTGCTTGCCAAAAAAAAAAAAAAAAAGCTCACGGTTCATGAATTTTCCAAAACAGGGTGTGATTAAAGCACTGCCATGGTTACCATTGATATATTGCTGTGCTTTTCTGTGTCTACATATCTGTTCTCTGGTGGGCTGTCTAGATTTCCAGACACAATTCACAAGTTAGTATACAACTGAAAACCGAGTTAGTTGACAGTAAGGAGTAGGGAGTTTAAATATTTACAAATTTTGGATAAAGCATCTCCCAGAGTTCATTGCACAGGTCTATATATACCAGCCCACGTGAGGTGATGTACACTAAGTCTCTGACCAGATACTCTTCTGAATGTAAGCTTCATCAGTGTTGATCAGTCTCCAAGACAAACCTCTCATTTATCATTCCTACAGTCATTAATCTTTGACACCTCAGGCAGTCAGAGTAGTCTCCCCTGTAAGGACTTTTACTTTGCTTTCTATTTGAGGCTCATATATTCGATCCATTGTCACATAAAACTTTTCTAATCAGAAAAACAATGGAAGAGGTTAGTTGAGAGGACTACAGAAGTTCATTTGTGAGGATGTTCATAATCATTTAGCTCTTAAAATATCACAAATTCTTTTTGTTTCTTTTTCTTTGGAAAAAAAAGTACAGCTGTGTAGCTCAGACTAGTTCAAACTCAGGATCCTCATGTCTCAGCCTCCTGATCAAGTGATGACATGTGGTTGCTGCCACAATTAACTTATTTTGCTTTTTTTTGGTCTGATCTCACCAGTTTCTTCTCTCCACCTTGTTTTCTGATTCTTGTAACTTCTAACACTATGAAGATATGGAATTGCTTCTAAAATTTACCATTGTTCTTTTCCTAAGTGGATCAGGTCTCATGGTGGTAATGTAATCGCTATGTTTTCCCCAAATTCCTGTTTCTAGCCTTGCTTTATTTTCAATCTGGGATACAGCTGCTATCTTAAATTGTTACTATCAGATATGGATTAAAGTTACAATGGAGGCAACGGATATTCACAAATTTCTATGCATCTCTTACTTTTTCCATATATTTTCTAAATTTCCTCATTTGAAAAAAATTATGGCACTATCTATACATAAGTCAAAAATCTAAGGATTTTTGAATGTTTTACTTCATGCTTTTATGCTTTTTTAATTCACAAGACTTCTCGGTTGATTTCATTTCCAAAGCATGTCCCGAATCAGAGCTCTTTTTCAAATAGACTCATCAGCCTCACTTGCGTCCATTGTCTCTTGACCTCGCTGATGGAATTACTCCACCATCTGTCATTCTTGTCTGACTCTAACCCTCAGTCCGACCTTGTCAATGGCCAATAGTTTCTTAAAAATTTTCATGAGATTTATGAACCTAAAACCTTCCATTGACTTCCTAGCACCCTTAGAATACCACTACTTGTTTTAACTTCTAGACAATGTACATCTGGTTCTGCCTTCCAGATATTCACATTCACACAGTCTGTCTCTATAAGCCTCATATTCTTTGCCCTGTATGGTTTGAACAGCTTACTGCAGCTTTGGGACTGCCCTTTTTGTTTGTTTGTTTGTTTGTTTCATTTTATAATTTATTACACTTAATTTGCATCGCAGCTGGAGCCCCTTCCACCATCTCCTCTGAAACCACCCTCATCTCTCTTCTCATCTTATGCCCCTTCCCTAGTCCACTGATAAGGGAGGTCTTCCTCTCCTTCCATCTAAGCCTAGTCTTTCAGATCTCATCAGGACTGGCTGCATTGTCTTCCTATGTGGTCTGGTAAGACCCCTCCTCCCTCAGGGGGAGGTGATCAAAGAGCCAGCCTCTGAGTTCATGTCAGAGATAGCCCCTGCTCCCTTTACTAGGTAACCCACTTGGAGACTGAGCTACCATGGGCTACATCTGAGCAGGGGTTCTAGGTTGTGTGGTGGTTCGTCATTCTTGCTGCTTCCCTACTTGGAATATTCTCAGTGCAGATATTCACGTTGCTGAATTCTCACAGATTACATACCATCAATGGCAGCCTTTTCCTAAGACTCTACCGTAAGGAGGTGCAAATTGCAATGCTCTGTCACATTAATCTCTTGTATTTTATTTCTGTCATTTAGCATCACCTAAACAGGAAGAAATTGCCAGTAATTTTTAAAATGAATGTGTGATCGCTCATGATTCGATGTTGTTTAATGAACATTTATTTATTTACAAAGATTTGATGTTATGTATGTGTGTGTCAGGAATTGCATTCATGATTGTGGTACCTGCAGAAACCAGAAGAGAGGATCAGATCCCCTGGAGCTGAAGTTATAGGTAATTCTGAGCTGCCCAACAAGGGTTCTCTGACCAAGCTTAGATCCTCTAGAAGGGCAGTAAATGTTCTTAATCATCAAACCATTTTTCTAACTCTTATTTATTTTTGAGACAAGGTCATACTGACCTCTAACTCTATTTATTGTAGCCAAGGACTATCTCAAAATGTGATCCTACAGCCTTCTGTTCAGAAGCGCTGAGACTTCGTGCACCTGCCATGACATCCAGAATTAATTTTTATTTATTAAATTCTGTTTCTGTCACATATATGGTCTCTCAAATATATTTCTTCAAATGAATGGGCGAATAGAGAGCATTAATCAACGACACACTTGGTCAATTATAGGGAAATTTTGAGAAGTCAGAATGGGGCAGGGGTCGAAGTGCTTCAAGCGCTTGCTTTGAAAGCATGAACACTTAAGTCCAGATCTGTAGATTCCACGTGAAAGAAGAAAAGCCAAATGCAGTGATATATTCCTATAACCCTAACATAAGAAACAGACAAGTAGTTCCTGGGTGCTCTCTAGCTATCCAGCCTAGCAGGCAGGATGAGCTTGATATTTATTGAGAGACTACATCTCAGAAAATAAGGTGGAGGTGCAACTGAGGAAACATCTTTAGGTCAGTCTTTGGCCTCCACTTGTGAGTAGATTGGGGAATATGACTGCCCCTGCAAGAAGTGAGGAGGATGGGAAACATTCCCTGCAGAAGTGATGTACGTATAGAGGGTTTGGTAACTTTAGACACCTTGTGGTTTTCTCCCAAAGGATAAGCTGAAAAAAAGAACAAACAAACGAAAGCATGTTATATAACTGTGTGTGTGAACATAAGTGTATGTTATTCACATGTGTGTGAACACAATGTGTGTGCATGTGTGGGTGTGAGTATGTTTATGTAAGCCAAAGGTTGTCTTCCTCAGTTGTTCTCCATCTTATGTCATAAGTAGGGTCTCCCAGTTGAATTCAGAGCTTACCTTTGGCCAGTGTAAACTGATCAATTAGTTTCATAGATTCTGTCTCTGCTTTCTGATCACTGGTTTTAGAGGCAGGCCACCAACTTGTTTAGCATTTTCATGGATGCTAGACCTCCACACTTCAGCCCCACACTTGGACGGCAAGACTTTTCACATTTCCTAGTCCTACATTAGTCTTTTAGACCAAAATTTCTATGTGATACAAGAACTTTCATGCCCCATCATTGAAGCACATTGAAATATTTTGTTCTGGTCTTCATATATGGCTTATAAATATCTTGTCCACTCAAGTTTCAATAACAATAACAGCAGTAATACCAGGAAAATGGATCTAGAGAATAGCTTGTTAACTACCAACAGACTGATTCATGCATGAACTACTCTTAGAGTTGTGGCAATTAAACAGATCCACATACATAGCTATAGAAAAATTAAATTTTATTATTATTATTAAATTTAGTATTAGCTTTTTGTAGCAAACTTAAGTTAGCAAGTTCTAATGTGGTCATTCTATAACAGGGGTTCATGACCAGGGTGATTTTGCTCTCTTTTAAAATTTATCTTTATGTGTATATGTACATACATACATACATACATACACACACACACACACACACACACACACACACACATATATATATATATATATATATATATATATATATATATATATATATATATATATAATGAATGTCTGCATGAGTTCATGTGTGTGAGTGCAGGCACTCCTGAGTCACAGCACATGTGCAGATGTGAGAGAACCATCCCAAACATTTATCCTCACCTTCTACCTGTTTAGAACACAGTCTCTTTTTGATTACCACAGTGTATTCAAGGTTACCTGGCCTGTGAGCTTCCAGGCATGCTCCTGAAACCATGCCCAATCTTGTATACAATTTGTAATCCCTTTTATGTGGATTCTGGGGATATGAACTCAGGTCCTCACATGTGTTCAGTAAGCACATTAGCCATTGAGCCATCTCTCTAGTCCCGATTTTGGTTTTTCAGCTGGCAGTTGGCAAGATCTATTCACAAAGATACTAGTCATTATAACTTGTAAACGTGCCATACTGGAATGTAGAGAGTAGAGATCAGAGATGCTGCTGACATCTACCAGGCACAAAGCGTCCTCCCTATTCCCCAGCAAAGAAGTACCCAACCCAAATGTCAGCAGTAACAACATTTAGAATCTTTCCCCCATCTCAATCCCAGTAACTTTTCAGTGAGTATGTGAGGCTCAGAGCTTGTCTTGTCTTCCCACTTCACCTACCTTCTCTAGATCCCACTTGCTCCAGCAACTACGCTTTGCCCAGAGCATAGAATATATTTCAATCAACTGAATGCAGTAACAGAAATGGTTTTTCTCCTACTACTCTATTCTATTTGCCCTTTGTAAGGAATATTTGGTAAATTGAGGCTACATCTCTAGTTAGAAGTTAAAATGCAAATTTTCACATTTGAATTAAATTATCTTCCCAGAGTCTCTCTCTATCTCTCTTAATTTACTAAACATTTAGAAGCAGGAGTCAACTTTTAATAACTAAAGACCTCAGAGAAAAAAGTTTTCTCTCATGTATGCCATCAATTTATCTAGACAGTTAAATTGATTTTGCTTTATGTATTTTCTTCAGATCCCTGTGAGAGAGATGCATTTGGAAGATAATTTCTATGTGAGAGGAGAGGCTGTTATACAAGTAGCCTGCCATGGTCTTGAGGGAGGAAATGCTGACTTCAGGCGAGTAACAAGCCCTATTGTATCTGAACTTAAGGCGCTTACCTGAAATCAACCGAGACAAGTCTATTTGTAGGAGCCAAAAGAAAGCACTTAGGTAGTGAGGCTACAGGGAGCTACAGTGGTCTGTGCTTCTCAGCATTTGTTGCATATTAAAGTATCCCAGAGAGACTTAACATACAGTTGCCCAGGCTCCAAGCCCATGCAATTTCAGCACATATCTTCGGTGATCCTAGGGAGCAGAGTGTTCCAAAGCCTCCCACATCATGTCTCTTTATCACTGGGATTAAGAGCCATTTGTTAAGGAGAGAAGCAATGGCCACTCTAATAATAGACAAAGGTAAACTAGGCAACAATACAGTTTCTATTTCTCAATGTTACAATAGACACCTTAATCATTCCCGTGCAAGAAAGCCTACAAATATCTCCCAACATCAGTAATGATCCTGCTTTTTACTCAGCATTCAGATGAACACTAGTAACCTCAACACTGATAAGGCTGCCATAAGGGGATCTTAAATTCATGGCCAGCTTTGGCTATATAGACAGACTGAATTTCCTCTATCCCCCAAATAGTACCTTGAAAATGTATTTTTATTGTCAAATTCCAGAGTTGCATTCATATTTTACTTAACTTTGAAATCAACCCTCAATATTAATCAGAAAGTATACTCTTGTTGGATTTGTTCTTGGGTGAACAAATCAGTATGAAAAGTTGACTTGACCCTCTGAGTTCAGTTTCATTTCTCCTGCTGTCTCCCCATTTGTTTATTTAATAACACACAGCAAGTGTCTGCTCTCTGATGAAGGCTTATAAGCTAACTGGAGATAGTCAGAAAATAATGCAGACTTGCAAGAGGTAGAGGAATTTTAGAAGTAGAGTTAACCAGAACATGGTATCATCAAACACATGAGAAATCAGTTTTCTGTTATTTCTTTTGTGGCATGGTGTCTCAACAGGAATCCCAACATACAGGTTTGAATTCAACACAATTGGGGTTGCCTTCTCTGCTATTCTCTTTTTTTCCAGTCTGGTTTTTCAACCTGTATTGTTAAGACACACTTTCTGTTAAGTGTTATTTCAACCATGAAGCTGCCTATCACTTATGCTTCTGTTGAAACTGTCTTTTGAAAACTTCTTTCACTTCCTAGTCACCATGATACCCAGGTCAGCAAAAGTTGGTATCTGTGTCCTGTGTTTGTGGTGGATGTGCATTCTGTCCTGTGGTTTTCTTGGAAGGTATCAAGAGGCAATATATCTTTCTTCCTGATATCATGGCCAGTGAGATGCTTTCTCCTTATGCTCTTCCTCTGGGAAAGCTGTGTCAGGAGACAGTACAGTTAATTATCCCGCAAACAAGAGGAGATTAAATAGAACTAACCAATGAATAGAATGGAGGCTCTGGATTTACCTATGTCTTGAATTTTCCAGTACATGAGCCAAGAAGTTCTTCTTCATATATCAAGTAGAAAATAGATAGTATTTGCCAGCAGAAAATAATTATGAAACCACTCAATCAAGAAAGTTAGGCTCTTTGTATTTTTCTTTGACCAATTTCAGCTCAGAGTGGGGTTGTCACATGGCATGGAAAGTTTTTATTTATTTATTTTTATTTTAAAAATTAATTTATTAAATTTATTAACTTTGTATCCCAGCTATAGCTCCCTCCCTGATTCCTTCCCAATCTCACCCTCCTTCCTTCTCCTCCCCTGCCCTTCCCCCAGTCCACTGATATAGGAGGTCCTCCTCCCCTTCTATCTGACCCTAACCTATCAGGTCTCATCAGGACTGGCTGCATTGCCTTCCTCTGTGGCCTGGAAAGTCTGCTCCCCCCTCAGGAGGAGGTGATCAAAGAGCCAGCCCTAGAGTTCATGTCAGAGAGAGCCCTTGTTCCCTTTACAAGGAAACCCACTTGGAGACTGACCTGCCATGGGCTATATCTGTACGCAGTGGTTTTGGGTTATCTCTATGCGTGGTCCTTGGTTGGAGTATCAGTCTCAGAAAAGACCCCTTGTTTCAGAATATTTTGGTTCTGTTGCTTTCCTTGTGGAGCTCCTATCCTTTCCAGGTCTTTCTATCTCTTCCTTCTTTCATAAGATTCCCTGCATTCTGCCCAAAGTTTGGCTATGAGTTTCAGTATCTCTTTTGATATCCTGCTGGGTAGGGTCTTTCACAGTCCCTCTGTGGTAGACTCCTGTCCTGTTGCCTGTTTTCTCCCTCTTCCAAAGACTATTCTCTTTGCCTTTCTGAATGAGATTTGAGCATCTTACCTAGGGTTCTCCTTATTAATTAGCTTCTTTCTACAGACTAATGTATGTTTATCCTATATTATATGTATAAATTTTGAACAGAACACTCCCTGTTCTAGTTTCATTTTTGTTGCCGTGACAAAATGCCAAACAGAAAGCAATGCAGGGGAAAACCGGTATATTTTAGCTATTAATTCCTGGTTATAGTTCATCATATCAGGAAAGTCAAGATAACAGGAAAAAAAAAGCAGCTAGTCATATCACATCCACAATCAAGCGCAGAGAGAAATGAACACACACACACTTACTGTTCAGTTCACTTTCTCTACTTTTATCTAGTTTAGGACAGAGAGGCAGGGAATGTTGCTATCCACAGAGGGATGGGTCTTTATTCCACGTTAGTTACTGTAATCAGGACAGTTCCCTACAGACATGCATATGTACTGAACTAATATAGACAATCCCTTATTGAAACGTTTTTCCAAGGCGTTTCTAGATTTGGTCATGCTGACAATTGAGAGTACGATCACACTCTCCTTAAACATGCTGCTCCACCTGGTTCTAAACGCACGCCTCTGAGCATTGCTCTGCCTCTTTGATGCCTCTGATGCTCTCATTCTTATTTAGGGTCACCAGGTGAGCACCCTCAACTTCAGTGTAAACTTGATGGAAGTGTGAGTGTTAGGAGTTTTCTAAGAATCAAAACTTCTGAGGTTGTACCCAACAAGCAGTCTAACTTAACACACGCTCTCGGTAATTTTTTTCTTAATTCAAGTGATAAAAACTACTAGGTTAGAGGTTTCAGGTTATACTGTTTGCAAAGGGGCCTAGTTAAGAAATCCCTCTTTAAATTTAATGTGTTCAAGTAAGAAAATGAAGTAATGAATTCAATTTTGGCGCTTTGTTTATTTTTTTGGTAGAAAATATAATATTTTATCAGCATAAAAGGATACAATATCCATATGTAAATTTTATCTGCAATATATACTTAAAATTCACCTTTATTGGAATGAATAGCTTCTATTTCACTTTTCTTCTCTTTTCTTTGATTATATATATATTATATTATATAATATATATTAATTATATTAATATAATATCTATTATATATATAGTTAATATATATAATATCAATATATATACACCTACATAAGTGTTTTGTGTGTGTCTCTATAGGTGTATATACATTTAATGTTGCTCATGTGTATGTATTTTTTAGGGCTGATCATTGGATGCTGGGTGACATATCAGAGGGTTCATATCTGAGAGCACCCACTCAGCAGTCATTCATTTCCCATAGCATTTCATTTGCCGGTGGGGGCCTTGTGAGGTTTCCTCTTTCCATACTGCATGTCAACTAATGCCACAATTTTTCAGGTCTTATTTAGGCAGCCAGATTGTTGAGATTTCATGGGTGGAGCCTCCCTGTAATATATTAACAACAAGATCTCTGGTTCTTACGGTATTTTGACCTTCCATTCTACAACATTCCTTGAGCCTTACTTACATGTACTAGTTGTGTTGTTGGGGCTGGGCACCTCATGGTCAGTTGTTTTCTGCATTTTGTCTTGATGTGGCTTTTGGAGTTGGTCTTCATTTGCTGCCAAAAAAAAAAAAAAAAAAAAGGATTCTTTGATGAGGAGTGGGAACTACAGTTGTCTGTGGTAAGAGGATATTTAGAATGTGGATAGAAATGCCACGGCTTTAGGGAAGTAGCAGTAATAGAACCTACACTCAGATCCAGGACCTCACTCAGATGCTTGACTGAGATTACAGAGTCAAACATGAATTCCTCCTACTGAGCAGACAGGCCTTAAATCCAAGTAAGGGACAGTTGGTTAGCCCCGGGATATAAGCGCCACTACTGTACCTTTCAGAATATCTTTCATGCTAGACATTGTTGTGGTTTCTAGGCTCCACAGCTGGGTCTGACTTTTGATTGATTTTCTCCTTTGGTATCTTGTATAGCACCTTCCAGTACTCTGATGGCTGGTCTCAGTGAAGCTTCCCGGTTTCCAGTTTACTTCTTGTTTGATTCCTTCAAGTCATACATCTGAAGTGTACGGTATCTTCAGCAATAAGAACTTACATTTGAATAGCAGGAGACAAAAATGGCAATAGCAACAGCCTCTCTTGTTTTTGGCTGTCCTTGAGCCCTCAAATGAAATGAAATGAGGTTTTTCATAGCTAGTTCTGAGGTTTTTGTTAAACCATCTATGTCTCTTTGGGGTAGAACTGTCACTGCTATTGGGCTAGCTTTATTTAAAGTGTGTGTGTTCTTATATATTGTATCAAATTTTAGGTAAAGATAAAATAATATTCCATGTCTTTTTCAATTGTCCTTAGTGTTATTTATTCCTGTTCCCTCATGTGTATTGACTTCCTTCTCTACTCCCCATTTAAAACCTCAAGTCATTTTCCCATTCCCCACATCGCAGCGCCAGTGTCCTTGTTTTTCTCTACTTAGAGTTCCTTGTTACCCACTTGCCTCAGTCTATTTTGACTTTTTCAATTTCTATAGGTACTTATATCTCAAGCTTTGGAACTGTAAAATGAATAAGAAAGAACATGTGTTGCTTGTCTTGCTAGGTCTGGGTAACCTTATACAGTATAATATTTTCTAGTTCTATCCATTTACCTACAAACTTCACGATTTCATTTTTTATCTTAAAGCCAAACAGAATTCCATTGTGTACATGAGTATATTTCTCATTCATTCATCAGTTGAAGAATATTTGGGCCATTTCTATTCTCTAGGTATTGGGAATGTTATTTTTCTTGTGTTCATACACCTCTCCACCATACCCCTAAACCTTCTGCTACCCCCTTGCTGGTCTCCTACCTCTCCCTAAATAGTAGTTTCCCTTCCTATTCTCTGGAATATCTTGAAGAATAGATGAGAAACACTTATTACAAACACATAAAATATTCTTGTCTAAGTAATTTGTCTTCTGTAGGCAACTTGACAGTGCCTCAGCCTATTTCTTTTTTTTATCATGTATTACAATTTATTCCATTTGTGTCCTGGCTGTGGCCCCCTCCCTCATCTCCTCTCAATCCCACCTTCCCTTCCTCTTCTCCTCCTACCCCCTCCTCTAGTCCATTGGTAGGGGAGGTCTTCCTCCCCTTCTATTTGACCCTAGCTTATCAGGGCTCATCAGGACTGGTCTTCCTCTGTGGTCTGGCAAGGATGCACCCACCAAGGGGTGGTGATCAGAGAGCTTGCCACTGAATTCATTGCAGAGAAAGTCCTGCTTTGCCATACTAGGGACCCCACTTGAATACTGAGTCTATGTGCAACATCTGAGCCCAGATTTTTAGGTACTCTCTATTCATTGCCGGTGGTTGGGGTATCATTCTCTTCAGCCCCCAGGTTCAGTTTTTTTTTTTGGCTTTGTTGCCCTCCTTTTGGAGCTCCTGTCCTCTCCAGGTCTTTTTTATCTCTTCCTTCTTTCATAGGATTCCCTGTAATCTGCCCAAAATTAGGCTATGAGTCTCAGCCTCTGCTTTGATACCTCGATCAGTAGAGTTTTTCAGAGGCTGGCTGTGGTAGTCTCCTGTCCTGTTCTCTCTCTTGTCCTGCTTCTGATGTCTGTTGCGTTTACCGTACTGAATGAGGATTGAACATCTTCCCCAAGGACTTCCTTGTGTTTAGCTTCTTTAGGTCTACAGATATTAGTATGACTATCTTATATTATATGTCTAATAACCACTTATGAGTGAATACATACCATATGTGTCTTTCTGCTTCTGGGTTACCTCACTCAAGATGATCTTTTCTAGTTCCCACCATTGGCCTTCAAATTTAAAAATTTCATTATTTTTAATAATTAACAATATTCCATTGTGTGAATGCACCACAATTTCTGTATCTATTTCTCCACTGAAGGACATCTAGGTTGTTTCCAGCTTCTGGCTATTATGAATAGAGCTGCTATGGACATGGTTGAGCAAATGTCCTTGTTGGCATATTTTGGATATATGTCTAGGAGTGGTATAGGCTGGATCTTGAGGAAGCACAACTTCCAATATTCTGAGAATGCACCAGATTGATATCCAAAGTGGTAGTTCAATTTACATTCCCACCAGCATTGGAGGAGGGTTCCCCTTTCTCCACATCCTCTCTAGCATGTATTGTCACCTGAGTTTTTGATATTAGCCATTCTGATGGGTGTAAAGTAAAATCTCAGGGTTGCTTTGATTTGCATTTTCCTGATGACTAAGGATATTGAGCATTTCTTTAAGTGTTTCTCTGTCATTTGATATTCCTCCATTGAGAATTCTCTGTTTGGCTCTATACCCCATTTTTAATTGGATTACTTGGTTTGTTGGTGTTTAACTTCTTTTGTTCTTTATATATTCTGGATATGAAGTACAGAGTATGTATTATGCATTCAAACATGACTGAAGTTTATGACTCCAAACAGCCCAATGATGTTGGATCTCCAGAAAGCCAATAACTTGCCAACTTCCTGAACAAAGCATTGTCAAAAGGTACTCTTTTCAGTTTTGTTGCTGGATATAACTAGTTTAATTAAACAAGGCAATAAAGAAAATTCTGCAGAGAAATTAGGAGCATATTAATATATATTCATGTATACATAATATATTAGTTTCTGTCCTATAGAGACTCTGTTCTCAATTGCAGTGGTCACGGACTTGAGTTTAAGCACTCTAGTATTATATCAGAGAGAAAGGAGTAGATTTTGGTGGGTATTGGGGATCTTTCTCACTCTATCTCTCTCTCACTGCTTTTGATTGATTAATTCAGTACATAGTAACAGCCATTGTCTTACACCTAATACTCAAGCCTCTCTCAGTCCTTGAGGCTGGATGCTTCAGCAGTTCTGCAGTGGCACACCAGAGAGGCTGACAGCCAAGTAGTTGCCCTGTCCAGGAAGTCTAGGTGCCTCAGCAGTCCCCATCAGGCAGTTTGGATTAGACGGGTCCTGGTCCTTACTCAATGACAGAAGCCCAGAAACATGTCTAGTATTAGTGAAGGACTCAGCAGTGGCAGCACCAGGATAAGTCAAATCCAAAGCAAAAAGGAAGACCATGCTGTAAAGTGAATTACCATTTTTCTGCCATGTTCTTATGGTATTTGAGTTCTCACCAGAAGGTGTTTCCCACACTTGTGGCAGGTCTTCCCACATCAGTTAAGACACTGATGGAAGCGTTCCAGTTGAAAATCCCTGTTAAGGTGATTCTAACTTGTGGCAAGTTGATATTTAACCAACCATGGTTTGTGGACTGAGATGGTATCTATATATACAGAACATAATCGGGATTGTCTTACTTTGAATGTGAGAATGTAAACAATTGTTTCTTTGCACCAGATAGGACACTACAACAACAGACAAGAGGAATAATTGTGTTCTAATCCATGTTGGCTAACCAGTGGGTAGTCTAGTATGTAGGTAAGTCCAGCAAGGACTTATAAGAACATGGATGAGGAGTTACTTAGAGAAGTATAAGTGAGCCCCAAACTGCTTCACCACCAAGAAGTCCCATTCCAGTATGGATAGAACCTTTCTAAAGCTTCAGTTATACTCCTACCTCCTGAATACCTCTAGCACTCTGATACCATGTGTAGGGAAATGGGTAGGAGTTAGTGAGTGAAGAATATTCTAGGGAATAGTAATAGGCCAAGTAACTGAATTAAATAGGCCATGTGCCTCAACATTCAACCTGAGCGGTCGTAACAACAAAATTGCCCCTTTATGTACATTTGATATTCTGTCAGACACATTAGCAAACTTAACATTCAAATAAACATTAATATTTTCCAAGCACTGGCCCCGGGCAGATTTGCAGGTTGAATACCATGCAGAATACCGGGGGCGGGGGCGCTATTTTGTGTCAGAAATTACAACTTTTTGGGTGTCAAGTTGGAAACAGCTGTCTGTTAGAGAATGCTGTTCCAACATAGATTTTAAGGATCAAGATTAAAGAAGAAGGGCTTTGTAGTCTTTTTAAACTATATCAAGTTCTTCAAATTTCAGATTTATGTTATTAAGGCCACAGTAGTGTGCAGCCTACATTTTCCTGTCTTTTACCTGTTAACATCCAGTACATCAGATCTTCAGTAGTTAAACACAACATCATACACAACTTTACTGGATTAAAAATATCACATATGCATATAATTTATCCATTTCTAAGTATGGAGTTCCTCAAATGTCGTGTTGTCTGGACTTAGGTAAAATGTTAATTTAAGAGATTATTTCTAAACACCTTCATTATTTTTGTATGCTTATTCCTTGTGTCTCCGATCTTTGACTATGGTATATGTATCAACTCATAAATAAGAAAGTAGATCTTGACACAACTATGTAATCAAAAGTAATTTTCCTTCTGCAAGCATTCCAGAAAGAAAAATAAAGAATTTGAAACTGTAGAGAGACTTTGATCATTGGACATTAGTATTCTTTTCTAAGAGTTATTATACAAATATGGCAAAGCTGAAATAGTAATATACTTGATCATTTTTTTGTTTTTAGTTATTTTTCCTGCAATGTGCTTCTAGTATCTACTATTATATTCCCACCATTCTTACTTGTTGCCTGCTGGGTGAATTTTCTTCAAATCAAACAGCTAAATTTTCTTATTATACCACAAGTATCCTAGAAACGTTATTGTGCCTCCTGGACTTTTTGCAGCTATATAAGAGTCCAATGAGCTTCAGCCCACATGGGGAGAAAGAAAGTATGTGTCTGTGGGATCTTGGGGAAGGCATAAATGGCTTGATCCCTGGGACCACTTCTCTGATGGCTTTGGTTTTGAGATGAATGAATCCAAGTAGAACATAAATACATGTCAGCACAGAGGTGGTTTGAGTTTGTTTTCAGGAAAGGGTGCCAATCTCTCAGTAAAACAAATAAAAAATAAGAGTTTCTTTAAAATAGGTATTTCCTACTCCATCCACATATAGGAGTGTCATGTTCTAAGATGAAGGTAGAGGTATACCTGTTTGTGGTAGGATGTCAGGGCAGCAGTCATAGTTGGGAATTCAGTTGAGCCAGAATATGGGTCCCTGTGCTATAAGGAAGTTGAAAGAAAGGGATAAAAGAGAAGTCTTGGATGTTGGAGGTAGATTCCATAGAATAAGAAAATTTGACCTTATAACTGGGATCATATTTTGTACATAATACAGCCATTATCTCTTAACTTGGGAATGATGCAGTTGTAAATGCACATCTTGTATTTACAATAGAACTGCAAGAAAATGGTATTTTCCTGTGCCTCACATCCAACATAAGGAAAAATAACAACAAAAAAGCCCTTTGCTGTGCATTTGATGTTCTGTCAGGCACATTAACAAAAAGCTAATATTCAAATAAGCATTGATATTTTCCAAGCACTAGCCCTAGGCAGATTTGCAGGTTGCTCACATTTGAAACTTCCCAGGTATCCAGATAGGAAGAGCCTTTTACTGGATTGTTTTTCAGTGTTTTTATTACCATTAAATAGCCTTTGGATTATACGTATTCAACTGTTACTGCTCCTCTGCCTGCTCCTCTCGTAGAAAGGGCATCAGTAGTTAGCTCTGTATATCCTGGAATTTACTATGTAGACCAGACTTGTTCTTGCACTCACAGAGACATGTCTACTTCTGCCTCCTGAGTGCTGGTTTTAAAGCTGAAAGCCAGCTTTCTCAGCCTTGTTTGTCCTCATTTTTGGTGTATTTACTGCTTTCTTTTTTCCCGGATGCTTCTGTGTTCTGTGTCTAAGTGTAACAATCAAGGGAAAAAGAACACTTACCTTGACTTAAAATAAGTTGTAGGGGATTGGAGATGTAGCTCAGACGGTAGAGCAATTGCCTAGTATGCAAGAAGCCATGCATTCAATCTTTATCATTACATAAAACTATGAAAATAATCCCAACACTTGTGAGAAAGGAGCAAAAGCATCAGAAGTTCAAGGTCTTTCTCTAGTACATCTTGAATTGGAGGCCAACCTGTGATGTACAAGATTCTGTCTTGGAGCAAAGAAAACAATAAAACAGGTTAACATAATTTAGTTCATTATTCACATAGCCTGTGTTAAACCATAGGAGTTAGATGGTCACACTCAAAGCCTAAGTTATACATGAATATTTGTGAAATTATGATTTTACTTAAATTATTCTTCATTTTTGCAAGAAGGAACCAACCCAACAACAGGTTAAAGATCAGTTTTCATTTTTTGGGTTTTGGAGACACAGTTTCTCTGTGGAGCCATGGCTGTCATAGACTTGCTTTGGAGACCACACATGCCTCAGACTCAGAGCAATCTGCCTGCCTGTGCCTCCCTGAGTGCTAAGATTGCAGGTGCTCCTGTGCTGCCACTCCCAGCTGAAGGTCAGTTTTCTTATGCCTCCTTTCTTTCAATCAGCCAAAATTCTAATCCATCAAAACCAACCATGCTGGACTCTAGGTAATCTAGGACCAAGAAACCAAAGCTAAAAGTTTTTAGTCCTCCATATCAGGGAGAGAAAGCATGCTTCTGTCCCTTTCCAACTCCAGTCTCATGATGGGGTGTGAACTAGTCCCAAGCACAGAAACCGCTAGTATTATTTTATTTCTAATGGCATTGGAGGAATGAAATTGAAAAATTAATTATGAAGCTTACAAAGCCATGCATGATTATTCTATATTAATACAAATTTGTTAGAAAATGGCTCATGGTAGACTCAAAGGTAGCTGATCTAAATTTGTTCAGATGTAGCTGACTATCATTAACTCTTTATTGTCTCTGTTTCCTTTTCCTCTGAATTTTTTCTTCCATTGTTGCTCATACTGATTCCTTCTCTCTTGTGCTTCTGCTTTACACACTTTTCAGGCAACCACTTCTCTGATGAGAAATGAGCTGACTTCTCAGCTTTCCTCTTCAAGTCTCCTCTTCTTCCTCAGTTGCTTCTTCAACCACCCCTCCTTTAATTCCAGGCTCTCCTTTGCCATGCCCTTCATCCTTGAGGGAGACATTCACTTCTAGATCAGTATTTTACACTTGAGGCAATTGTTTTCCTGGTAACCTGGAATATTCTGGAGTAGATATGAGGGGTTGAAAGGCACATAAATGTGTACTTGCCCTTTGTTGTTGAGAGAAAGATGGTATTCACAAACCAAACACGCGTTTCTATCATGACAATGTTAGAAGCAGCATTCTACCCTTGGAGTGTTTATTCTCTTCTAAAGCTGCCCCTGTATTTATGAGCTTATATTTAAATGTTGCAAAGCTTCTCTTCTACTTTATTTGAGAATAGCAAAGTGATGGTGATTTTTTTCTTCGTAGTTCTATGCCAAGGTACAGCAGGTGGTGCCTACTGTGGTCCAGACAAGTATATTACTGGAAGACGTCTCCTATTTTTATGACCTGTGTCTTGGAGCTCTCATACATTGCTAATAGGATGAAGTGACAAGTTTTCCTGTAGTTTCTGATGTGTGGTGATTTTCAAATAATTTACAGGGTCAAAAATAACTCTGCAGAAAGAATCATGGACACTTATTTCAGTCAGCTTAGCATTATTTACTTTCTTTCCACTTTCTTCCTTCCTTCTTTTATTCTCCTGCTTCTATTCCACTTCTTCCTTCTTCATCATCTCTTACTCTCTAGTATCATTTCTGAACTTTCAGATTCAAATATTTCTCATGGAGTTTAGTTTGCTTTAGGACAATTGAAACTGTGACTTTCAAGTAAGTTTCAGAGGGCATAGCATAGGGAAAGCCAGGAAGACTGGTAATATAATTTCATAGGTGGATTAGGTTCTAAGAAAGAATTCAGAAGAAACAAGGAATTTGTTAACCAATTTCCTTCTCTTTTGAAAGGCACCTTAATGTTACTTTATGTTTTCAACCTAATAATAAACAGTATTCTCCTAATTTAAAACTTTGAGGAAAAACAAAACAAAAGAGAAAGAAGTAGATTTTTTTTTGTAATAACTAGACCTTAGCAGTGAGGTAATCTATATAGGAAATAGAAGAAAGAACACAATTTTAAAAACAGTGTTCTTAGTTTAGTATTAAAATTGAACAACAGATTAATATTTTAAAATCAGTTACTGGTTTCTTTTTTATTCTAATTTTTATTAATTATGCTTTATTCACTTTGTATCCCCCCATAAACCCCTCTCTCCTCCCTTCCCAATCCCACCTTCCCTATTACTAGTTTCTTAAGATTTCAAAAACAGAAGAAATATTTCTGGCTTTCTGGTCTTGATTAAATGGTCTAATCATCTGTATTTTTGACACAACATAATTTGCATTGAAGTTGGGGGAAAACCATGGTTTATAAGCAAAATGTTTATTTTTCTTTTGAAAACTTTTTGAGTTCTGTTCCTGCGCAATGCACTAAATGTCATAGAATATGGAGAAGAAGAGAGAACAGGAAAAAGGACAGAAATAGGAAGAGTTTGGGTGGGAGGAAATTAGAAGGTAGCAATTGTGCCCATGATCCGTTCATGCTAAATGACTCAGAGCATGACATGGGTACGCAAAGGTGACATAATTGTAAGCATTTAGGCTAATCAAGGAGGGCCAGACTGAAGGGCTATGCCGGTTAGAGTAGAGCTTGATGAAATGTTAAAATGTAAGAAGGACAATTAGAGAACTATTTGTTGCTGCCAAGATATTTGTGGATCACACAACAAGAGAAAAATTATACCTGGTACTGGAAGCCTAGCCAACTACTTGGTACTAGGAGAAGAAAATATAACCACTAGTTTACCAAAGGAACATAATATCTAACTATATTCTACATATTTGTTCTTATATTTTTGACGAATCTTTTCCTCACCCCTCATCCAAGAATCTTCTCTTTGCAAGTGTCAGAGACCATAAAAGAAAAAACACAGCCAATCAAAATGCAGGATTGTGGAACCTATTCCCAAGGGCTGCATCTACAGAAAAAATCTAAAGCTTGGGAGCATTGCTGGAGAGAAGAATAAAGGATTGTAAAAACCTAAAAGATCAGGGAGTTAACTCCCAAGAGTGTTGGGAGCTATACCCATAAAGTCTCACCAAAATGACTGCCTAAATATGAGCTGAACAAGAATAAAAACAGTTGACTTGCCTAGTGGACAAGGGATGGGGTTGGGGAAGTGTCATGAAATGCAGCCTAAGGACACTCTGAAGGTGGGTGAGCCCTGCCTGAACCTGTGCGATACAGTGCAGATTGTTCCTAGATGACATGATTTAGCGAGTGGGAAGAAAGAGGAATATGTGGGCTGGCTTACAAAGACCTATAAGCAACTAAAGAATGGTGAGTGGGAAAAATAGTCATCCCCAGGGAAGAACATACCATTTGGTTACCTAATAATAAAGGGTCATCCCTAAAAATAAAAAATACAAAGAACTTTATACAGATACAGCTGGCTATATTATCTATAGCTATGTCCCTGTCTGTCTATCTATCAATCATCATCATAACCATCTATCAATCTACATATATATACACACACACAACAACAATTAATGAAGAAAGAGGCCATGAATATGAAAGTGAGTAAGGAGTAAGGAAGGTTTTTATGGGAGGGTTTGGAAGAAGGAAAGGGCAGAGGAAAATGTGATTATATTATAATCCCCAAAATAAAATAAAATTTTTAAAAAGTGAGAAGGTTTCAAATCCCACCAAGAGACAAAAAAGGAAAAACAAACAAACAAAAAACAAAACAACAACAAAAAAACCTTAGTCATGAAATGCAGCCTAAGGACACTCTGAAGGTGGGTGAGCCCTGCCTGAACCTGTGAGATACAGTGCGGATTGTTCCTAGATGACATGATTTAGCGAGTGGGAAGAAAGAGGAATATGTGGGCTGGCTAACAACTACTAAATGTCAGTATATTGTGTATGTGGCTTTAAGAACAGACATAGCAAAAATAAGTGATTTTTGATACTCTAGACCGTCACTGCCTACTGAAACAATGAAAAAAAAAATCAATGAACACAAAATCAACATCAAAACACAATATTGGGAGTTTTGAGGTCTCCTAGTGGCAATGAGAAAGAGTATCAGATAGGTGGAAAAAGCAGACTTTTTTCCATTATAGCATTCAGATCAGAAAACCAGATTGAGGCACTTTGTATATGATGTTATAAGAAAAATCATAAATGGCAAAAATGTGAATTACCTTTTCTGAAAATCAAGATTTAAAGTTTTCTGACTCAAAAGCAGTGTTCTTTTCATTCAAACCACTCAGCCTTAACATTGCACCTAATGGTATATGGTTTAGAGACCCTTGGGACGTAAAAGAATGATGTGGAAAAAAAAGAAGCATTTCCTGATTGTCTAGGAAGCATTTGTAATAGCACACACAAACACTTGGAGCAGCATAAGCTCTTCAGACCCAGGCTTTTGCGGATTCACAGCCAAAAGGTTTGTTTGAATGAATCTGGTTTCTGCTGATAATTGGAAGAAGGATTAGAAGGTTATAAACAAACAATGGGCTCAGAAGTAAACAACATTTAGAGAGCAATTTCACTCAGTATCTCTATTTCTTATAATTAAGCCTTGGTGCAGTAATTTGTTTGGGATTCAATTTTGAATAATGTTTTGCAAGTCATAAGACGCCAAGTCCATGGTTCCACTAACTGTGGCAACCCATATGAAAACAAGGACAGAGAAACAAAAATGTTCCTTGTGATGTTCTCTCAGTCAGACTCTATCTACACTGAAAAGTTGTCATGTACAGACAAGGAACACAGACTACTTCATTTGCTGATGTGGTGAATTCAACATTGATCCATCCATCAATCATTAAAAAATTGACTATCTTCCATTTGTCAGATTTTTGTATGTCTCTAAGGTTTTTAGTATCAGGCAAGCTTTTTCTTTGACCCAGTACGCTGAATAGTTTTATGTAAACTTGACACAAAATAAAGTTATTTGAGAGGAGGGAACCTCAAAAAACGCCCTTGTAATATCAGATTGTAGATGAGCTTATAGAACATTTTCTTACTTAGTGATTGCTGTAGGAACATCAAGCCCATTGTTGGTGGTCCTAGCTTCCATAAGAAAGCAGGCTGATTTGGGACCTGGAAACAATCATCCTGAGTGAGGTATCCCAAAAGCAGAAAGACGCACATGGTATATAATCACTTATATGGACCTATAAGATAGGATAAACATACTGAAATCTATACACCTAAGGAAGATAAACAAGAAAGAAGAGCTGGGGTAAGAAGATTAATCCTCACTTAGAAAGTCAAATGGGACAGACATTGGATGTAGGAGAAAACAAGTAGCAGGACAAGAGCCTACCACAGAGGGCCTTGGAAAGACTCTTACTAGCAGGGTATCAAAGCAAAGATTAAGAAACATAATCAACCCTTTGGCAGAGTGCAGGGAATCATATGAAAGAAGGGGGAGTTAGTATGACCTGGAGAGGACAGGAGATCCACAAGGACCAAATATATCAGGGCACAGAGGTCTTTTATGAGACTGTTTCTCCAACCAAGGACCAAGCATGGTTATAACCTAGAACCCCTGCTTGTATGTAGCAAAGGGTAGCTCAATACCCAAGTGGGTATACTAGTAAGGGGAACAGGGACTATTTTGGACATGAACTCAATGGCAGGCTCTTTGACCTTTCTGCCCCTCGAGGGAAGAGCAGCCTTGCTAGGCCACAGAAGAGGACATTGCAGCCATTCCTGAAGAGACCTGATAAGGCAGAGTTAGATGGAAGGGGAGGAGGTCCTCCCTTATCAGTGGACTTGGAAAGGTGCAGGAAGGAGATTAGGGAGGGAAGGGGGCATAGGTAGGGAATGTGGGAGGGGGCTATAGCTGGGATACAAAGTACATAACCTGTGATTAATATAAAATAAAAGTGAAAAAAAGAAAGCAGGCTGAGCAAACCAAGAGAAGCAAGCCAGTAAGTAGCACGCCTCTAAGGATTCTGCATCACTTTTTTCCTCCAGTTTTCTATTATGTTTGAGTTCTTTTTAAATTTTTTTATATTAATTAGAGTTTATTCACTTTGTATCCCAGCTCTAGGCCCCTCCTGCCTCCCCTCCCAATTCTACCCGCCCTCTGCCATCTCCTCCTATGCTCCTCTAGAAGTCCAGGGATAGGGGAGGACCTCCTCCCCTTCCATCTGACTCTAGCCTCTCAGGTCTCATGAGGACTGTCTGCATTGTCCTCCTCTGTCATCCAGGGGAGGTAGTCAAAGAGCCAGCCACTGAGTTCATGTCAGAGACAGTCGCTGTTCCCCTTCCTAGGGTACCCACTTAGGCACTGAGTTGCCATGGGCTACATCTGAGCAGAGGTTCTAGGTTATATCCATGAATGGTCCTTGGTTGGAGTATCAGTCTCAGAAAAGACCCCTGTGCCCAGATATTTTGGTTCTGCTGCTCTCCTTGTGGAGCTCCTGTCCTCTCCAGGTCTTGCTATCTCCCCCTTCTTTCCTAAGATTCCCTGCACTCTGCCCAAAGTTTGCTTATGAGTCTCATTATCAGCTTTTACATGAGGCCCTCCATGGAAGGCTCCTGTCCTGTTTCCTGTTTGCTCCTTCTTCCAAAGTCCATCCCGTTTGCCTTTCTGAGTGAGGATTGATCATCTTACCCAGGGTCCTCCGTATAGCTCGGCTTCTTTAGATGTTCAGATTTTTGTAAGTTTATCCTATATTATCCATCTGGAATCCACCTATAAATGAGTATATATTGTGTGTGTATTTCTGTTTCTGGGCTACCTCACTCAGGATGATCTTTTCTATATCCCACCATATGCCTGCAAATTTCATGATTTCCTTGTTTTTAATTGCTGAGTAGTATTCCACTGTGTAAATGTACCACAATTTCTGTATCCCTTCTTAAGTTAAGGGACATGTGGTTGTTTCCAGGTTGTGGCAATTACAAATAAAGCTGCTACAAACATGGTTTAATAAATGTCCTTGTTCTGTACTTGAGTATATTTTGGATATTTTCTAGGAGTGTTATAGCTGGATCTTGAGGAAGCACTATTCTTAACTGTCTAAGAAAGCAACAAATTGATTTCCAAAGTGGTTGTAAAAATTTATATTCCCAAAAGCAATGGAGGAGGGTTCCCATTTCTCCACATCCTCTCCAGCATGTATTGTCACTTGATTTTTTTGATCTCACCCATTCTGGTTTGTTACCCTCAGGGTCATTTTGATTTGCATCTTTCTGATCGCTAAGGACATTGAGTATTCTGTAAGCGTTTCTCTGCCATTCTATATTTCTCTACAGAGAATTCTCTGTTTAGCTCTGTACCCCATTTTTTCAATTGGATTACTTGATTTATTGCTTTTTAACTTCTTTGGTTCTTTATATATTCTGGATATTAGCCCTTTGCCAGATATGGGGTTGGGTGAAGATCCTTTCCCACTCTGTAGGTAGTCATTTTGTTCTGATGATAGTGTCTTTTGCTTTACAGAAGCTTTTCAGTTTCATGAGATCCCATGTATTGATTGTTGATCTTAAGGCCTGTGATGTTGGTGTTCTGTTCAGGAAGTTGTCTTCTGTACCAATGAGTTCTAGACTTTTCCCTACTTTTTTTTTTTTCCTAACTGATTTAGTGTGTCTGGTATTACATTGAGGTCTTTGATCCACTCTGACTTTAGTTTTGTGCAGGTTGATAAATATGGATCTATTTACATTTTTCTACAAGTAGAAATCCAGTTAGACCAGCACCATTTGTTGAAGATGTTGTCTTTTTTCCATTATATGGTTTTGGTTTCTTTGTCAAAAATCAAATATTCGTAGGTGCGTGGATTTAATTCTGGCTCTTCAATTCAATTCCATTGATCCACCATTCTGTTTCTTTGCCAGTATCATGTGATTTTTAATATTATTGCTCCTTAGTATAGCTTGAGATCAGGGATGGAGATACCTACAGATGAACTGTTGTTGTACAGGATCTTTTTGGTAATTCTGTTTTTTTTTTTTTTTTGTCTTTCCATATGAAGTTGAAACTTTTTCTTTCATGTTTTGTAAAGAATTGTTTTAGTATTCTGATGGGAATTGCATTGAATCTGTAGATTGCTTTTGGCAAGATGGCCATTTTCACTATGTTTATCCTACTGATCCATAAACATGGGAGATCATTCCATCTTCTGATACTTTCTTCAGTTTCTTTCTTCAGAGACTTGAAGTTTTTTTATTTTTTCAAAAAAGTCTTTCACTTTCTCGGCTAGGGTCACACCAAGGTACTTTATGTTATTAGTGGCTATTGTAAAGTGTGTAGTTTCCCTTATTTCTTTGTTGGCCCTTTTGTCTTTGGCATACAGGAGGGCTTCTGATTTTTTTGAGTTAATTTTGTCTCCAGCTACTTTGCTGAAGATGTTTATCAGCTGAAGGATTTCTCTGGATAAATTTTTGGGGTTGCTCATGTATCCTATCCTATCATCTGCAATAGTGATACATTGACTTCTTCTTTTCTGATTTGTATCCCCTATATCTCCTTTATTTTTCTTTTTGCTCTAGCTAGGACTTCAAGTACTATGTTGAAGAGATAGAGAGAGTGGGCAGCCTTGCCTTGTGCCTGATTTCAGTGGGGTTGATTTAAATTTCTCTGTTTAGTTTGATGTTGGCTATAGGCTTGCTGTATATTGTCTTTACTATGTTTCAGTATGTGCCTTGTATCCCTGCTCTCTTCAAGACGTTAAAAATGAATGGGTATTGGATTTTGTCAAATGCTCTTTCGGTGTCCAAGGAGATGATCCTGTTTGAGTTCTTGTCCTAACTTCCTTCAATGAGGAACAGTTATTTGAAAGTGTAGGTCAAATCAACTCTTTCCTCCCCAATTTGCTTTTTGATCATGGAGTTTTATTACAGCAAAAGAAAGCCTTAGACATTCAGTTAAGTAATTTATAATATTGTGCAGAAGCAATGATTATGATAACTTGTATTTGTTTTGTGTCTATTGTGTGCTAGTTACTTTGAGTATTTACTGATTATATAATCTGAAATAATTGAAGCTTCAAATGATAGATAAACTCTCTAATATCGCATGAGACATATTATATTCCTCTCCAGCCAGAGTCTAGACTTTTTCACACTTTCTAAACATAGTGCCTATCTCAGTCACCAATTAACAAGAATTATAGTTTCCTTTCATTGCTGTGGTGAGCATTTAACAGAAACTAATTCAAGAAAAACATTTATTGTAGCTCACAAGTTATGGTGGCTAATTGTACTGCTTTATTTTTAATGCATTTTTATTTGTTACATATACAAACACTATATATAACATATGGTTATACATTCATATAGTTTTATAGTTTTATATATATTATATAGTGTTTTTGAACATGTGCACATACACACATGCATACATTTGTGCACATGCTTTACATTAGGGGTCAAGAAGTCAGAGGACAACTTGAGGTTGTCAGTTCCCTCCTTCTCCCATGGAGAGCATGGGAATTGAATTATTGATGTGAATCTTGGTAGTGAGCATCTTTATGTGTTGAGGCACTTTACCATTGTACAATACTTTAGTATCCAGCAAATTAGCCTCATATCATCTTAGAATCAATTACCCTAACTTACTGATTCTATAATTAAAGAATCAATGCATTCCAGCCATATACTCATTGGATTTCATAGAGTTTGTGAGTTTTGAGTTTATACATGGATGCTTTTCTTATCAAAACATTAGTACAAATTTATATATAATATAAATTTTTTAATATGGAATTACATGGACATCACTTTAAACGTACTATAAGTTACATGGATTTTTCATCAATCTTGTAAAGAAAGTACTGTTGTTATCCCTATATTGAAGTGGAGAAAGCAAAACAAGAGAGGTTTACTGTCTTAAAATCAAGTGAAATTAGAAACATCTAGGAGAGTTTGAACTCATAAAGGGTTTAAAGTCCCTCTACATAAAATTCATTCTAATATATGTTCCATATGATACCTAATATCTTGTTAGTTACACTGATATTAACAAGTTAACGTTTAGATAGTAAGCTATGACCAATAACTACTGTTGTAGTTATAACTATGGGTCAGTCATTGTTGCCCTTGTACATACTTCCTCACTTGGTCTCCATATTGTGTATGATACAGTTATATGTTAAATGGTTTACTGTTAAGGCATTCAACAAAGGAGGAAACAATGATTAGAGAAGTAAGGTCTATTTATCCTCACACTACAGAGGGTGCAAAGATGAAATCTGTTCTACCTGACACCAAGATCATCTTCTTAAATACTTTATCAGTTGTCTTTAACTTCACTCCTAGAAGATAGTACCTTGTTAAAATATCCTTATAGATGTGTCTGAACAGAATAAATCATTGTCCTAAACAGTCTTCGTATTCATAGAATCCAATCTAGTGGCTCACCCCTAGGTGAGCGTATCCTAGATTCTATAAAATGAAAATACTGATATTTTTTTCATAAGCTGACATTTTAGCCATTCATTGTTTATAAGAAACTATGAGCAGATAATACAAGACTGTTAACAAACAATGAAAAAGAGACTATAAACAAAGTAATTTATTACAAGTTAAAGTAGAAAAATAGGTCAACTTTGCATGTCTGAAAGATACTGGATACAGAAAACTTTCAGGAACTGTTGAGGTTGTCTATTACTTAGACTCTGCTTCTCTATTTCTTCGTGTATCTTCAGCACCATCACAGGTACTGTCTCCCTTTCTACTCATCTGACATGGATTTATCCCTATATCTCATTCCTCTGTGCCATGCAGTTCCCTGCTTTTGATACCATGACTTTATGGCCAACTGATCTAAATCCCACCTATTCTTCAGAGGTTGACTCAAAACCACAACTTTCTTTAGAAATTCCAGTTCTCAGTCATCTCCCATTCTCTTATATTTTAATGAAGAGTCACAAATCAATTTAAATAACTTTCTGGTCACATCCTCATTTCCCAGCATGTCCTAAAGATTAAGAAGCATTAGGGCTGAAAACTGATTTCAAATTAAAAGATTTCAGTAGGTTTTCTGTAAGTGCTCTTGGAAACTGTATTTGGGAAGTCCTCTTTTGAGCATTTAGAATTCAAAGTGGAACCTACTAAGAACTTCTTTCTTTGCTGTTGCCAGTTCCCAGAATATTCATGGAACAAAATCAGTAGCCCAAATATATTGAAAAAGATAATATTAAATAGAAAAGAGGAACTGAATGTTTCCCAGTTAAAAACCAGAAGAAAACCAGATGGCCCTTGGGATGCCTGTCTATGGAGACTGAAGAGAACACCCTCTAGCTAAACAGATCTCCTAGTGGAGGGAGTGGATTAACAACCCACTGGGAAAACTTTGACCCCAAATTTACCCTGCCTACAAGATGTGCATGGATAAAGACAGAGTATAGACTGAAGAAATGTCTAACAATTTCCTGGCCCAACCTGAGACATACCCCATGGGAGATAACCAATCCCTGGCACTATTAACTATAAGAGGGTGTAGCCTAGTTGTCATCTGAGAGGTTCCTTCCAGCAGCAGATCAAAACAGATGGTGAGACTCACAGTCAAACACTGTAGTGTACGGAGTCTTGAGGAAAAGTGGGTGGAAGGATACAAGGACCTGGAGAGGACAGGAATTCCACAAAATGACCAACAGAATAAACAAACCTGGGCCTAGAGTGACTTGTTAGAATTGAAACACCAACCAAGGTCCATGCATAGAATGGATCTAGGCCACATACACAGATGTTGCTGATGGGCTTCATGAGTTTCTCCTAGCAAGAGGAATGAGGACTGTTTCTGACATGGACTCTGTTGCCTGCTTTTTGATCACTTCTCTCTGTTGGGGCTGGGTCGGTGGGTCACAGGGGAAGAGGATGTACTCAGTCTAGATGCGAGTTGATGTGCTAGAATGGATTCCGGGAGGGACACCCTTTTTCTGAGGAGATGTGGTAGGGAGGATAGAGGAAAGAGAGGGGAAGCCTGGGATCTGGAGGATGAGGGAGGTGTCTATGACTAGGAAGTAAAGTAAACAAACAAACAAACAAATTATTTATTTAAAAAAGAAAACCAAAGAAAGTTGAGCAATGGGGAAAACAAACCAACCAACCAACAACAACCAAGTGTCCACATACATAAATAAAAACTATAGGAGACAATAAAGTGAAGGCAAGAAAGAATGTAGAAAAAGAAATAGAGGGCTGAGTGAAGACCAGAGACAGGAAGAGATATCATACTCTAGAGAAAACAACAAAATAATCTGAAGTATTGTTGTGGGGTGTGGAGGATTCCCTTTTCATGTTTTTTAAAAGCACAAAATATAGCAACAAAATTAAATGGCATAGGTGTATAAAAATGCCATACTGAAATGAATTGCATTGTATGCAAATTCAAATAAATGAGTAATTAAATAATCACTCAGATAGAACATACATAAAACAATAATAGTATCTCCTGATTGTTGAGTAGTTATATATCAACAAGTTAATGTTAAAAGCTAATCCCTACAGTGAAAGTGTTTTGAGATGAGACTTTCTCAGGGTGATTAAACTAGACGGGTTATCTTGCCTTAAAAGCACTAGAAAGAATGAAATGGGCGGCACCAGTCATGGAACTGGATGATGCCTTGTTCTTCAGCTTTGCAGACTTCTGAACTGCTTATGTAAGATACAGAGTCTTTGGTGTTGTTGTTTTGGGTTTGTTTGTTTTTATTTTTATTTTTTTTGGCCGCCATCTGGTCAAAGACGTGATTTCCTTTCATTGCTTGTAATTGGGTACAAAAATATATTTTTTCAAATGCAGTGTGAACCATGTGGGTACTCCAGAATGTGCTATTTTTCAGGAACAACTTGTGACCCTTGCTGTGGATTGTCAGATTGACAGGATATGCAATCACCTAGGAGATACCTGTGAGGGAATGTGTAGATGGGGTAGTCTCTCAGCATTCCTGCTGAGATAATCTTGACTAAGTCAATTAATGTGTCCAGACTGACTTTAAAAATGGATATCACCATTTCCTTAATTTAGAGTTCAAGATTTTATGACAAAAGGAGTTAGCTGAGCATTGGCCTTCATAATTTCTTCTTCTTCTTGGATGAAGAAGCAACTTAACCAGCTGCTTCAATTTCTTGCTGCTTTGGCTTTCTTGTGTTGAGGGAGATAATGTGCTGTACCCTTGAAATGTAAGACAAAATAAGCCCTGCCTTCCTTAAGTTGCTTTTGTAAAGGAATTTTATTACAGCAATAGAAAGAGTAACTATGATACAATTATATTATTCTTACTGTGTAGTTATAGAAGTATAACATTAGTGCACCCCCAGGGGTTTAAAAAGTGGCCTTGTATCCCAATCTTGTATAATGGGGAGTGAATACTTTTCCAATAGCTAGTCCATATTGGAAAGACTGCTCACAAAGATGTACCATGATTGCTGATGACTATAAGGACCATTCCTTTTCTATTTTTACATCCTTCTAGTCCATGAGGATGATTTGATTTCTACTACATTTATTCACATCTCAGTGCCAAGTTAAGCCTCTTGAGAGTCTTGAGGGTTTGTTTTATTCAAACTTACAGAAATATAAGGCTTTGTTCTTGCATATGGACTCTGAAAACTTTTTAATGTCACAAAGATTTAAAGAGGCTGGAAATAACATTTACTAAAATAGGAATGGCTTCTATGAGAAGGCTCAGAGAATTAGAGGGTGATCCCAGTGTTTGATATCAGAGAACACCCTCAGAGTTCCCCTGAGCCTCCTTCTCTTCCTATCATAGTATATAGAAAATACACATCACAGAGATGAAATAAAATCAATTGACTAATATTTTGTTGCAATATAAGAAAGAGGAAGGGAGAGAACAAGGGGAGACAGAGCAGGAAAGGAGGCTGGGAGAAACAGAACATGGGAACCAATGACCAATTCTTATCCAGGGCACATAGTATGCTCAGCCTCTGAATCACCTTAATTCATCTCTGTCTGTGACTCTGATGGAATGATAGAGTGGTTCAGTTAAATTGAAATTGAGTTAACTTGACAACCAAAGAGTGGCATTGTTACTGGCGAAAAAAATCATTAACTTTGATGTGATAAATTCCTTTATAATGGGGGCATTTTTATTATCTGTGGTATTTTTGTTTTGGTGGCTTTTTTCATAATGTCAACATTTCAAGTAAGCTGGAAAAGAAAAAAATATATATATGGTCCTAAATTTTTCTTTCCATTTCCTTAAAATTTAAAAAGCTCCATGTTGTCCCAAGTTGCCTAATTTTAAATGAAATACAGGATCAAGACCATAACAAAATTGTGATTGTCATGTAATGATTAATTATTAAGGTTTGTCAGCATATAAATCAGGATACACTTGTAAAAAGTACTGTGTATAGAAATCATTTGGCTATTTAACCCGACTGAGTGTAAGAATCAGTCATCTGATATTGTCAGCGAATTGGGAGCCTGTTGTATAATTAGAGTCTTTGTGCCAAGAAAGTCAGTGATGCATTCCTTTGCAGGCCCAGTAGTTGCCAACCTTGGTTGAATATGCTTGTCTCCCAGGAAACTTTAAAAATACTGCTGCTCTCTAGAGATTTTCAGTTAATTGTCTTATGCTGCTGCTAGGTAAAAAATGAGAGAGAGACAGACAGACAGAAAGACAGAGAGACAGACAGAGATGAACAGAGACAGATAGAGGAGACACACAGAAGACAGAGAGTTTAAATTCCCAATTGTCTTTAATATAAAAACCATTGCAATAAGTAATGTTCAATCATCAAGTTATATGTTCAATCATCAACTCTGAAGGTGGGAATCAAATGTGTTAACTGAAAACTTCCTCACATAGACAGGGTAGTGAATAGGCTTTCTTTTACGCAGCAACTTGATAGATTGGTAATGGCTGCCTGGAGTCTGATACCAAAAAAGCTTAGAAAAATCCATAGAGGTCATACTGGAAATATTGCTATGATCGCCTAAGGATTGTAAGGACTGCATGGTGGTGGAGATGCCATGATTGACCAGCCCACAATTTGCAAACATGGAAGTGTTTTAGTTACGTTTTCTCTTCAATGATATAACTGTTCTTTTTCTCTTCCTTTTTCTTTCTTTCATTTCTTCTTCTGTTTTCTGAGACAGTGTTTCTGTGTCAGGCCCTGGCTGCCTGAAACTTGTTCTGGAATCCAGGCTGGCTTCAAATTTAGAGATTCATCTGCCTCTGCTTCCCAAGTACTAGAATTAAAAGTGTTATCCACCCCCACCCAGCATTTATTTAATTTAAGATTATTCATTTAGTGTGCAATGATGCTTTTTTCTACATGTATGTTTATGCGAGAGTGCCAGATCCTATGAAAACAGAGTTATAGACACTTGTGGGATGCCTTGTGGGTGCTGGGAATCAAACCCCAGTCCTCTGGAGGAACAGCCAGCACTCTTAACTGCTGAACCATCTCTCCATCCCCTGTGGTATGCTTTCAAAAGGTAATATTTTATTAATTCTTTGATAATTTCATGTGATCTCTTTTGATCATATTCCTTCCTCCCCCAATATTCCCAGACCCACTCTCTGCACTTTTACCACCTTAGCCAATTAATACTGAGTTTAACTCACCTCTCAAACCAAATCAAGCTTGTGTTGCTCAACTATTCGCTGTACTGTGATTGACTACCAAGGTTGACTAAATCAGTAAAGAAAGCTGATTTTCCTCCTATGAGCAACTACAAAATGTCAATAGATACTCAGCAAGGGTGAAACTTAGTACCTATCTCAGTTCTCCATGCTGGAATTTTGTATGGCTTGAGATTTTGCAAGTCTTATGTATGCTATCAAGCTCTGAGTTCATATGTGCAACTGCCCTGTTGCATTGTGAAAACATTGTTTCCTTGTAGTCATCCACCACTAAAGGCTCTTAAAATCCAGCAGCCCCCTCTTGCATGATGTTCTTGGAGTCATGTGTGGAGTTGGTGTGACATAGATGTTCTATATCGGAGTTGAACACTCTGATGAACCAGCCTGCTTCCATCTTAGACCTGACAGCCATCTTACAAAGAAAACTATGTTCATTCCTGTTTGTAATTAAACCTCTATTTCTGAAATATTGGACTATACCCCACAGACTCACAACTGTAGACATAGTACAAACATACTACAAATAGTATAGTATTCCCTTTTCCAGGAAAAAAAATCATGTCTTTTTCCCCCCAAAAGAGTATTATGACCACCTTGCAACTGAGCCTTTGTTTCAGAAGGTTTTTGTGACCATTTTGCAACCCTAACTTTGTTCAAATAGGTTATTATGACTGTCTATTGTTATGACTACTTTGTTACATTCTGCTTCTCTATTTGGAAATCCCCTACCCTTGAATTATAAAAACCTTATCTTCCCCACATCCAGTGCTGACTCCTTGACCTCCTTAGGGGGAAGGCAGCCTGTGTACTGGAACCACACAGCTTGCTTTAATTAATTGTTTACTTTAATTACTTTGGAAGTGATGATTTGGGTTGGTGGTCTTTCTCCTAGCATCTTTGTCAGGATGCCTAGCAAATTGTTACCTAACCAAAGATCGTACATAGTGAGGATGTAGATCCCTTTCTCAGCTGTAGCCCATAGACAGCTCAGTCCCCATGTTGGTTCTCTAGCAAGAGGAGAAGAGACAGTCTCTGACATGAACTCAGTTGCCTGATCCTTGATCATTTCTCCCTGGTGGGGTTACCCAACCAGCCCACAGAAAAAAAAGATCCAGGCAGTCCTGATGAGATCTGACAGACTAGGATCAGAGAGAAGAGGAGAACTTCCCCTATTAGTGGACTAGGGAAGAGGAAAAAGGGAGGAAGAGAATGGGAAGGTAGGACCAAGAGGAGATGAGGGAGAGGCCTACAACTGGGATGCAAAATGAATAAATTATAAACAAAATTAATAATAATAACAATAATGCAAAACATAACAAAATAAAATATAATAAGACAAAAACCAAAAATAAAGACAAGTAGTTAATAACCCCCAGTGTCTTATTTTCTGCCATGCTGTCTCTGGTGCTAGAAAGGAGTCTCTGAAAAGATTCAGAAGAGGAAGAAGATGAACTCAGTCCTCATGTGAATAGATGAACTGGGGTGTTTGGGTACGGGGCTCCACTATTCTGAAGACTAGGGTTGAGGGGCTGCTGGAGGGAGGGTGGGACTGACATGGAAGAGGAGGGAAGATCCTATGACTGGGACATAAATTGAATTAAATAATAATAATAATAGGAAACCACATTGCAGGAACGGGGTTTATTTCTACACATTCTACGCTCCTTAGATACCTTCCCTCGGTGGACTGGGAATGCACTTCAACAGATTAAAGTCTTAGGTTTCTAACTTCCAAGGCCAAGGCCGCTGTCATTCTTCTACAGTCAGGACACCTGGGAGATTGCTTTACAAATTCACACAGGCTATTTACCTCTTCATATAGCATCAGGGAGCCTAGAGGAAACTGAGGACTGCTGCTTAGATAAAGACATAATGAGCAGCCCAACTGTTTCTGTTTTGGGAGGGTTAGCATTTTCTGCAGTCCAGAGACCATGGGAAGTTTGTCACAGGCATATTTCCAGTGGGGTTCCTGATAGTGTTTGAGGATGGCAGGGAAATTACCTCCAGTTATCCTCTAACTCAAACCTAACAAAACATCTGGTTCGAAGTTGAATTGAGTGGTCTGATTTTTTTTTCAGTCTGATTCAAATGAATTTTCTCAACTATGTCCTCATTTAGGATGTTATTTGTTATTGTTGTTGATAAATATAAACAACTTATTGTTAAGAATGTTTAGTTCAGTTTCTAATTTGCTACAACATTTGGAGAATTGTGAAATCACTTTGAATTTTATCATATAATTCACCTATGTATTTTGAGATGATAGGAACACAGAGTGTGGAATTAACGGGAAAAATTGCACAAGTGAACACACACTGGCAAATTTGTGTATACTCAAAGATGAAAGCAAACAGGCCTCTTAACATAGTAGCTTGGAAATTTACATTTCAGAATGGAAATTGCACAAAGAAACTTCACTAAAACTGTATTTTTAAATGTAATTTATTTATTTTTATATAATCACAGGTTAGGTACTTTCTATCCCAGTTGTAGCCCCCTCCCTTCTTCCCTCCCACTCTCCCCAACCCTCCCTCTTCTCCTCCCTACCCCCCTCCAAGTCCACTGATGGGGAGGACCTCCTCCCTTTCCATCTGACCCTAGCTTATCTTGTCTCTTCAGGGCTGGCTACAATGTCCTCTTCTGGGATCTAGCTAGACTGTTCCTCCCGGGTGTGTGTGGGGGAGGATCAAAGAGCCAGCCATTGAGTTCCTGACAGAAATAGTCCCTGTTCCCCTTACTAGGGTACCCAGTTGGATGCTGAGCTACCATGGACCACATCTGAGCAGGGGTTCTAGGTTATATCCATAAATGGTCCTTGGTTGGAGAAACCATCTTGTAAAAGACCCCTGTGCCCTGACTATTTGGTCTTTATGGAGCTCTTGTTCTCGAAAAGTCTTATTAACTCCCCCTATTTTCATATTATTCTCTGCCTTCTGCCGAAGGCTTGGTTGTGAGTCTTAATATCTGCTTTGATACATTGCTATATAGAGTCTTTCAGAGGCCCTCTTTAGTAGGCTCCTGTCCTGTTGCTTGTTTTCTCCTACATTCAATGTCCATCCCATTGTCCATCTAAGCAAGCATTGATCATCCCAACCTGGGTACTCCTTCTTCTTTATCTTCCCTAGGTGTATAGATTTCATCATGACCTTCCTATCCTATAGGCCTATATAAGTGAGTATAAAAATGAGGAAATCATGAAATTCACAGGTAAATCATAGGACCTGCAAACGATCATCCTGAGTGAGGTATAGCAAAAGCAGAATGAAACTGTATTTTATGAAGTGAATATTATAGGTAGAGAAATTTATCATCATGCCATGTGTTCCAAAAAAATCATTTGCTTCACTGAAATGGGGATTCATTGTTGATAGTTTGGTAAATAATATGTATTCTGTCCTAAAACCTATTCTTTAATTCTAAATTTAAAATGTCATAAATTTGAGAGGGTAGGTTACAAGGCAGGTTTTTGGGATAAAAGAGAGAAAATTAGATAATTATATTGTAATTAATAAAAAATATTAAAATAGTACCATAAGGATATTTTAGTTTCATAATAATCTAACAAATTTAATACCAGAAATATTATGTGATATATTTACTTATAAATGTACATTACATAAAGTATATATTTTTGATATCTTTATTTATAAATATATTATACATAATATATATTAAGTATATATTTACACTATATTTATTATTTTATTGATGTGTGTAAGTATACATGAGTTTATTTGCACCATATTATATGAAAGTGCTTCAAGAGACAAGATCTCCTAAAATTGGAGTTACAGGCAGTTGACTAGATGCTACCAACTAAATCCAGGTCCCTGCATGAGTAGTAAGCACACTTAACTGCCGAGCCATCTCTCTAGACCCCTATGTTGAAAATATTTATATATACTTTTTGGAAATATATTAAGAATGTTCCTTTTGAAGTCAATAATACTGGTCAACAGATTTGCTTATTTGGGAAGGAAGAAAATCAAGGAAAAGAAGAAGATACAAAAATGATATTGAGTTTTAGAAAACCCTACATCAGGAATATGGAACCATTGAAGAAACATATAAAAGATATAAAAGAGTGATTTAATTAGTTAGAATTAGACTCTATCCAGCAGGGTATTAAAGCAGATGCTGAGACTCATAGCCAAACTTTGGGCAGAGTGAAGGGAATCTTATGAAAGAGGAGGGAGATAGAATGAGTTGGAGGGGATAGGAGCTCCATAAGGAGAGCAACAGAACCAAACAATCTGGGTCCAGGGGTCTTTTGTGAGACTGATACTCCAACTAAGGACCATGCATGGAGATAACCTAGAACCTCTGCACAGATGTAGCCCATGTAAGCTCAGTGTCCCGGTACTCCAATAAAAGGAACAGAGGCTGTCTCTGACATATAGTCAGTGGCTGGCTCTTTGACCACCTTCCCTGAGGGGGGAATAGCCTTACCAGGCCAGAGAGGAAGACAATGCAGGCCTGATAGGCTAGGATCTGATGGAGGACCTCATTTATCAGTGGACTTGGGAGGGATATGGGAGAAGAAGGAGAGATGGGGGATTGGGAGTGGGTAGGGAGCTACAGCTGGGATACAAAGTGAATAAATTGTAATAAATAAGAAAATTAAAAGAATTATTCAATAATTGTTTTCTTTGAGTATTACAGGTGACTTCCAGCACACAACCAGACATATTTGCCATAAGCTTATCGAAAAATGGAAGTCTGAGAGTTATTTATACAAAATTAACTGGTGAAATGAATATGGACTGACAATAGGAAAATGCTAACAAGCAGACATTTGCTTTAATTTTTGGAGAACACAACTATAGAGAAATAAAAGAAATCAAAACCAAATAAATGAGAAAGCTATAACAAGGGTAGAAACAACAAAAATTAGACAATACCAAGAACACCCAGCAAAGGACTGCTTTGTTCTGAAGAACAGTAGGAAATGTTCAAGACTGGTGGAAGGTGGGGGAATGTGCTTTTATTGTTTTCTTAGGACAATTCCATTTCTTTTCATTTTGAAATGCTGTGCTTTCTTCTTAAGTATCCTTGGTTTGAGCTTTGAAGTGTAGCCTTTTATAAAGGTCTTTGCTACATTGTGGATTGCAAGCCAACTCAGGGAAACCATGGTCTCATAGTTGATCCATTTTCCCAACCCAACTGTGAAAAATAGGGAGGTGGAGGAGATGTTCATCTGCCGATGAATGCTCTCCAGTTCCCTATCACAGGGGAGTTATGTACCATCTTGATAACGCATGCAGATAGCCCCAGAATCTAATTTGAATTTGTGAGTTGAGCAGTAATGATCTCTTCTAGCTCAGAGAGCATGAAAAGCATTAGTTTATCAGCATTCATTGCATGTATCAGAGCTTTCCAATTGAGAAGAGAAATCATAGATGACTCCCAGGTGCAAAGAGTATGCTTTATGGATCACTGTTGGCCAGGATTGTCTGGTAAACAGTTGGATAATTGAAACTGAACTCAGTACAGCCTAATAAACTTTCAGTTCTCATTAGTGACACACCTCATGCATTTCTTGGTGCTTTTCACACAGATGCTTCTGACTTCGCTGCAAGTTATTTGGATCAGAGAACTACTGTGGTGAGCACCAACAAAGCTAGCCAGTGGGAGTTTTGTAAGATAAGCTGAGTCACATGAACCACTGGGTTCAATTTCATGAGAACAGCAACAGAATTCAAACAATATTATCAGCGGAAATAATGCATTGTCAAATCCTTCCAGTTTCTCTGGATCTTGATGATTTATCTCGAAAGGAACATTTATAAATGGACCATATTTTTCTCATATAATGAAGAAAAATGAAAGTATCCCTTATACTCTAATTGTGTCCTCAGAAGTATGAAAATGATGGAGAGGCTTACTTTGGAGGAAAGATTAAAAATGCTTAGGGACAAATACAGGGGGAAGTAATGGTAGCCTGTGAATATTTGAAAGAAATAAAAGCAGATGAGAGTGAAATTACAGTATTTAGAAAAACCCAGTGGGGATGACTAGTAGTAATGGGATGAAAATAATGGAAACAGAAACACTTTACCCAGCACCATCTCGCCAGGAGCACTAGATGATAGACTCACCTCCTGAGGCAAGCGACTGGATCATTGTTACCTTGGGAGTATGAAAATGTCATGGAAAAATACATAAAAGTATTGGCACAGAGCAACTTTGCAGTGCCAAAGACATGGAGTCAGACTCATTGCTCCTAGTTGTGAAATGTGACTCTTTGGAACAAAGACTGGCTCAATGGCTGTGCGTGGTCACCTTAGCATACTTCTTTCCTTTGTCTAGGAAGAGTCCCTGGTATCCTCAGGAAAGGGGTTGCCTGCCATATGCTCTTCTGTAACTTGCTATTTTTTTTATCAGCAAACATATTTATCAGTTATTTATATGATGTGTCCAACTTGACATGTGGATCATGTACTTCTGAATATAATATGAATCCCTGATACATTCAAATGGGTAGGAGGTTTATATTTCCTGTGTACTGTGATTGCAATTTACAAGGACTACTTTAGAAACCAAATGTGAATACATGATGAGAAATGTGGCATATAGGATTATCACCTGGTGCCAGCTTTTACAGAGCCCACTCGCCTACTGAATCACAAGCCTGATTAGACAAAATAGCTAATGAACTTCCATTTCTTCTAGAAATTCCATATCCAATATTGTGAGAAAATATGAAGATTTATTAACCTTTTGGGTTACATTCAGCTTATACTATTTTTAGATATATTTAACCTAGATTTTATTTTATGTGTATGAGTATTTTTCTTGCCTGTTTATATGTGTACCATGTAAATGCCTGGTGCTAACAGAGGTCAGATGAAACTCTTAGAGCCCTTGGAAATGGACTATTGATGGTTGTGAAAAACCGTGTGGGTACTGAGAACTGAACCTAGGTCCTCCACATGCACAGTCAGTACATGCACAGAATTACTGAGCCATCTCTGAAGCTCCATATTTTGTTTTATTTTGTTTTGTTTGGCTTTGCTTTTAATGAATTTACTATGTTTATGTAGTGGACTAATTCTCTCATCATAGGATTAAGAAAATGTAGGAAATTATTGAGAGCCAAATTTGCGAGTAACCCCAAATTCATTCCTGTACTTCAAAAGTAACTTTAATAGTTATTAGATAAATGGGCTCAAAATACCTCTGTACATTTGAACAACTGTCTATGCATCTAGATACGCTACAGTATCACAGACCCGCTTTTAGAAGGCCATAATCACATAAATGCTAAGTATCAGACTGGAAAATTCAGTTCTATAGAGATTTAATAGGAACCAAGAATCTTAGAGAAATAGAAAGAATTGAATCTCAAAGAACCATTTTCCGTATAAGCTATTGTCTCTGTCAATGTTTCCCCCAAATGAAAAATAATTATCTGGAAAACAAAAATAAATTAGCATTATTATTATTTTATATTTCATTATAATTCTGTCTTTCACCTTCTATCTAAAACTGTTAGAATTTTCAAATTCTACTTCCTCTATCTACCAATTTATTAATATAATATTATTTAAAATGTATTATGGCCACCGCAGCTCAAGCACTCAAAAAATTCCAGCCTGGAGAGGGGACGTAGGCACGAAGACACATGCTTAAATGAGGAACATTTTGCTTTGAGGACAATGGAGAAGGACAGCCAGTTTTCTTTAAAACTCTGACTGCTTGTATGTCAATCATACTCTAGGATAGGTTCCACACCCAAGAGTATTCAGGCAACATAAATTGCATCCAATAGGTTTGAAAATAAAAAAGAAAAGAAAAGGAGAAAACACAGAGTTAGGTAGATAAGAAGGTCCGGTGGAATTAGAAGGAACTGGGGAAGAGGAAGGTAAATGTGATCAAAATCTATTGTATGAAATTTGAAATTAGCCAAATATTTAAATATATAGTTATAATTTTCAATATATATAATATTTCTTTCTCTATATAATATATATATATATATATATATATATATATATATATATATATATAATCCTGCCTAGGCATTCTTTTTTACTTAATTTAGGTATTTAGATATTTTCTAGTACAAAACACTTAAGGAACAATTTTCTTCCAATTTTTATATTATATATAGTCTTGAATTGGATAGAAATTTATATGTATTTATGATATATGTAGCTATAACTTGATAAATATAGATCAAGTTAATCAGCATTTCTATCTTCCCTAGCAGCTATTCTTTCTATGTATCAGAAACCTTTCTATTCTTTTGAAATAGTTAAGAAATTAATATAGATGACATTTATCTGATCCTGCTAGCGAACATAAGAATGATTATCTCTGAACTCATTATTTCCGGCCCCCACTATTGGAAGAAGTTACTAATCCAGTTGTTCTCTTTGTTTTCATTCTGTCTGTTCCTAGTATGGGCAGCCCTGCTAGATATCATGTGTCCTCTGGTAATCAGGGTGGGGGTGACTTTTCTTTTACTTGCTTTCTACTATCCATTGAATTCCTTCCCACCATGAACTGTAGCTTGAGTGGTGCATATTTATTTTTAGTTATTTTAGTTCCACAACACTGGCTAGGATGGAAGTAGAGCAGAGCTGAAGCTTTCCATAGTCCTTGTTAGGGCATAAAAAACTTTCTGCTTTTCTTTTAGGCAGGTGAATCTTCAGAACCAGAGTTTCCTCAGCTCATAATTGGCAGTTTCTGCAGCTGGGCTTCAGGAGGAACATCTGCCCTACCCTTCCTATGTCATCTTTCTTCAGCAAGTGTCCCTAACTCTTTCTATAACATAAGGACTTTTTGTTTCAGCTCCACAAATATTCACTTTACTTTATAATTTCATTTCTGTTTTGTTTTGCTTTTGAGATGGGGTTTCTCTTTGTAGTCCTGGCTGTCCTAGAAATTGTTCTATAGACCAGGTTGGCCTCTAACTCAGAGATCCACCTGCCTCTGCCTCCCAAGTGCTGGGATTAAAGGTGTGCACCACCACTATCCTATTTACAGGTTCTTTATTTCTGTTTTTCTGTGGTTTTATTTTTTTCTGGATTCTATGACTTTATTATATTTTTGTGTCTATGTATCCTTTTTTTTACCAAAACAAAACATTTATTTTGTTTATAATTTTGTGTGTTTATGTGTGTGTGTCTGTGTGTGTGCCTGCAGAGGCTAGAAGAGGGTGTTAGAGAGACTGAAGCTAGAGTTTCAGGTGGTTGTAAGGCACCAGATATAGGCTCAGGGAACTGAACTCCAGGTCCTCTGTAAGAAAAGCATGTGTACTTAACCATTGAGATATCTCCCAGTCTCCAAGTTGATACCCTTGGAGAAGATAATTATAATTTTTACACAACAAACAAAATATTTCTCCATAAATAGTTTATACTCCTCATTGTGGCTTAAATGACAATGTCCACTGTTGGCCAGATCCCCAGCTGGTAGAAATGTTTGAGAAGGTATTAGGAGGTACGACCTTAATGTAGAGGTGTCACTTGGGGTGAGTTCTTAGGTTTTAAAAGTCCAGATCATTCCCATCTGTAGGCTGTCATTTTGTTCTGACAACAGTGTCCTTTGCTTTACAGGAGCTTTTCAGTTTCATGAGGTCCCATTATTGATTGTTGATCTTAGAGCCTGTGCTGTTGATGCTCTGTTCAGGGACTCAAACAGGTCTCCTGTGCCAATGAGTTCCACGTTCTTCCCTACTTTTTCTTCTAACAGTTTTAGTGTGTCTACTTTAGTTTTGATGTCTTTGATCTGCTTGGACTTTACTTTTGTACATCGTGATAGATATGGGCCTATTTTCATTTTTCTACACATAAACATCCAGTTAGACCAGTACCATTTGTTGAATATGCTATCTTTTTTCCATTGTATGATTTTTGCCTTCTTTGTCAAAAATCAAGTATCCATAGGTGTGTGGGTTTATTTCTGTGTCTTCAATTTGATTCCATTGATCAACCATTCTGTTTCTATGCCAGTACTATGCAGTTTTTATAACTGTTGCTCTATAGTACATCTTTATTTATTTATTTTTAATTTATTTTTATATCAATCACAGGTTAGGTACTTTGCATCCCAGGTATAACCCCCCTCCTTCCTTCCCCCTCATCTCCCTCCCCCATCTCCCTCCTCCCCATCCCCTCCAAGTCCACCAACAGGGGAGGACCTCCTCCCCTTCCATCCAACCCCAGCTCATCCTGTCTCCTCAGGGCTGGCTGCAATGTCCTCCCCTGGGATCTAGCCAGTCTGTCACTCCCCGGCATGTATGGGGGAGGGCAAAGAGTCAACCATCAAGTTCATGACTGAAACAGTCCCTGTTTCCCTCACTAGGGTCTTCAGTCTGACACTGAGCTATCATGGGCCCCATCTGAGCGGGGGTTCCAGGCCACATCCACACATAGTTCTTGGTTGTAGAAACTGTCTCATCCAAGACCCCTGAGACCTGCTCAGTTTGATCATTGTGGAGATCTTGTTCTCCCCAAGTCTCACCAAACTCCCCCAATTCTATCATCACTTCTCGCCCTCTGACAAAGGCTTGATCGCGAGTCTTAATACATCCCTACATTGACCTACCCCAGAGGTCATCCTTGGCATGCTCCTGTCCTGTTGCTTGTTTTCTCTTCCAATCAATGTCCATCCCATTTGTTCATCCAAACAAGCATTGATCATACCAACCTGGGTCCTCCTTCCTCTATATCCCCCCTAGGTGTGTAGATTTCAGCTTGACCTTCGTATCCTATAGGTCTATATAAGTGAGTACATACCATATGTTTCTTTCTGCTTTTGGGATACATCACTTAGGATGATGGTTTCCAGGTCCCACCATCTGCCTGCGAATTTCATGATTTCCTCATTTTAATTGCTGAGTAGTATTCCATTGTGTAAAAGTACCACAATTTCTGTATCCATTCCTCAACTGAGGGACATCTGGGTTGTTTCCAGGTTCTGGCTATAACAAATAAAGCAGCCACGAACATAGTTGAACAAATGTCCTTGTTGTGTGCTTGAGCATCTTTTGGATATATGCCTAAGAGTGGTATAGCTGGGTCTTGAGGAATCACTATTTCTAATTGTCTAAGAAAGCGCCAAATTGATTTCCAGAGTGGTTGTACAAGTTTGCATTCCCACGAGCAATG
>CM053761.1:32534001-32550040 GCA_028658305.1 Pachyuromys duprasi | reverse complement strand
GGTTTACCTTCATGTTACTTGACCCTTTTCCCTTGCTGCCTTTAATATTTTTTCTTCGTTTTGTAAGTTTAGTGTTTTGACTATGATGTGACGAGAGGTATTTCTTTTCTGGTCTAGTCTATTTGGTATTCTGTAGGCTTCTTGTATGTTTATGGACATTACTTTTTTTAAGTTGGGAAAATTTTCTTCTATGATTTTCTTAAAAATATTTTCCGGTCCTTGGAGCCTGGAGTCTTCTTTTTCATCTATTCCAATTATTCTTATGTTTCGTCTTTTGATGGCATCCTTAATTTCTTGGATGTTTTGTGTGTGGGATATTTCCGATTTTTTATTTTCCTTGAGTGAGGAATCCATTACAGCCAGCGTATCCTCACCTCCTGATATTCTCTCTTCCATCTCTTGTATTCTATTGTTGATGCTTACCTTTGTGGTTCCTGATCTTTTCTCTAAGTTCCTGAGTTCCAGGTTCTTCTCCCTTTGTGTCTTCTTTATAGCTTCAAATCCGTATGCTTTGTACCGTTTCCTTCAACTGATTGACTGTGTCTCCTTTCTTGGTTGTTTCCTCTCTGTCTATCTTTGATTGTTTCTCCATGAGGGCAGTTAATTTCTTCTCCATTTCTTTGAGGGCCTTGCTCATTTCCTCTTTTTGTCTCTCCTCTTGTTCCTCCAATATCTGCATAATCAAAGCTTAAAGATAATTTTCCTGTGTCTCCACTGAATTAAAATCTCCACTGCTTTTGGGTGTTTCTTTCGGGGCGATGGTGTCCTGATTTTTGTTAGGTGAGGTCTTTAGCTGATTTCTGGGCATTTGTTTATATATAATCAGGGAGCTGCTTGTGCTTTAAGGCTGTACTTCAGTCTGAATCTGTCAATCTCTTGTGTCAGGTGTATTCTTCAAGAAGATCAATGATTTCAGGTGGTTTGTTAGTGTGTGTTGTGTCTCAGTCGAACTCTGTTGTGCCTCTGTGTGTCCGGCTTCATGCTCTGTGCTAGAAGCTGTGAGCACTGCAGGCTGGTCACCCCTCTGGTCTGGAGTCTTTACTCCTCACTCTGTGCTAGATTCTGAGTGTCCAGGTTTGAGGTGTCAGCTGGGGGTTGTGCACTCTGCCCTGTGTTGCTGCTAAGGGCTCTTCCCTGGAATGGAGATTTGGTGCCTACTTCTGGGCCAGGGGCTGTGCACCACGGTCTGAGATGATATTTGGGGATACACAGTGGGTTGGGGTTGGTGTGTATCTGCTGTATGCAGATCTGTCTGAAATAGTGCCCGAGGCCTTTTCTGTCTGGCCCGTGGACACACACAGGAACTGAGGTTTTTGCTGGCGGATGCGTGCAGCATTTGCCCTCAGTGTGCAGTCTGGTCAAGAAGGTCCCTGGATCCTCTCAGTCTGTGGTGGTTCCGGCGATCAGTGTGTGCCCGCTGCACACCCGTGGGTTGAGGCAGAACTTGGGTTCCTCCCCGACCCTCCGGAGGACTTACACACTGACTGAATTTTTGCTGGCGGAAGCATGCAGTGTGCCCCCCCGCAGTGTGCAGACTGGTCAAAATGGTCCCCCAAACCACTCAATCTGGGGTGGTTCCAGTGATCAGTGTGAGCCTGCAGCAGAACCGCGGGTTGAAGCAGAACCCGGGTGCAGTGTGCGCTCGCAGTGTGCAGTTCAGTGAAAATGGTGCCCAGTTCCTCCTCCGACTGCCTGATAGACTGTGTGATCCAGTCTATAATGGTAGGTGTGGGCACCCAGCGTGGCTGCATGTTCAGATCAGAGTTGTGCGCTGCTGGTCACCTGGAGATTTTTCCGGGGAATAACTGGGTGTCCCTAGGGTTTTCCCACTTGATTTTCTCACCGTAGGAGTTCTGCTCATCTGGCAATCACAAATCCTGGAGTTTTAGGTCCCAGAGTTCAGTCTCCTGGTCGCTGTGTTGTTTCTGCTGTTTCTGCTCCTCAGACACAGTGTCCTCTCGCGGCAGCCATCTTGGATCTCCCCTATGTATCCTTTTTTTCAGTTACTACAAAAATAATTTTTATGTCTTTATTCCAAACAAACACAAAGGGGAATATTATTGGTGTATTTAACTGGTAGTATTGTCAATGAAAAAGACTCTCTCCATCAGGCGTCTCTTGCTCATCACTTCCCAGACTATAGATTGGCTGCTTTCAGATCTCATAAACTATTTATAATAGCACAATGTGGTTAGCCATTTCCCCATAGTGTAGCAGGTATGCAGAAAGAGCCATCAGATAAAAGAGGAAATAAAGCTTGCTTACAGCAAGTGAAATATAGGAGATTCTTTTCAAATGAAGTACTTTCCTGAACAAAGAAAACATTGGGCTCTCAGTGGTCACTGGAGAAACTCCTGTTTACTTTTCAAATATACCATACCCAGAGGTGGATTTATGAGCACAAATGCCTGGAATCCATGTTCTTCATATACCACATTTGAAAGCAGGGGCCTGTAGTGTGGTAGGTATTTTAACATTATAATAAAATTATAATAAGCACAGTTTACCTGAGGGCGGTTGATAGCAAGATTCGGTAGTACAGTCTTGGGTGTTCAACTGGTTTCTCCTGATTTTTGTTAGGGTCTTTCCTTAAATAAACAGGAACAATGTTCAAAATTTGGCATTACAGAATTAAAATTATGACCATTTTCACCTCAGGGTCTCCTTTGAGATCTTTCCTCTGAATTGTTGCCCTGTGTTAGAATATTGTTGTTTGTATGTCATGTCTTGAAAAATGACTATTCAACTTGATTATCTGTGTTTATGCTATTAACACTCTCTTATTAGGATACTTGACTTTTGCAAGAAACATCTGTAACTTGGAATGGTCCTGAGCAATTTGCATTTCTACTATTCACAAAATGACTTAGAGAATATTTGTGTTTACGTTAATTCAGACCAATAACTACTTTGCTATTACAACATCAAATTACTTAATGCATCGAGAAGTAGGTTATGAATAAAGAATAATGTGCAGCTGGAATAATCAATAATAGTAGTGTCAAAGACTAAGTTGAGTTGAGACAAAATTTTGTTGATAATTTTGGATAATCCACCATAAATTTCATTTATGTTTTCATCTCCAGAGTCTCGGATGTAATGGCTCAGTAAACTGTCCCAGCCTCCAACTCTGCTTTGTCAATAGAAAATGTCCAAGGAAGACTCAATATGGTAATTTACAGACAACTGAAAAAAATAACAACAACAACAAACTATGTAAAACCGTTGGTCTTCCAACCTTAAAATCATTATAAAACTTCATAGCATCTCAATGAGGACTGCTAAGTGGTAGTCTTATTCAGAGTCTGTCATGATGATGGGGAAACTGAGGATCAGGGTGGAAATAAAAACTCAGATGTCTCTGACATGAACTGAGTGGCGGGCTCTTTAACCTCCTCCACCACCAGAAAGGAGGAGCAGCCTTGCTAGGCCACAGAGGAGGACATTGCAGCCAGTCCTGAATAGACCTGATAAACTAGGGTCAGATGGAAGGGGAGGAGGACCTTCCCTATCAGTGGACTTAGAGATGGGCAGGGTTGAGATGAGGGAGGGATGGTGGGATTGGGAGGGGATGGGGAGGGAGCTACAGCTAGGATACATAGTGAATAAACTATAATTAATATAAAAATAAAAGAAAATAAAAATAAACACATTATATTTGAAAAAATTATAGGAACAAAAGAATGTCGAATGAATGAGGGAAGGCAGGGCTCTTCTCATGCCTGACCTATAATCTTTAGGACTGTATTACACATCTTCCTGCTAGGGTCAATGTTTTCTCAAGTATGAGACACCTGAGAGGGTCTTAGGTCCTTTTAGGAGGAATGAGTCTGTGAATAAGGTATTTATAGTTGCAATAATACTTGGCCTAAAAAATGCCCAAAGAAAGAGAATAGACCATTATAGGTAGCACATAACTAGAAAGAAGGATCTATTTATACCTAGATACCATGGCATTTCTATAAGAAAGGGAGAGGGTGATTTAGGAAACTGTAGAAGAATTATTAGTATTTAATATTTAATATTGGTTCATATGATTATTAAAGCTGCAGTTATTATTTAACCTGATATTTTGGAAACAAATGGCATAGAAACCTATTAGATTTTTAAGAAGCCTTACACACTGGGGCTTTCCAGATCCTAGCCCCCTAAGCTACGTTGTTATTTCCTTCCTAGCCTCACATCCCATACAAAGTTCCTGTAAATACTTGGGCTGCTTCTCTCCATCATGCCAATCCTCAGAGAAAACTCCTCCCAGCCCATGTGTTTCTTGTTCACATTAATCCGTGTTGACCTGCTCTTCTCTTCTTTCTTCCTTCCACCCCTGCACCTCTATTTCTCTCGTGATCCTCTGTTCTCTGAGCTTGCAAACGTTAGCTCCACCGACTTCTCTTCTGCTGAGCCCAGGTACAGACAATTTTATTGGGCAGTTAGGGATATTTTAGGAGGCAAGGTTACACAGCATCACTTGATGTATGTGAACATTTGCTCATAGAACAGTAAAGATCTCGGGGGAGAAGAAATTAACATTTGAATTCATAGTAGTTCCGTCACAACCACAACAGGAAACATTTAAAGAGCTTTTGGAGGCATGTGCAAATATTTGTGTTGCATGTATCTACTTTGCCTGGTAGTAATAACAGGCAGATGCCTGCCCAGACTGGACAGACACATCTGGCAGCAGAGTGTAAAACATTTCTTTTGGTAGGATGAATGTTCCCAAGTGAGTTTCACTATTATAAGTCAGAAGAGTTCAAATCAACCAAACAAATAAACAAAAGCAACAACAACAAACCCAACCAAACAAACAAAATCCAATATACCCAGATGCTAAGGAATAATAAGAAATGAAAAAGCCATTATTGTTGAAGATGTTTACAAACTATTACTAAGTGAAAGGGACAAATATTTGTAATAATCTATGTAGTATCATATCATTTATAATTAAATCCATGCATATATAATCCATGTATGTTTTAGTTATACATGAAGTACTGTGTATGAACCCATTATAAAAGGTCTCAAACAATATAGTAGGATTTCCAAATGGGAAATTATTTTTACTTGAGGAGATATTTGACAATGTTTTGAAACATTTTGTTTGTTTGTTTCAGGATGGAACAAGTAAAGTGCTAATGGCATCTAGGTAGTAGAATCCAAGACTGCTACTAAACAGCCTGAAGAACAGCCCCAAACAACTAATTATCTCATCCAGCCCTGTCGATACTTCTGAGATTCAGAGTCTGCTTGAAATTGCTAGCAGCGATTTTTCTCTGGAGTAGGTATGAGGCTTTGGAGTACTGGGCTAAAGGTAGAGATCCCATATTGCTATTTACACTTCTATCATGAGTGAACATATATTAAATATGTTACAAGCATATTTTGAATGCAGCTTAAATTTCAACAGATGGCTAAATACCTTGATATATTTACCTGTAAGTCATTTATCATACAAGATCCTTGAAGCATGCAAACGAATAGTAGTTACAGCTTTTATGAGAGCTATGTAAGCAGAACTTTACTTTTCAAAAGTTATCAGCAATTGATGGGATGTTTAAGAGAAAGTGTGCTCATTACATTTATCGTATTTGTTTACTTTTATGAAAGATGCTGATGAATTTGGAAAAGTAAGTTAAAAACAAATTGGATTTCTATAATATTTGTTGGTTGAAAATAAACTTTCAATTCCTGTCAAAATCTTTATATTCTATTATAATGTTATACTGTGCTTGGATAGCTCTCTATAAGGAATCTCCAAAGATGAAAAATACATGCTTAGGTAGATTGTGACTTCTAATTTTACATGTGCTTTTTAGACTGTATGTTTGGGTATTTTCAGAGCTGAGTTATCTCAGAGACCATATGTTGCTTTCTTTATTAGGAAGTATTGATAATAAATGAGTATCCAGAGAAAGCAAGGAGATAAATATGTATGTAGGTACTGGCTAGAATGAACAGATGTTCATCAGCTGCTGCTGACTTCCCTCTCCTTCATTTTTCATTCTCAAAAAATCATACAATTAACCATAAACCTCAAAACCCACTTATTCCTACATCCTCCCCCGAAATAAGCCTTGCTGCTATGTATGTTTTTATTCTTTCAGAATATACCTCTGACCCTCATAAATAAAAACATTTAAATATTGTTTGGCTTGAAAGTTCAGATGGACAGTATTTTCTCTCTGAGTATTTTTCTTTAAAATGATTATAGGCATTCATGCAAACAAAATAGTTCAATTTCATTCATTTAAATATCTATAGCCATCATATTCCGTTAGGAAAATATATCATACACTAAAGATGCATTTTCATTGAATTTATTCCTTTTAACACACACACACACCACGAACACAGCATAACACACAACTTCGTGTGTGGTGTACATCTTTGAATGTGTGTGAAAAAATGCATATATGTGTAGTATGATGGCCAGAGTTCATCCAGTGTTTGCCTCAGTTTCTCTGCCTTAATTTTTTTTCCTTTTCCCATTTTTTTTTTTTTGGACAGATTGTCTCACTGAATTTGGAAGGCAGGTACTGATTGAGCAAAATGAGCTATTCAATGACAGCATCTGGCTGTCTGTGCTGCCCCAGTGCCGGGATTAAAGGCCTTTGTGATTGTGCCTAGATGTTATGTATATGTTGGATACCCAGAGTCAGGTGGTCTTGCTTGTTGAGCAAACACTGTACCAACTGAACTATATCCTCAGAACTCCCTTGACAAATATGAAGCCAAGTTCTGCAGCTCTGACTATTCTTATGGCTACTTGAATGAAAGTTTTTCAAAGCAAATACTTATAGCAATGAAATGTCACAACCTGCAGATATTAATAGCCTCACTGTCAGAAAAATATTCTACTGTCTGTATTTCAACTAGATTATAGAGAGTAATTTTTCAGGTCTCTGTATCCTGATGAACATTCAATCCATTAAGATTCTTAATAGTGTACTCTGGTAGGCATAAAAATGCACATTTCTTATTTTACTGATTCCGTGTGATTGAACATTATTAATTATTTAATTTTTTATTATGTATGTGTCTCTCTGCAAGCTTGTGCATGCGAAAACTGTTGACTAGATCTTTGACAATGAAGCTGAATAAGGCTATTGGAACAAATATCCTGCCCTTCATTTGTTTGTTTGTTTTATATATTAGGAGTAAATACTTACCCTGTAGAAACTCTTCATTGACTGAGACATTCTGGTTTTCTTTTGATTGTTTAACCCTGGTGTGTTACAAATTGTGTCAAAGTATATCACCATGTTCTCCCTACTCTTGCCAGATAGGCGACTAATTTTCAGATATTACAGCCTTGATATAAACACCTGCGTGTCAGCTGTGTTTGTTGTATATGTTACTGAATTCTGCTTACTTTTTAAATGACTGTGTTTGTATGCTATATAGTGGTTTATAGTTTTGTTTTTGACTTTGAATTGAGTATTAGAAAATATTACTTCTAGTATTTTTTTTGTGTGTGGAAGCTGTAGAAAACTTGCTTCCTCCCACTTGACATTCATCATCAGTCATGCAATGCATGCTCAGCTTTGCCAGCAAAATTTAAACATTAACTCCATATTTCACAGATGTCTCACTGAACATCTCTGTTTCATTGATTTCAGAACTTATTCACACTACTTTCCTATGTGGGGGCTCATTTTGTTTTCCTTTAATATTTTTGGGATAGAAACTCATAATACTGATTGAAGGGGTTTATTTCTATTGTACGGAGCTATGATTTTCTTTTTCTAAGCTCCACTTTATCTGTATCCTACATATTTGATTGTGCTGGGCTGAGGTAGCTCAGCATCCTAAAAGTGATCCTATATAAACCTGAGGACCTACGTTTGCTTCTTAGAACTCATGCTTCATTTTGTTATTGTTTGTCTGTTTCTCCATTTCTAACCTGGAGCTAGAAGCTATGTTTGTAACTTCAGCACCAGCTGTGATCCAGGCAGGAACACACACAGAATGAGCATGGTCAGACACTTTTCTGAAAGTATCTCTTGACTCAAAGAACATAAACTTTTGCCAGACTTTGGAGCCAAATTGATAGTATGCCCTAAGAGCATTTAATGTTCATTTAGCCCACTGTCCTACTGTGTGTAAGTTTAATCTACCTGTAAAAGAACAATGTAGTCAAACATACAATGTCTTGGATTTCCCAATTAAACAGTTTTTACAACTGAAGCTAATATATAGCTTTAATTTTCATACTTATGTACTTTCCATGACTTGACCTAAAATACTGTGTGTGGGCACGTGTGTGTGTGTGTGTGTGTGTGTGTGTGTGTGTGTTGTGGTAATCATTTGCTGAAAGCAGACTACAAATTGAAAGCAACCTTAAACAAACGAAACCAAACAAAATCCAGTACATGTTAAAAGCAACATGTGTATACAGGTTGATAATTCTACTGGAACCAGGTAAAGCTTCCAATGGTGGAATGGAGACACCAACCCAGACATGAAACCTTTGATCTACAGCCTGTCTTGTTTGTTTGCAGTTGTGAAAGCTCTTCTGAGTAAGCAAAGTAACTTCTTCCATATAAAACTCTGTCAAAAAATATAAATTCCGACTTTCTTTTCCACACTATGTTTTATGTGCTGTTCAAAAAAGACAGAACAAAGCCCTTTGTTATGGGCAACCACAGATTCAGACAGACAGAAAACAAAACAAAACAAAAGAAAAAAACAGGCACACCATTCAGGCAGCAGGGACATGCATTAGATACACAGACTACAGATAGGCCAATAACCACAGACAGAAGACTGATGGGAGACACGATTTCAAATTTGAGCTTACTCTTGGTCAAACGAATCAAAGAAGTTTCTGTCCTCAAGCATTAATGAGTCATTGATACAATTAGGTGACCTCTCTGGGGTTTCTTTTGATGAGTTAACTGACACAGTTTTTGACCTTGTAAAAGTGAGATAACTTTTCAAAGAACATGTTGTATAACATACTGAAGAGTGACACACAGAAAGTGCAGACATGCAGATACACTTGGGATTTGTTTTATTTTTATTTCTATTTATTTTAATGCATTACCATCCTTCACTGGCACTTTTAAATACTATGTCTTTTGCTTTATGTCTTGGTTTATGAGACATAGTCCTACTTCCTTTAATATCCTAGGTGGCCTCAATCTCAACATCTAACAGTTCAACTTTGTGTGTATTAGAGTTTCAGGCATGTTGAGGTCTGCACATCAGCTAGTTTGAGGCATCTTAGTCCCTAAAGAGTAAGGCATTCCCTTCTTATTTTTCCATTATAGTTTTCTAGTTCAATTTGATTGTTTCAGATGACACATTCTGGGTGGTTTAAAAGATTTTAGATAGGTTGAGCATTGTTATAGGATCAAAGACAATTTCTATCCTGATTGATATATGTTCTATGAGCACTTAAAATGTATTGGGTATTTTCCTTGTTAGTGGAGTGGTTAGTGAGTTTTGGGTAGTTCATATTAGCTTGTAGATCCATTGATTTCTCCCTTGATGAATCTCATTAGAGTTTTCTCTTTGTGTTTGGGGTAGCAGTATTTGGATTATTCATTTTTTTCTTTCCAACTTTCTCCCTGTATCCCACTTTGTATATATTTGGGATATATAAATTTTGTATTGCTGTTTCCCTTTATTGGAATTTCTTTTTATTATTATATAGTCAACCTTGACTCAGACAATTTTTCCACATTCCTCTTCATTTTTGTTTTTATATAGTCACTCCTGTTTTAATTGTACATGAATTTTTAGTGTGTAGTCTTGTGTTCACATATACGGAGGTCAGAGGATACCTAAAGTGTTATTCATCAGGATTATCTACTTTGTTGGAAATAGAATCTATCATTGATCTGGAACTCACCAAGGTGGCTAAGCCGCCTCATGAGAGAGCCTTCTGAATCTATCATTACAGTTTTATTTCCATGCAAATACCGCAAGGCGGCTTTTTAAACAGGTTCTTGGGGTTGAACTCAGTCTTGTTTTACAAGGCAAACATGTTTCAATCCAAGCTCTGTGTGTGTGTGTGTGTGTGTGTGTGTGTGTGTGATTGTGTGTGTGTGTATCTCAAGTATCTTCCCTATCTTTCTATAAACAAGTTGGCTACATCATGTTTTAACTGTTTCTTATTTAGGCATAAATTAGATTATGTTATAATCAGTTTTAAAATCACACAAGTCTTAAATAAAGCCTGATAATCTAGTGTAACTCACCTGTTTTAAGTTCAGAAAAAAAAATCATGAAAACAAACATTTTTAACTGAAATGCAGTTTAGTACTTTAGTACTTTATGGAAGGTTTTGAACTTGTAATGTAAAGTAAATCCTATGTGTAATTTTCTGTTTAAAATATTTCTACCCAACAAACACCAGTTCCATCACAAAGAGTAGATTCTAATGTCCTCTTTGGTTCCTTATCCCCACCATGCCAATTTCATGCAACCACAGAATTTAATTAATGAAGCACAAACCAAAAAGAGAGAAAGATTAAAACAAAACAAAACAATACCACCAAAACTATTGACAGTCTCTGATTCAAACTTCTGAAGCTTCCTGAGGGTCCAGATTTGGCTGTTGGAGCCTCACCATCTTAAACTTGCTCTGTTTTTTGGCTACTATCAGCTACCACCACCAAAATTCTACCATCCAGATACCTTCCTCTGAATCTACTTAAAGTGACCATAACCATCACTTTGCCTATTCCTCAGGTGCTCTCCAAATATCTGTCTTCAAAGTTACATATTTTACTATTTATATTTATTGTAATTATTGGTGTGCTATGATTTAAGTCTGTATTTTCTAATTTTCTAGTCTGTTGAGATTTTAAATTTTAACTGTATTTTTCAGCTCTAAATGTTTCATTTTTTTCTTTGTGTCTTATTCTTTATTTAGACTTTTATTTACTTCCTGAGGTTTTGTTTTTAGTTTCAAGATCATTTATGATTTCTGTTCAAACATGTTCATAATGCTTGCTTTAAAACCTTCAGTTACAGGTCTCTGACATCCTTCCATAGTATGGAATTATTGTATTTGCTGAAAAAAAATTGAGACAGAGTCTCACTATGTAGCTTTGGCTTTCCTGGAACTCACTATGTAGACAGGCTGGACTAAACTCAAAGAAGTCTACCTGCCTCTGCCCTCTGAGTACTAAGGTTAAAGACATGCACAACCACATCTATTATCTGAGGTATTATTGTTTCTTTAGAACATGTTGCATAATTTCATGCATATTTAAGCCTTATGTCTTTGCTACTCTTTGAAATGATATTTTGATCTATCAGAGAAAGGAGAGGGCACCATTTTTTTGGGTCAGATAGGAAAAGAAGATTTTTCAGCTTTATGTCTGTTGAAGCCAAAGAGTGGAATCCTTTATAATCATATTACTTTTGAGTATTTATTGTTTATGAATTCAAAATCTTCTTGGATAAAAGCAATAGAAATGTCTCAGTGGTTCACTTTGAGTGCCTTGCACTGACACCATGGTTTTGGTGCATTCATTATAGCTAGGCAATGTTGAATGTCTTGATTCTCTATTCTTTGTTTTTATATCATACTAATAAGTGAGAGACCCTTCATTATGTTTCGATAGAGTATGAACCTAAGCCCTTTGTGAATATTTCTACAGCAGTGGGGGCACTGGGCTGAAAGTGTCCATATTGAGTAGTAGTTCTGATCCATCCTCATGTGTATATTGTGGTACTTCAAACTTTTGAGAGAGAGAGAGAGGCAAGGAGAGAGAAAGAGAGACAAGTCTACGGCAATCAGCCTCGTAGCATTTCTCGGGTCCTGAGCCTTTGAAATTTTTCTTATTTTTGTCATACAAATAATGTGTAGAGTTTTTAGTTATATGTAAAAGAAAAAATGTAGAATATTGCATCTGTTACATCTTCCTATTTGACTTTTAAATATATGTCCATGTTGAAATCATGAGATGAATTTAACTTAGTTCTGAAGCCCTGTTTCTTCTGTTTGTTTTTTAGGGATGAATTGATGATATTTTGTTAGAAAGTAAAATTATTCTAAGTTGTATTTTGTTTTTAAATTTTTTTCACTCATAAAAGTGTTTATTAAAGGGGCTGGAGTGATGGCTTAGAGGTTGAGGGACACTGGCTGCTCTTCCAGAGGACCCAATTTCAAGCCCCAGTACCCACATGGCAACTCACAGCTGTCTGTAACTCCAGTTACAAGGATTCTGACACTCTTTTTTTTTTAATTTTAACATATTTTTTATATTAATCACAGGTTATATACTTTGTATCCCAGCCGTAGTCCCCTCCCCCATCCCCTCCCTATCCCGCCTTTCCCTCCCTCATCTCCTCCCTTACCCTTTCCAGGTCCACTGATAGGGGAGGACCTCCTCCCCTTCCACATAACTCTAGCTTATCAGATCTCTTCAGGAATGGCTGCAATGTCCTCTTCTGTGGCCTAGCAAGTCTGCTCTTCCCTTGAGGGGTGGGGAGGTCGAAGAGCCAGCCATTGAGTTCATGTCCAAAATAGTCCCTGTTTCCCCTTACTGGTGTACCCACTTGGGTATTGAGCTACCATTTGCTACATACAAGCAGGGGTTATAGGTTATAACCATACTTGGTCCTTGGTTGGAGAGACAGTCTCATAAAAGACCCCTGTGCCCTGATATATTTGGTCCTTACAGAGCTCCTGTATCTTCACCAACCTCATATCTGACAGAGGGTTAATATCCAGTACATATAAAGAACTCAAGTAGTTCAAAAGCAACAAATCAAGGAATCCAATTAAAAATGGGGTATGGAGCTAAACAGAGAACTCTCTATAGAGGACTGTAGAATGGTCAAAAAACACTTAAAGAAATGCTCAACATCCTTAGCCATCAGGGAGATGCAAATCAAAACGACCCTGAGATTTCACCTTACACCTGTCAGAATCGCTAAGATCAAAAACCCAAGTGACAACACATGCTGGAGAGGATGTGGAGAAAGAGGAACCCTCCTCCATTGCTGATGGGAAAGTAAACTGGTACAACCACTCTGGAAATCAATTTGGTGTTTCCTTAGACAATTAAGAATGGTGATTCCTCAAGATCCAGCTATACCACTCCTAGGCATATACCCAAAAGATGTTCAAGTACACAGCAAGGACATTTGCTCAACTATGTTCGTTGTTGCTTTATTCGTAATAGCCAGAACCTGGAAAGAACCCAGATTCCCCTCAGTTGAGGAATGGATACAGAAATTGTTTTTCAATTTTTATTTTTATATTTTTTTCTTCACACTTTATTCATTATCTATCTTGAATGAAGCCCCCTCCACCAACTCCCTCCAGTCCCACCTTCAATCCTTCTTCCACCCACCCCCTTCCCCTAGTCCACTGAAGGGGGAGTTCTCCACTATTGCCATCTGCTCATAGCTTTTTAAGTCTCATCAGGACTTAAATATCCCGATGATAGAGGCAGCCTTTGCTCCCCTCACTCAGAGATCCACATGGAGACTGAGATTCCATTGGGCCACATATGAGCAATGGGTCAAAGTCCTCTCCATGCATGGTCCTCCGTTGGTGCATCTGTCTCTGCAGGACGGCCTTAGCTCAGATCTTTTAAACTGTGGTACATCTACACAATGGAATACTACTCAGCTATTAAAAACAAGGAAATCACGAAATTTTCAGGCAAATGGATGGAACTAGAAGAGATCATTCTGAGTGAGATAACCCAGAAACCAAAAGACAGGCATGATATATACTCACTTATAAGTTGATATTAGCCATATAATACAGGATCTCCATCTACAGACTACAGAAGTTAAACACTAAGGAGGACCCTAGGGAGGATGTTTAAATCTCATTCAGAAGGCAAACCGGATAGTCACCAGAAGTGGTGGAATAGAGGAAACAGAATGGGAGCCTACTATAAAGGGTACACTGAAATGATTCATCCAACAGAAGATAGAGGCAGATGTTGAGCCTCGGGGCCAATCTTTGGGCAGGTCTCAGGGAGGCTTATGGAGGAAGAAAGGGGTGGGACTAGAGTGACATGGTGGGGACAGGAGCCTGACTAAATTTATTTTAGCCCAAAAAGCAATCGAGGATATCTTTTTTACTTTTCCTGCCTTGAGTTTGAATCAGAATCCCATTTTACTGGTAAAGCTCCTTGAATCAAAATTATTTTTGTAAAATGAACATTTATATTTTCTGTTTGTTCTAAATGAGGTGCAAATTATTTTTTCTATGATTTTCCTTTCAGTATCCTCTATTAGTTTCAGATTTTTAAATATTAACATTCATCATATTGCCTGATAAGTGTATGACCTCCATTCTGTTGTCTATTTTTCTTAATTCTCTAGACGTGGGATTTATATATTCCCATTTAAAAGTTCTGATTAGTTCCTTTTTCCTGTCCTTGTTTTAGAGACCACCTTTAGTGACTTACGTTTACTATAGCAATTTTCCCCAGTTTATAGTGGTTCTACTCATGATTTTTTTATTTACTGATGGTATGTGTTTTACAGTTTGATCTATTTCCTGGAGAGTGATATGCAACATAAGAACATATGGGGTAGCCAATACAGCTACCAGTGACTGATGGATGCAGCTATTGCTGCATATCTGTCATTGAGCAGCTCATTTAGTTCAGTGCTTCATACATCTTTCAGACCAATGTGCTGTCAGTTGGTATCATAATGAGTAACATTCACATAGCTACTCTGATTTCTACTTACAGTACAACCCGTAGCAACAAGCATGAAATGATGACTATTTTGTTATAAGGTAGGCACTGTGCTAGGTAATTTTGCCTAATTATACCCTGAAATAACTTTACTGAATATGTTTAGTGTCTAGGCTACGGTATGATATTTGAATGTTAGGTGTATTAAATGTATTTTCATTTATTTTAAACTAACAATGGGATTATCTGGCTCTAAATCTACAGCAACTGAAGGAACATCTGTATTTAAATGTTTAGTTTGGGCCAGAGAAATGCATCTGAAGTTAAAGTTGATGGCTATCCAAGCCTGAGGACCCAAGTCCAGTTTGGTATCTAGGACTCACAAAGTTGACAGGAAAGAACAGACTCCTGAACACTGTTCCTCTGCCTCCTCATGTACATCCTGGCATAAATGCATACATACACACAAAACACACACACACACAACATGTAAAGGCATTCTTTAAAAATTGTATTCATTTTTATGTTTCATAGTTTTGTTACTCTAGTTTTTTGGATACTTAATTTATTTTCTTAAGACAAGCATTCTATGAATAAATCTCAAGGTATTACTTTAATATATTCACTTAAAGTTATAAGTATTGTTATAATCAATCATAGCTACACAAGCTCATCACAAGTCTTAACTTGCTTCACATTCATTATTATTCAGCTTAAATTTAAAAATGTTAACTTTCTAATTTTCATTCAGATATCCTTTTCACTCTTGGATTGTTTTGAAATTCATTATTGTTCAAGCAGTTTTAAATTTTTGAGATATATTTTATATATTTATTCTGACTCCAAAATGGTCAAAAATCTCATTCTAAATTAATCAATTCTCTCTCTCATATGTGATTTGCTTTTTAAAATTTTCATTTATAGAAGGAGTTTCAGAACAGACTTTTAGTTTTGAATTTTTAAACAATATTGAGACTGTGGTAGACTATGGGACTTTTGGAGTTGGACTGAATGAATTTTTGCAATTACGGTATGCCTACAAGCTTATAGGGACTAGGGAGTGATGTGTGGTGGTTCCAGAGAGACTGGCACGTGTAAGCTTATATATTTAAATCCTTAGTGTTTAGAGAGTGGCACTATCTGCAAAGTATTAAGTGATGTGGCCTTACTGGAGTCACTGGGGTGGGCTTTGAGGTTCCTTTTTTTCTTTTTTAATTTATTCATTTTTATCTCAATCACAGGTTAGGTACTTTGAATCCCAGGCGTAGCCCCCTCCCCCATTCCCTCCTACCCTCCCACTCCCTCCCTCATCTCCTTCTTCCCCGCCCCCTCCAAGTCCACCAACAGGGGAGGACCTCCTTCCCTTCCATCCAACCCCAGCTTATCCTGTCTCCTCAGGGCTGGCTGCAAAG
>CM053761.1:32507768-32523922 GCA_028658305.1 Pachyuromys duprasi | reverse complement strand
GAAAACAAGCAACAGGACAGGAGCATGCCAAGGAGGACCTCTGGGGGGGGCAATGTAGCAGTGTATCAGAGCACATATTAAGACTCGCGATCAAGCCTTTAGCAGAGGGCGAGAAGTGATGATAGAAATGGGGGAGGTTGGTGAGACTTGGGGAGAACAAGAGAGCTCCACAAAGACCAAACTGAGCAGGGCACAGGGGTCTTGTATGAGACAGTTTCTACAACCAAGGACCATGTGTGGATGTGGCCTGGAACCCCCGCTCAGATGGGGCCCATGATAGCTCGGTGTCAGACTGAAGACCCTAGTGAGGGAAACGGGGACTGTTTTAGTCATGAACTTGATGGCTGACTCTTTGACCCTCCCCCATACATGCTGGGGAGTGACAGACTGGCTAGATCCCAGGGGAGGACATTGCAACCAACCCTGAGGAGACAGGATGTGCTGGGGTTGGATGGAAGGGAAGGAGGTCCTCCTCAGTTGGTGGACCTGGAGGGGGCGGGGAGGAGGGAGTTGAGGGAGGGAGGTGGAGGGTGGGAAGGAATGAAGGAGGGGGCTATGCCTGGGATGCAAAGTACCTAACCTGTGATTGATATAAAATTAATAAATTTATTTTAAAAAAAACAAAGCCAGTAACAAACACAAGTCCTAGTGGGCCTATCTCTTCTTCCTTTGAGAAAATCAACCACTGTGTGAGTCACTGGTACTTCCATAACTGAATCCTAGTCCAGAAAGAAGAGCAGGACCTGCAGAATGGAGACCCACAACTGAATGGACATATCCTGTTGTTCTCACTTCTCATCAATGAACTATCTGCTAATATGTCTTGTTGGGTGTGGTAGGAGTTCGAAATAGACTAGATGACTATGTTGAATTACAGTTTCCCTCTGCCATGTTTAACTTTGTGCAGAGATTTGTTACCTTTGGAATCTTTCATTTGGATGAACATTTGAAGAGACCCAGAGATCCTTCTTACTGCCTACAGAGCACGCTGGAGGAAGACACTGTGCACCAGTACATTGTGCAAGTATTGGATGGAGATATGGGAGAGAAAGGGAAGCAGAACAGTTTGTGCAGTACAGAGGTAGATCTGGAGACAGGAGAGTGGAAAGGTGCAGCCTAACATGAGAAGCCTGTGTGATGCCACCATGGTAGAAGCCTCAGCCCATGCTGCTGGCCATGCTGCATCAGGAATCTGCATTGATGTCCCTTCTCATATTACCAGTAAAGGCCATGCAGACCTTCGTTTTCTGTGCTGCCTTCTTCGACCAAGTTAATATCCAAGGGTTGTGCAGAGCTGCCCTCATCCCTCACTGGTCTAGGAGAGCTGGCTCCATACCTCACCATATGCAACACTGGAGACAGTTGGTCCTGGACCTCCACTGACAGAACATTAGAGCTGGCCCTGGTGGCAGGATTGCAGGCAAGCTGGGTCCACGGGATGAGAGATAGTTGTCTCTGCTACTCTTCTGCTGTGTGTAGGCATATTTTTAAAATGTATTTTATTGGGCTCTTATACCTCTCTCTCCCTTTCAATCCTTATTTCCCCCTAATCCCTTTCAACCCTTCAACACTACCTAGGAGAGAAAGAAGGTTAGAAAGGAAAGGGGGCATTGAGATATTTTTAGACATCTTCCTGATGATCAGGGATGTTGAGTTTTTTGGGGCAAATCCAATCTTCATCTCATCAGGATATCTCCAACTTCTTGTTTCACTTCTCTCGATCACTTAACAAACCAGCAACAGTAACAGAAACTAGGGGCCAGAAGGAGGAACAGCCACCCTCTCTTGGGGCTCTGATCTTTTTAGATCCTCTCTAGAGTCCCCAGAATTAAACTCTCTTCAGCTGGCAGAATCATGCCTCTGCCAGAGCATGCACCAGGCAAATTATCTGCTGCTGTGGACAGTGTGAAGCAGCCCCACATCCCATACCCGAGATTAAAACAAAAATGTATTTATATAACACAACTGGACTTTAAAAGAAACCAAAACGCTCACTACAGCTGTGTGGTGGCATTGACTTGGGAGAGATGCTTCCCCTCCCCAAGGCCAGAGAGTTGTCCGCAGGGTCATGAGAGCCAGGGAGCTGGCCCTGCCCCTTGCTTGCTCTTTCTCTCAGGAGAGTGGGCTCTGCATCTTGACTGGGCAGCACTGTAGAGATGACTGGTAGCAAGGGCATAGGTGAGTCAGGCCAAAGGCATGAGAGGAGGGTATCTGGCCCCTCTCTTTGTCAGCTGCTGGTGTTAGGTTTACCAGCCTGGGTAATTTTTGACAACTCACCTATCACCCAGGCCCAGATTCAGGGCCTTAGTTGGACAATCCCAACACCTATCCCATCTATGAACTGCTGGAGTGCTGGAAGGGGCCGGCTGTATAAATCCAAAGCTGCAGGATCTCGGCGACATAGGGCAGTAGGATATCTGAGAGGGTTCCCCTGAGGCCTCAAACCAGACAAATAACTCATTGCAATGAACATTTGCAAGCAACGATGTTTGGACAAAGGTGTTTGCTCTGTGACACACTGTGACATACTATAGCATCAATGACGAGAAGGCTTGTTTGCTTATTTATTTATTTGGGTTGTGTGTTGCAAAAGCAAAGGACAGGTATGAAGGGAAAGGGAAAAAAAGTGAGATTGGATGTGTGATGTGAAATTCACAAAGAATTAACAATGTACTTTCAAACACTGAGCCATCTCTTTAGCTCACACACTCATTTGTTTCATGTATGTGTATTTTCATGTCCTTCATTTTAATTTATCATATACTACAATAATTAGATTAGTACAATTTAAAGCTATTTTGTGTATCCTAACCGTGCTTTGTAAAACCTGAGAACTTGATTTATAAATACTGTTTGGTTACTGTAAACTTATAGATTGAGTTATAAACTTCCAGTTTTTTAAACACAGTTGATTCATTATAATATTTCTTGCTGATAGTTGTTTTATAATCTGTAAGAAAAATACCAATAGATGTTTTAATAAAAACGTTTATATAAAAATATCAGGTAAAAACTCTCATTGTTGGATCCTTGATATCATAGTTAAAAGAGCTAGCTTGACATTGGGATGTTCAGTGCAATAAGTGCTGTTTGATTCTGACCGTATAGACTTCAGATGTATATAGGCTGCTTTTCTTGGGGAAGGTAGATTAAAAAAAACTCTAACACCTGACATAGAAGTCATTATTTACATTCATGTATTAAGATACTTACGTTTCTTTTTGGCAAACACTTATAAAATCACATTTTTCTTTTCAAAATGCTTTTATTCATAAAAGCATAATGAACAGTAGAGGCCTCATTTGGCAGCAACAAAAATTTCTGTTTTATGATATAATAGTATGTTTCTTGTTATAATGTTGATATTTAGTTGATATTATTATGGACATATAATTGTGTGTCATAGAAACAATTTTTATGGCCACAAACTACCGTACTCTTTTGTGTGGTGATGTATTTATAAAATGAAATTAAATGTGTAAATATTTTAAACACAATTTTGGCAGGATTACTACAACAATATATTAAAAAAATATTTAAAAAATAACAGACATTTGACAATTGATTTTTCCGGGTTAGTTTTAAAAATAGAATTAAATGCCCGTTCCATCTAGACCAAACACAGCCCAATATACTTTTAAGACAGACTATTGAGATAACCAGTGATCCCAATATCAGAGATTTGTGTGACTAAATCATAGTCACCTATGCTACAATATAAAGCATTGTGGTTTAGGTGTGTTTCAGCTTGCTTTATTTCATTCTGGCCCCTCAAATAATAGAAATTCTCTGATATTGCTACTCTTCCTGAAAAGGAAGAAGTGAGGATGGTATGGACTCCTATAGCTTCTACATAAAAATGAATACTTATTTCTGTCATATTTTCTTATCCATGCAATTAAAATGGTGAACTATAGTTGGATAGGGAAGCGCAACCTTTTTTTTTTTTTGTAGGGGATATTGATGAATAGTGATATTTTAACATCATACCACAGAGCAACAAAATATTTTGACACATTTAGAAATATTATAATCATTAAAAGTTAAGAATAGTTAGAAAAATGAGATCAAAAGAACTTCCCAGAGGCCAGAGTAAATTGAGTTAGGTTTTGCGTGTCCACCTACGCTTTACAATCTCCCTGAAAATAGAGCAGTGAGGGTTGACACACTTTATTTACGATGTGATCCCAGAAAACAAGACTAAGAACAGTAAAAAATAAGACAATGAAAAAAAAAGTCAGTATCAGTTGCATAATTGAGATACTGCAAAGTTTTAGACAACATAAATCAACTTGTTCAAGATAAAACTGGGGGAATGTGTTCATTCACATACTGTATGGAGACACTAAAATTACATGTACTAATTCTGGTAGGGAAAATGTTTGTGGAAAAATAATGAAGATTGCTAAACATCTCAGAATATTTTTAGTTCTAAGAAACTTCCAATAAGCAATTGGGGGAAGTCCTAGGCCAAATAATTCATCTCTTACATTGTAGCCTATCAGAGCTGTTTGGCTGACATTTTGGAACCCTTTTATCACAATTGTTCTACTTATATACACACATGTGACCAGGACCAGCAGGTCTTTTGAAATGACATGATCCTAAGGGGATAACCAGGAAATGAGAAGATAAGAAGTAGAAATGCTGGAGTCAGAAGATCTTGTACAAGCTATGTCTTATGCCAAGAGGGCTTATTGAAGAGATGCATCTTATATATTGTTTTAAAAGGAAAAATGGGACACAATCAGCAGAAAGCTGCAATTTGTGGGACCAGATTAAGTCACTAAGAAGTTAACCAAGCAGTGTTGAACAAAAGGAACACAATATATTTCAGTGCATCATAGATAAACATACAGTGGCCTTGGGATTCAACCCTGAGGGCCAGAACAGATGAGTTTTCAGGATGAACTTGCAGTTATCCAAAGGCCCTGGCCTTAAGCCATTCCAGTCATGCCTAGCATATCACTGATTTTAGACAAGGAGCTACACCTTTTTTTCATTCTCTATGCATCAGGCCCTCTAAGGCCTTGGTCTTAGGCTACCTTTGGCTCTGTTTTAGATAAGGAGCTACATTCCTTATCCATACATTAAGGCTTGCAGTAGCCTGACTCCCATCATCCAAGAACACACATGAGTCCATCATTAGGTAGGAGAAAAGCTATGGAGGCATGGACTCATTGTAAATGTGGATATGGATTCCAGAGCATGGCAGCCAGGGCTTTCTGTTAGTTGTGAACCTCAGAGATGAAGGACCACAATGTTCATATCTACAACATTCCAAGAATGACACAAATGTCTCAGGATTCCATTTTAAGGATTGATCAGAGGAATGTCAACCCTCATTTTCTTTTAAGTGCAATAAGTAAGCTCCTTTGACAGAAGAGAAAATTCTTAGAGTTAAGAGTGGTGCTACGTGGATATAGCAAGATGATGTCAGAATTCAGATTCCGTCTTACACATGTGTGCATATAAACTAGAACATTTGTGATAAAAGGATTCCAAAATGTCAGCCAAACAGCTATGATGGGCTACAATGTAAGAGATTAATAACAGAAATGTTTGGCTGTAAAAATGCTCTCTTCTAGACAAGACATGGCTGATGCACTCATGAAAGCAAAGCAGCTGTGACTACTTGCACAAGCGCAGCACATGATTGGGCTCATCAGCATTCCATCCTGGATAGAAAAGAGACCCATAGGTTTCAGGGGAATGAGACACAGTTAAAACTTGCAGGGAGAGAGAAGTCAATTTGTATAGGGATAAATCCACTGGTACTTGGCCAGCACTCAAACAAATAACCCAACACTCAAGCTAAAGTAAGCAGCTATGAATAGAAACAGTAAGTCACTGAAGAGAAGACATGAAAGTTGGAGAAAGTCTTGTGAAAAGGGAGTATGTGGGGTGTGGGAAGTGGTATGAGAGATAAATAGGGAATTTTCATCGGAGACTATTCTATGTGCATTTGGACTTGTAAAAGCATTTTACAGAAAAAATTATTGAAAGCAGTTGAAAGTAATTTATCTAGCTATAGAAATAGAAATCGGCACAGTATAGGGACAAGAAGACCATAGTCCTTTTTAATTTATATTTGATTCAACAATTTTATTTCTAGTTATGTACATGAAAGCACTTACAAAGGATTTGAAGTTAATAATTAATTGGGCACCGATTTTCTTAGCAGTAATAATCACAATAGCTGAAAGATGGAAACAAAAAAGTCTCCATCTGCCAGTGAATAAATATGATATCTATGAATATATCAAAATATTATCTAGTCTTATAAAGGAATAAAACAGTGATATATACTCTCATACATGACTTTTGAAGGTTTCATGCTAGGAAGAATAAGCAAAACAACAGAAGATAAATACATGACTCCACTTACATGAGTCTAAAAATGAAAGAATCCACAAACACAAAAAATGAAAAAGAATTCTACAGCTAGAGTAACTGTTATAAGAAGAAACTGTTCAGAGTTTCTGTTTAAGATGAGAGTGAGTTCTGGAAACAGTGATAATTGTACAACATTGTGAATGTGCTAAACTCATGAATTCATGCATTTGAAGATAAAATTATTCAAAATTTTAATTAAATTTTATAATAATTACATTTTATTATTTACTCTCAGTTGTAGCCCCATCCCTCATTCCCTCCCAATCCTACTCTCCCTCCCTCATCTCCTCCCTGCCCCTCTCTAAGTCCACTGATAGGGGAGGTCTTCCTGCACTTCTCTCTGACCCCAGTTTATCAGGTCTCATCAAGACTGGCTGCAATGTTATCTATGTTTCAGCATAATTTTGCAAAATTCAGGCATGGTGGCATAAACCTGCAATTCTAACACTTAGGATGCAAGGATAGAAGGATTTTCCATGAGAATAAGCCTGACCTCGTTTACCTAGCAGATTACAAGGCAGCAAGGTTACCTGGAAAGATCCTGTATCAAAGCATAAAATAAATCAGTTTGAGTATCAATAAAATTATAATATTCTATCATATGTTTGACACTTCCATTTAATAAAGAGCAAAAATTATCTACTGTAGGAAGTCAGCAATAGAGGGTACCTGTTATCTCACTGATTGCATTGTCGGCCCAGATGTTGGGGGTCAGTGGGCTGGGAAAACCGTGGTTCTCATCCTGGTGATAGATCTAGTCTCATTGTGTGACTGTCAAGTCAAATAAAACATGCTTGGATGCTGATTTATGAATAAGTTATCAGAATTTTGTCTGACATCATTACTGCATGTTTAAAGTGGGAAAATTACTATGTGTTACTAATGAACTTGCTTGGGCTGGGTAAATTATTTAATTGCCTAGCCCTTCATTTATTTTTCTATAAATGTCTATTTGAGTTAATAAGGTGCGAACTGCTGTTTTTCTGCCCCCAAAATATCAATCTTTGGTTATGTTTTCTTGGAACTGTAGTTAGGGTGGGGGAGGGAGGATGGTAGGAGCACCCTCAAAGTGTACTTCATATTTCTTTGCATATAGGGTGTCGATTTGATGCTGTTTTGGACAATAATGATGAATGGATAACTGCTGGGTGTAGCATGTGCAGAAGTTATTAAAGTGATGATTTATTAGATGTGTCCAGCACTAGGGTGGAGCTGGATCAACTTTGCCTTCTAGGTTAGTACCAAAATTAAAGATAATTGTACAGGAAGAAAGTGAGTCTCATATGACTTCATTAGCTTCTAAAAATGTGAACACTTATTGGGTTCCAAAGACTTGAGTTTTTTTTAAGTTCAACAAAATTCTGACTAAAACAAATAAGTACTTGACAGAGATCTTAGTCTATTATGTATGTATATGTGTGTGCGCTACAGTTAGTGTTTATTTTGTTTTCAATAGTAAAGAAAGAATTTATAAAAATTTATTTTATATGTATAAGTGGTTTGCCTACATATATATGGAACTATATCTATACATTAATATGTATTTAGAACTATATCTCTATCTATCTATCTATCTATCTATCTATCTATCTATCTATCTATCTATCTATCTATCTATATCATGTGTGTCCAGTGTCCACAGAGGGGCATCAGATATCCTGAAACTGGAGTTACAGATAGTGATAAACTAGCATGTTGGTTCTGTGAATTGAACCTCGTTTCTCTGCAAGAGCAACAAATGGTCTTCAATGCTGAGCTATCCCTCAAGCCCCAGGACAGGAGTATCCTGGGAAGACTGAATGAGGAGTGATATGAAAGAGGACAATGTTATATATCTAAAAAATGATAACAAAAGGTAGAGTCAGGAGCCAAGCAACTCAAAGACTTCAAATGTGGATATCTGGAGGCAGGGTAATGGCCTAAAGACTTCCATACATTTTACAGGGTTTCTGTGTATGAGACAGAACGTCAGAAATGATGTTTTCCACAGAAAACTTTATTTTGGAGAGAAATGACTTGTTTGAATTAATCAATAAATATTGTATAGTGAGACTATAGAGATTGCCCAGCCATTAAGAACACTGGCTGCTTTTTCCAAGGACCCAGGTTCAATTTTCACACCCAAATAGAAGCTCATAACCACCTCTAACTTTAGTTTCAGGGGATCTAATGTCCTCTTCTGCCTCTTTGGGTACCAGGCATGTATGTGGTACATAGACATAGATGCAAGCAAGACACCTGTACATGTAAAGACAAAATATTATGTAGTGAGCATAGCTACATGTTGATTTAAATACAGTGGTCCTCAGTGTATTCTGAACATTTGTATATATTCTGGAAATACATGTGCCAAACCCTGAGAGGCTACAGGAATTTATATTGATTGGCAATAACACACACACACACACACACACACACACAAGGATGGTGGGATGTTACTAAATAAAACTGTTACAAATTAAAAACATGCTAAATCCCAAAAATGCATTTTATACACTCAACCTACCAAGTACTAATAATGAGTGTTAGCTACCTAATCTCGACAGCAAAGTGGCAGTTCAATTAGCTACCTGGGAGTGTGGCTTATTGCCATTGTTGAAGGAGAGCTTCATCATAGCGCTTGTTGCTTTCCAGCCCAGGAAAAGATGAAAACTCAGATTCATGCTACATTTTCATCAAATGTCAATCATTTAGGGATGTCCATAAGTTGAATCATATGCCGTCATGGGCTTGACCCTGCAGGTAGATGATACATGTGTTTTTCTCATGATGATTTACCTTTTATTCCAACAGGAGATATGACATGGAATTACAGTTTAAGGGATATGCTTGTTAATTGGTATCTTATTAAGATTATCTTCTCATTAGTGTTTTCTTTCAATTTTGAATTTATTGCAACACACTGCTTACAAGATTATGCTGTTGTGTTCGCTACATAAGGCTGTTATCGTTCATTAAGAATTGGTTAAACCCATTTAATTATATTTCATCATATATAATTTATTGATTTAATTAAAGCTACAGTGTTTGTGGTGAGGTAGGAACCATTTTAAAAAGCATTTCCAAGTAGCAAAACTAACCAGAATCCAGATAGAGACAAGAATTATGACAAGAGTCATTATCTGGCTCCTTTGGCTGATGGTGTACTTGCTGCTAAGCACAGGTTGGAATAGCCCATCAGGCAGTGTTATAATGAGTTGGAAGTGCAAGGGACAAGATTCATTTTTCACTCCTTCTGTTTCTTTGAATAAGCTGATTTACACCCCCTTCAGCTCTTGCAGGCTTCACTGGATGCACCTTCTCAAAGTACAATGACGAGGTCACAGCACTTGAAAACAGTTTCAGGGGTCATAGCAAAAGGCAATATGCCTCACAATCTCCATAGGTAGCCTGTTCCATTTTAAATTAATTGTCTGAAATTTCTCACGTAGGGTTGCAACCCGCCTGTGAATTAACAGTAGCAACAGTGGTGCAAGCTTACGTTTGTTGGGTGTTGTCTTTGGTTGCAGCTAACAGAAACCATTTTAGCTACTTTCAGGAAGTAGCATTTTGAGTATCCCATCTCTGAATTGCCTGGGTCCAGAGGTGTACTGGACTTCTAGATTTTCAGATATTTGTGTTCACATAGAGACATATCTTGAGACTGAGGCTGGTGTGTCTCTATTCATTTCTCATTTTCACAGTCAATGTGACACAACCTGGAATCACCTTGAAAAAGTGTCTTAATCTGAAGTTTCTAGGCCAGGTTAGCCTGTGGGCATGTGTGTGGACCTACCCTGAATGTTGTCAGTACCATGTCATGGTATGGACCCTGAGTTGTTTAAGAGTGAACAATAGTGTGTGTGGCTTTCCCGCAAAACAAATTATAAGCCGAAAATGTTATCAAGGAAACCCTTTTCTCCCTCCACTAAATTGCATTTTGTCAGGGTGTTTTACCATAGCAACAGAAATAAAACTAGGACAATGCCTAAACATGAAATTCATTTTTATTTCATATACATCTTATGTACATATACCAGAGGCAATTTGATACTCTACTGTGTTCTTGTTTGACTGTGATTTGTCACATGACACCAGGCGTGCACTTTTCTTTTGTAATGTCTTGCAACTGCTCCAAAAGTTTGGGTGGAGTAATGTAACATTTTACATGTTTGGATTTTCACATTTGGGATGGTCAAGCAGTACTGGTAAAATGGGATGGGCTAGTGTAAATGACGATCGACAAGGCTTTAAGAAATGTCTCCCATTCCCTGTCCCCTCCAGGTATTTTATCTACCCTTTTTTTCATAAGACTCCCTGCACTCTGCCCAACGTTTGGCTATGTGTCTCAGCATCTGCTTCAATGAAGAGCAAGAGACTCCAAAAATCTGGACACAGGGCTCTTTTCTGAGACTGATATTCCAACCAAAGACCATTCAAGGAGATAACTTAGAACCCCTGCACAGATGTAGCCCATGGCACCTCAGTGTCCAAGTGGGTTACCTAGTAAGGCAAACAGGGACGGTCTCTGACATGAACTCAGTGGCTGGCTCTTTGTTCACCTCCCCCTCAGGGGGCAAAAGCCTCACCAGGCCACAGAGGAAGACAATGCAGCCAGTTCTGATGAGACGTGGTAGGCTAGGATCAAATGGAAGGGGAGGAGGACCTTCTGTATCAGTGGACTTGGAGAGGGGCGACGGAGGAGAAGAGGGAGGCAGGGTGGGATCCTGAAGGAGGGGACTACAGCTGGGATACAAAGTAAATAAAGTGTAATTAAAAAATTAAATAAAAAAATCTTCAAAAACAGTTGCACCGAAATGGCCTGCAGAGAACAAGGAGCAATCACTGTGGTCCTGAGACCACACTGCTTTATACTGAGACAGGCTAGGAACGTGACAAAAAGGTTCACTGTTCAGTTTCTCCCTTTTGATGTTGCTTCCTTGTGAATGTGCTCAGGTGAGCCACACTGTTTAACCATTGCAGTGGAAAGCAAAAATATAGGAACATCGGATGCTTCAAGTTGGGAAGATCTAGTATTTATTGCTGTTTTAAACAAAATCTCAGTCAGTCATTTAATTTTACCAATGAAGACCTAGGAACCATAGGCTGGGATGAAGACCTGCTCACTGAAAGAGGCAGAGAAAACACCTGGCTGACCTTTCTATTCAGCCAAAGTCCCAGAAGCCAGTAGCTTCCTTCTCCATGATGTCTCAGAAACCCCTCAAACTGAATCTCCCTCCCTTCCATTCTACTTACTGTGCATCTCTCTGTCTGTCCTCCTGACTTCCTCTTACTCTATGATTTTTTTCTATGTCCACTCCCTGTCAACTGGTTGCTTGCTTTGCCTCTTGACCTGTGGTTGACTTTATTTAATCCAGTACTGGATTAGAGGTTTGTACTAGGATTGAGTGACATCATAGCTAGAAACAGTTTTTTTTTTCTAGTAAAGAGCACAATCTTGGGGTTCATAGTGTGATCAAACAACCTGTAACATTTTATAGTTTATTTGTAACTTCCTTAGTTTTCTTCCTCATTTCATATGTCTGAACTAAGCTTCAGAGTAAGACCCATAAAATATTGAAAGAGGATTGCACAGATAGAATGATAATACCTTTTTCTCTGGAAACTGTTCCTCTAAGGATTTCATTTGCCCTGACAAAGTTTTATGTTCTCTAGCATCCTGTTTAGGAAGTGGCATTATACTATTTTAAACTATGAATAAATAAGGATCAACAAGATTAAGCAGAATTCTAGAGATTATATATTCCCATCAGTACCAAGACCGGAACTTCAGTGAGAATTTATTTTTTTATTGGTCTGACAAAGGAACACAGAACTTGATACAAAAATTTTAACTTTATTTTCAAAATAGCATGGAAGTTGTCTGATATTATCAGGGCTTTTTCTAGAAAAAGCCCTTTGTTAATATATTACCCCCTTGTTCCTCCCCCCTTCTTCTATGACCATTGACTCTTGCCTTTCCACTTCTCTTCCCCCCAACTCATGCTCAACCCCTGTAACCTCCTCTCCCACAGCACTTCTTATTCAGATTAAAGAAAAAAAAACTTCAGTTTGATATTTTCCTATCATGTTCTAAATATGCTTGATAACAACAAAAATGGTGATTTTTATAGCAGTTTCTCTTTTTCTATTAGTATTAGTAGTGGTAGAAACTATTTATGTTATTTCAAATAATAGTAATGATCAGGAAAGAATTGTAGATGGTGAAATATTTTGTGTGATTGTGTTTGCCTGTCAATGCTGGTAAATGAATAAAAGAATAAAGTGGCAAAGGGATTAGTACACTTTATTCATTCCAGTGTGTCTTTTTAAAACAGGGAATCTTAAGCTTTATAGTGGATCCTTATAGATGCAAGTAATAATTTCAAATTTTGTGACCTACATGTTTTTCAACAGGTTCATCAAAATGGTCTTTGACAGTGATGTTTTAGAGAATTTTATTTATTTATATATTATGTATCTATCATCTATTTTTATTATTTATTGTGTTTATGTGTATGTGTTCATGAGTTTTTAAACACCATGTAAAACCTGGAGCCTATAGTGGTCAGAAGAGACAGTCAGATTGCCTGGAGCTGAAGTCACAGGTGATTGTGGGATGATCTGTGGGTGCTGAGACTTGAACACAGGTCCTTTGCAAGAGCAGCAGGCACTCTTAGCTGCCATGCCATATCTCTTGTCCCTCAACAATACTTAAATTATTTTTTTTTGGAAAGTGTTTGCATGTAGAATATAGATACTATATAAAGCTGTTAGAGATTTGAAAAAAAAATCTATTTTGCATGGAACTCCAGCTTTTTAAAAATTCAAGCACTAAAATAAGATGAGAGAATAAAAGCAGTGCAAGCCATGTTTTTCTAGTACTTTTTAAACACCATGCTTTTATTGTTTACTTAAAAACCTTCTGCTTAAATGTGGAATCGTGTGGTTTCACAGGGATTATAGGTAGAAACTGTTCCCAGAGCAGTTTAAGCCATTCTAAAGAATTATAAATATTTATTTTGAAACAAGAGCATATTCCCAAGCTCATGTGCATTAAGGGACTAATGATTTGACCAGGGGAATTTTCCTTCTTTCAATGTTTATTCTCTATTGTTTTCTTAACAATAATTTGTCTACCAGAAACATTGCATTTCTAGCTTTTCTTTTCAATGTAACCACACAACTAAATTTTGTTCAAAAAGATGGAGGCAGAAGTACACATGGCCATGTATATGAGATGATTCTTTGAAACAGAAATGAAATGCACATCCTTTCTCTTCCTTCATACACATCTCAGAGTATAGGGTTGAGAGCTGCAGGTTAGGGCTTGATTTAGGCTGACAAAAGATACTGGATTTTTGAGTTTGGAAGCCAAGAACCAGGATACTAGTAAAGGCATTAGAGACAGGAAAGCCTGGGACTAGTGGGATGACTCAGAGTTAAATGTGCTTTTTCTTATAGAAGACCTCATTTCAGTTACCAGAACCCACAGGGTCACTACAACCAATGTAACTTCAGTTCCAGGGAATCCAGCATCTGCTCTTAACTGTGTGAACACCAAGTATGCATGTGGTTCATGTAAACTCACATGCAAGTCTCTGTCTCTCTCATACACACACACACACACACACACACACACTTTCTCTCTTTCAAATTCGTTACCCTTTTTCATTGTTTTACACACACACACGCACACACACACATTATTCTTTTTGTTTTTGTTTGTTTCTGTTTTTGTTTTTTTCAAGACAGAGTTTCTCTGTGTAGCCCTGGCTCTCCTGGACTTGCTTTGTAGACCAGGCTGGCTTTGAACTCACGGTGATCTGTCTGTCCCTGCCTTCCTGAATGCTGGGATTAAAGGCATGAGCCACTACCCCTGGCTCAAACACACACTATTCTTAAAGTGTGCTTAGGATCTAAGGTTGAAGGCTGGCCCTGATGCTTTTCATAGTTATATTTATGTATAATTTTAGTGTGCACATCAAGAGGAATAAGGTGGTTGTGAGCTACCAGATGAGTGCCAGTAACTTACCCAGGGGCCCCTGCAAGTGTGGGTGAAAATTCTCACCAACCTTTCTTATTTTCAAAAGTAAGCTTAGAACATAAGATGGAAGCTTGCTCCTATTAAGTCCCATAATATTTAAGGAAAATAATTAAAGAAATTACAGAAATAATTAAAGAAAATCTGACATCATACTTAAAAAGATTTAAGAACCTAGAGTTGATCTCCTGTGTGTTGAATAAATAATCCTTTTCCAATTTTATGCATAAACTGCTTGCTACAACTGGCATCCTAGAAGGCTGTTCTGGAAAAACCGTATCTTTCCTAAGAACATAGAGAGCCAAGGTGTGGCTGGTGAGTTAGATTTAAAGCAAAGTTCAGCGAGGTGCTCACTTCTGACTCAGCCCCCGCCCCCCCCCCGCCCCGACCGTGAGAAGATGCTGAGAGCATCTGTGGGACTAACTGCTGTATGGCTTCTTCATTTGCCTCCTTATATTTTTATATATTTTTGACCCTGGCCAGGTACCTGATGCCAACTCGTCACTTCATGACTCTTCCACTTAAAAACTTTCAGTTCTTTTCTTACCCGGTATTCATACGTATCGAATGGAAAGTAATAACTGGTAGAATAAGTGAATAGCTTTTTTTTCTATTAGTAAAGTAATTTACATCAGTTTGTTTCATAACTACATTTAAGTTTTTCTCAAATTTCAACATCATTTAAGCATGGTGAAATTACGCATTTAAATACTGGACTTAGAAAGATTCCCCCTCTGTATGTGACTGGAGACACTACTTAGATCAAACCATTTTCTTTGCTGTGAAAAAATGTTCAGATTATATGAACGCATATGAGATGAGCTTCATCTCTTCTATGTTTGCTTTGATGTCTCTTTTTGTCAGCTGAGAATATCCATGTCTGCTCTTCCTTATTTCCATTTGCTTGAAATATCCTTTTCCATTCTTTTAACCAAAGGTGGTGTCTATGTTTGGTGGTGTGTTGAGTTTCTTGCAGACAGCAAAAAAGATGGATCTTGTTTTCTGATATTACTTCCTGCTATGTGTCTTCTTACTGGGAATTGAAAACCACCTGAGTTATTGTTGAAAGATGCGTATTGATTATTTTTTTTATTTTGAATCAATTTATTGTTAAAATTTTTGTATCAATATACAGTATTGGTAAAGCAATGCTACCAATCTAAAACTTTTCAAAAAGTTCTTAATAAAATTCCTAGCACATAAAAAGTACTTCATAACATATAGCAATGTCTTTAGCATAATTTTTTGAGACACCATTTTTCTGTGTACCCTTGGCTATCCTGGACTTGATTTATAGACTAGGCTGGCCTCAAACTCACAAAGATTGCCTGCCTCTGCCTCCCAGAGTAATGAGATTAAAGACCTGAGCCACCACTCTTACCTAGCATAATCTATTTTTCTTTTTTCTTTTCTTTTCTTTTTTTATTTTTTAATTTATTTATTTTTATATCAATCACAGGTTAGGTACTTTGAATCCCAGGCATAGCCCCCTCCCTCATTCTCTCCTACCCTCCCACTCCCTCCCTCATCTCCCTACTCCCCGCCCCCTCCAAGTCCACCAACAGGGGAGGACCTCCTCCCCTTCCATCCAACCCCAGCTCATCCTGTCTCCTCAGGGCTGGCTGCAATGTCCTCCCCTGGGATCTAGCCAGTCTGTCACTCCCTGGCTTGTATGGGGGAGGGTCAAAGAGTCAGCCATCAAGATCATGACTGAAACAGTCCCTGTTTCCCTCAC
>CM053761.1:32460512-32507268 GCA_028658305.1 Pachyuromys duprasi | reverse complement strand
TTCAGTTTTAATATTGTTTGATTTACATATGTAGGTGGTCTTGTACTTGGGGCATAAATGTTCAAAATTGTGATGTCCTCCTGTTGGAATTTTCCTTTGATGAGGAGGAAGTGCCCCTCCTCATCTTTCTTGATTAACTTTGGTTGAAAGTCTATTTTGATGGCATCCTTAATTTCTTGGATGTTTTGTGCTTGGGATTTTTCCAATTTTTTATTTTCCTTGAGTGAGGAATCAATTTCAGCCAGCTTATCCTCAGCTCCTGATATTCTCTCTTCCATTTCTTGTATTCTATTGTTGATGCTTAACTTTGTGGTTCCTGATCTTTTCTCTAAGTTCTCCAGTTCCAGGTTCTTCTCCCTTTGTGTCTTCTTTATAGATTCTAATTCTGTTTTCATGCTTTGTACCATTTCCTTCAACTGATTGACTGTGTCTCCTATTTTGGATGTTTCCTCTCTGTTTATCTTTGATTTTTCCTGTATGTGGGCAGTTAATTTCTTCTCCATTTCTTTGAGGGCCTTGTTCATTTCCTCTTTTTGTCTCTCCTCTTATTCCTCCAATATCTGCATAATCAAAGCTTTAATATAATTTTCCTGTGTCTCTGCTGAATTAAAAACTCCACTGCTTTTGGGTGTTTCTGGTGGGGCCATGGTGTCCTGATTTTTGTTGGGTGAGTTCTTTTGCCAATTTCTGGGCATTTGTTTATATATAATCAGGGAGCTGTTTGTGCTTTAAGGCTGTACTTCAGTCTGAATCTGTCAATCTCTTGTGTCAGGAGTATTCTTCAAGAACATCAGGGATTTCTGGTGGTTTGTTGGTGTGTGTTGTGTCTCAGTTGGACTGTGTTGTGGGCTCTGTGTGCCCGGCTTCCTGCTCTGTGTGCCCGGCTTCGTGCTCTGTGCTAGAAGCTGTGAGCACTGCAGGGTGATCACCACTCTAGTCTGGAGTCTTTACTCCTCACTCTGTGCTAAAGTCTGAGTGTCTAGGTTGGAGATGTCAGCTGGGGGCTGTGCACTCCGCCCTGGGCTTGCTGCTAAGGTCTCTCTCCTGGAATGGAGATTTGGTGCCTCCTTCTGGGCCAGGGGCTGTGCACCACAGTCTGAGATGATATTTGGGGCACACACAGTGGGTTTGGGTTGGTGTGCATCTGTTGTATGCAGGCCTGTCTGAAATGGTGCCCAAGGCCTTCTCTGTCTGGCTCGTGGACAGACACCTGAACTGAGGTTTTGGCTGGCGGATGAGTGCAGTGTGCACCTGCAGGTTGCAGTCTGGTCAAGAAGGTCCCCAGATTCTCTCAGTCTGTGGTGGTTCTGGGGATTGGTGCGTGCCCGCCGCACACCAGTGGGTTGAGGCAGAACTCGGGTTCCTCCCAGACCTGCTGGCGGACTCACACACTGACTGAGTTTTGGAAGCCTTCGGTGCTTGTCTGCAGTGTGCAGACTGGTCAAAAAGGTCCCCCAACCCTCTCAATCTGGGGTGGTTCTGGTGATTGGTCTGAGCCTGCAGCACACCTGCGGGTTGAAGCAGAACCCGTATGCAGTGTGTGCTTGCAGTGTGCAGTTCAGTGAAAATGGTACCCGGTTCCTCCTGAGACTCTCCGCGAGCCTGTATGATCCAGTCTAATATGGTGAGTGTGGGCGCCCAGTGCAGCTGCTCCTTCAGATCAGAGCTGGTTGGTCACCGGGAGATTTTTCCGGGTAATAACTGGGTGTCCCTAGGGTTTTCCCACCTGATTTTCTCACCGTAGTAGTTCCGCTCACCTGGCAGTCACAAATCCTGGCGTTTTATGTCCCAGAGTTCAGTCTCCTGGTCGCTGCATTGTTTCTGCTCTCCTACTCCTCAGACACAGTGTTCTCTCGTGGCAGCCATCTTGGATTGAACCGCGTATTGATTCTAATAATTTTGTCAAAGCTGTATTTTCTTAGACTTCTAATTGTTTGTCTTGGTATAATCTATTAATTTTTGTGGCATTGTTGGTGTGTTTATTTTTTAACAATAGTCATTCTAGTAGACTATATAGAGCTGTTTCAGTGGTTATAAATTCCTTTAATCTGTTTTTATCCTGTAAGGTTTTTATCCTTCAATTTCAATAGATTTTTTTTTTTTTTTGGCTGAGATAATAGTCTAGATTGGTAGTTGTAGTCTTTCTAAGCCTGGAATACCTCTTGCCAGGTTGTTTTGCTAAAATACTTCTTTTGAACAATGAAGTTTGGTTCTGAAGTGCCTGTATTTATATGTGATTCTGTCTTGGGATTTTCTTTTTTTAATTTAATTTTTATATTAATCACAGGTTATGTACTTTGTATCTCAGCCATAGCCCCCTCCCTCATTCACTTCCATTTCCCCCATCCCTCCCTCATCTCCTCCCTGCCCCTTTCCAAGTCCACTGATAGGAGAGGACCTCCTCCCCTTCCATCTGAACCTAGCTTATCAGGTCTCTTCAGGGTTGGCTGCAATGTCCTCTTCTGTAGTCTAGCAAGGCTGCTCCTCCCTTGGGAGTGGAAGGGAGGGTCGAAGAGCCAGCATTGAGTTCATATCAGAAATAGTCCCTGTTCCCCTTACCAGGGTACCCACTTGGATACTGAGCTACCATGGGCTATATCTGAGCAAGGGTTCTAGGTTATATCCATACAGGGTCCTTGGTTGTAGAAACAGTCTCATAAAAGACACCCGTGCCTTGATCTATTTGGTCTTTTTGGAGCTCCTGTCCTCTCCAGGTCTTACTAACTCCCCCTTCTTTCATATGATTCCCTGCACTCTTCCAAAGGTTTGGTTGTGAGTCTTAATATCTGCTTTGATATGTTTTGTCAATGTTTTTAGAGGTTTTTTTTTTTTAATCTATACTATGTCTTAGGGAGCTTAGTTTCATGCCCTATGTATTGGTGTTCTTGTGGTTGTTGTACTTAGTTCGGCATCTCTTCTCTGAAATTTTTTCTCCTATGCTTTTATCAAAAACATTTTTTATTTTCTCTTCTTATAGAGCTCCTGTCCCGTCTAGGTCCTTCTATCCCACCCCCCTCCACACACATACACATCCTTCTTCCATAAGACTTTCTGAACTTTGTCAAAAGTTTGGCTCTGAGTCTCAGCATCTGCTTTGATACCCTGTCGGGTAGGGGCATGGAGAGGACCTAGACCCCTTGCTCAGATGTAGCCCATAGTCAGCTCAGTCTCCATCTAGGTTCCAGGGTAAGAGGAACAGGGGCTGCTTCTGACATGAACTCTGCTTCCTGCTCTTTGATCACTTCCCCTTGGAGATGTGGTTTTGCCAGACCACAGAAGAAGAGATCCAGGCAGTCCTGATGAGATTTGATAAGCTAGGGTCAGATGGCAGGGGAGGAGGACTCCCTTTCAATGGACTGGGCAGGAGAATAGGGAAGAAGATGGAGAGAGGGTGGAAAAAAGAGGAGAAGAGGGAGGGGACTAAAATCGGCATATAAAATGAATAAACTGTAAAAAAAAATAAAAATTTGAAACTGTACATAAAACATAGTTTTTGAAATATTTTACTATGCTTTTGTTGCAGTATTCTTCAATGAAAATAATGCAGATTATTTTGTGCCATCTCTGAGCACTCCTATGTTCTATTCATATTTTAAAATATTTTTAATATTTACTTTGTGAAGAATTTTACTTTGTAAAGAAGTTGTAAAGAAGTCTTCCATATCTGCCACTGTTTTCTGTATGTTCCTTCCTGTTGGTGAGGCTTTCCACGGAGCTTTAATTGAGCCTAGTATGCTTTTCATTTCCAGTATCATTTAAGTTTTGCTTTTTATCAGCAATTCTCTTTATTAAATTAAAATTTCACATATTAGATTGATTTTCTTATTTCAGTTGGTTCCTTGTGTTCTCTTCGTAGACTGCATCCTGTATTCTCTAGGCTCTTTGAACGTTATTGTAATTATTCTTCTAACTTTTTGCCTGGAATTTTTCTAAATCATTCTTAAAGGATACATTACTATAGGATTAATAATCTTAGAGGCAGATATGTCTTGCATAGGTTTTTGTTCCTGCACTGAAACTCATACATCTAGAATTATGTTATCATTTGATTGTTTTTCAGTTTCCCTCTCTCTCTTTTTAAAATTAAAGTTCTCATTTTCCTTTCAGTATTAGGTTTTCACTTTTCAGGACAGAACCAAATCAGAGTAGTGTTGAGGTGTCCTATCCCTTTGGGGCTTGATATTTAGTTGCAGAGGTTCTGTTTCTTAGTCTTCTTCTGAGAGTATTGTGTGTCATCTCAGACCAAACTGCCTTGGTGTGTACCTTCCGCTGTGAGATGGGAAAGAGCCAAATGTGCATATCCAGTTCTCAACTTGGCTCCACAGTTTTTGCTAACGCGTCTGAAAGGTTTTGAACTTCCCTTGTTCCTTCCTCTAGTTTAGGACTAATGCCCACCCTAGATCTGCTAATTCCACTAAAGCCACCTGAAGACATGTAACTTCTGTCATTTCCATTCTGTGAGGTGCCTTCTTAGGTGTCCTCTGTCCTTTGTCATTATTTTGTTTTCAGTTAAAAGGGTGTTTTGATTCTTCTCAATTTAATCTTTTATTTGATACACTATGTACACTGAATGCGGATAAATATGCAATTATATTTTGTTCCAATATGTGAGGTGTTTTTGTTTCCTCGGTGCTATATTTTGAAGGGAAGATAAAATAAAATGTAATGGTGTTCAGTCACTCTTTGTTTTCTTTTTCTTTTCCTAACTGGCAGGTTCTCCATAAAAACAACTTTTCAAAATTTAAGGTTTTAAATACTATCACCTCTGTCTTATAGAGGTTTTTCAAATTTGAGGTTGTACATTTAATCCTATGATCTACTTGGAGCTAATTCTTAAATGAGGAGTGGCAAAAACATATGTTCTTTTTTTTTTTTCCTGTGTCTTCACAATTTGCTTCAGGAAGGTTTATTAAGAAAGCAACATTTCTGTACTGGGTTTTGATGACATATTTCTCAAAAATCCACAGAAACACAAGTGTAGATCCATTTCTGTAGTTTCACTGCTGTTGATTGTCTTGATAACTGTTTCTTTAAAGTAAGGCACAGTTACACTTCTTTGTTTTAAAAAATGACTTTAAGAATATCTTTGTTCTATTAAGTCTTATGCATATTTTAATAACATTTTATCAAATAGAAGAGACCCTGTTTAATTTTTGATGGGTACTTTATTGAACCCATGAGATAATTTCAGGAGATTATCTATCTTAAACATATTGTCTCCGTGTCTCTGAAACTGCTGTGGGTATTTTTAAATGCTTTTAGCAATGTTTTGTGGTTCTCAGTAAATCAGTCTTGGATGTCTTTTGTTAGATTTATTCCTAGGTCTTTTATGGTAATTATATCATGTAAAAATAGGGAACTTATTTTTTGTGCCTGTTAAGATTATGCTTATTTTCCACCCACCCACGACAATGGAGGCTGCCTTCTGCTTTGCTCTTCTGCCAGCATAAATCAGTTTTTATCACTGTGTCCTGTATCTCCTCCAATGGATTTAACACTGTAGAATTTGGTTTGTCTTTTTTATTTGTAACTTGTTTGCATAATGCACCCAAAAATGTTGAGTTCAGAAAGTCTTTTTCTTATTTTCAGATTTGTTCAATATTTGCCATTGTTTCTACATCTGCAGCAAATTTTAATTTCATTATTTTCATGTCAAAATTTTTCTAGTTTGTTTTTGGTTTTGTTTTTCTTTTTTTAAATTTATTTATTTATTTTTTTAGTTTTTACAATTTATTCATTTTGTATCCCAGCTATAGCCCCCTTTCTTGTTCCCCTCCCAATCCTACCCTTCCTCCCTCTTCTCCCATGCCCCTCCCCAAGTACACTGATAAGAGAGGTCCTCCTCCCCTTCTATCTGATCCTAGCCTATCAGGTCTCATCAGGACTGGCTGCATTGTCTTCCTCTGTGGCCTGGTAAGGTTGTTCCCTCCTCAGGGGTTTGGTGATCAAAGAGCCAGGCACTGAGTTCATGTCAGAGACAGCCCCTGTTCCTTTTGAACAATGATCTGCCATGGGCTACATCTGTGCAGAGGTTCTAGGTTATCTCCATACATGGTGCTTGGTTGGAGAATCAGTCTCAGAAAAGACCCCTGTGTCCAGATTTTTGGTTCTGTTGCTCTCCTTGTGGAGCGCCTGTCTCCCCTGGTCTTTCTCTTTCCCCCTTCTTTCATGAGATTCCCTACACTCTGCCCAAAGTTTGGTTATGAGTCTCAGCATCTGCCTTAAAAACATGCTTTATATGTGTAGCCTTGGCTGTCATGGACTCGCTTTGTAGACCAAGCTGGCTTCAAACTCACAAAGATCTGCCTACCTCTGCTTCCTTAAGTGCTAGGATTATAGGCGTGTACCATCATGCCTGGCTTCTAGTGTTTATTATGAAAATTTTCATTCATTTATGAGAATTTTAGCTGAATCAGTTCATTGTCACTTTATATTATTGTTATCTTGGCTTTTCATTTAATCTGTAGTGATAGAAAACATTCTATGTAAGTTTTTTTAAAGATTTATTGTGCAAAAGATCCCCCACTGTACAAGAAGGACATGAGATCAACTATGTTCATGGCAAATTTATTCCTAATAGCTAGAAGAAACTGGAAACAATTCAGATGTCCCTCAACTGAGGAATGAATAAAGAAACTGTGGTGTTTCTACAAAATGTAATATGGTTCAGCTATTAAAAACAAGGAAATCATGAAATTTGCAAGCAAATGTATTTTTCTGGAAAAGATCATCCTAAGTGAGGTATCCTAGACCTAGAAAGATAAGCTTGGTGTATACTCACCTATAAGCAGATATCAGCCATATAATTCAGGAAAACGGAAGTAGATGCCAAGACTACAACCAAACTTTAGACAGAGAACAGGGAGTTTTATGGAAGAGTTGGGAGATGGAAGGGCTGAAAGGGGGCAGGAGTTCCACAAGAAAACTAACAGAGCCAACAAATCTGGGCAGAGTGGGGACTATCGAAACTGATGCACCAATGAAAGACCATACATGGAGAGGAACTAGGCCTCCTGCCCAGAAGTAGCCCATAGGCAACTTTAGTCTCCTTTAGTAAGAGGAGTAAAGGTTCTTTCTGACATAGACTCTATTGCCTGCTCCTTGTTCACTGTTCCCTGGTAGGGCAGCCTTTTCAGGCCACAGAGGAACAGGATGTAGTTAGTCCTGCTGAGACTTGATAGGCTGGTGTCAGTTGGTAGGGGATGAGGGCTCACTTGTTGTAAGGACTAGCAGAGAGGGTTGGGCCAGGATGAGATGCGGGAGGAGACTATGACAAGATGTAAAATGAATAAATTTTAAAAGTTTAAATTTAAAGAAAGATTTAATGAGAGAGTGTATCTAAATGTATGTATGTTCACTATATATGTACAATGCCTGTGAATGCCAGAAAAAGATGTGGCTGGAGTTACAAGTGACTGTATGCTATCTGTGGATGCTGGGAAATGAATGCTGGTCCTCTGGAGAAGCAGAAAGTGCTATTAACCACTGAGTCATCTCTGAAGCCCATGTTTTTAGTTTTTAATTGTGAAATACCTTTATTTTTAATTGTACCATATAAAGTTACAAGTTTCAACAGGGATTTTCTTTTGTTAAAATATAATTTTTTTTTTATTTGCTGGTGGCTATAAATTGGAGAGAGTTTCTGGGTTAAAGATGGAAACACATGTCCACTTTTCTTAGTGCTAGCATTTAATTTGGCACAGACTTTTACAGGCCTTGTGCATGCTACCATCATCTCTCTGAGTTCCTATGTGTGTCATCATGCTATGTTTACAAGGCTTTGTTTTCTTGATCTCCTTCATCCTCTCTGGCTCTTAAAAGATTTCTACCTCCTCTTCTTCATCTCAAACTTCTTTGAGAACTGAGAGGAGGGATTTTAGAGAGACATCCATTTAGACTGAGGGTTCCAAGGTCTCTCGCTCGTTGTGTGTTGTCCGGCTGTGTGTCTCTTTACTCACATTAACTGCAGGAGAAAGCTTGTTTGATGGTGGTTGAGAAAGCACTGCTCTTTGAGCACAGTAGCAAGTGGTTAGGAGTGAGTTTATTGTATTTTCATGTGTAAATACTTTGTTCTGATTAATTCTTCTTCCATAATGCCCTCCTTTAATTACCCAACCCAACTCTATTTTTGCTGGTCCCCTCCCTCATTTCTAATACCTTCTGTTTTTATATTATATGTATTCTGTGACCATCTCTTCTCCCCACTCCTTAAAATGCCCCCATTATTCTATTTCTAGCTTCATGAAATCCCACACATATAAGCAATAATGCATAAATTTGTGTCTAGGGAGAACTAGGGTGTCATCTTTCTGACTCTGTCTTACTTTGTTTAACAATGATTTCCAGTTACATTAATTTGCTTGTAAATATCATGATTTCATTTTTCTTTACAGCTGTATAAAATTGCATTTTTCTTTATCCATCCATTCATTTGATGGGTATCTAGCCTTGTTGAATTTTTCAGGTATTGTGAATAGAGTTGCAGTAAGCATGCCTGCTCATGTCCTTTGGCTATGTACACAGATTAATTTGTTTTGCAAACCTCCATGTTGTTTTCTTTTTATATAGTGTGCACACCTAATTACATTCCTTCTAGCAGTTAGTTAAGTGTTTTCACTCATCTGTGCCTTGATGGTACCAGTTTTGACTGGTTCACACGAAATCTTAAAGCAGTTTGATTATGCAGCACCTTGATTTCTAAGGATGTTGAACATTTTTTTCAAACTTATATCAGTCATTACTATTACTCATGAGAACTATCTATTTCACAGCCAATATATTGTTTGGATGACCTGTTCTTTGGTGTTTAATTAGTGGAGTTTATCATAAAGTCTAAGTATGAGTATGATATGAGTATGAGTATGTATTATGAGTATGTATCAGAGATTTCCTTTCTTTTGTAAAAGCTTTTGTTTGAGTACCTTTGTGTGCATGTGTGTGTGTGTGTGTGTGTGTGTGTGTGTGTGTTAGAGAGACAAAGACTCACTATGGGACACCGGCTGTCATGAAGCTCACTATATAAACCAGGCTGGTCTTTAGTATGCAGCAATTCTCATGTCTTCAACTTCCAAGTAATGAATTACAGGGCTGTGCTACAAACTTGCTACCTGTGTACATCAATCACTGTCCTGTCTGAAGGCAGAATCAGTGGGATAGATGCTACGTAGTCATTAAATTTATCCGATTTTTGTGTTGAAAGCAAGGTCCTGTCATTTTGTTTGACCAAAGTTCTGCCAATGCCTATATCAATCTTTTGACAAACATTTACACTTATTAAGGGTATATAAAGCAGCAGGCTTACAAGTGTTTCAGTATATATGGAAGCATTCTACAATCATTGTTTCTTGCCATTTTATGGCATATTTGGATCTGTTGTCCTCTGGGCTCAAGTGCCATTTCTATTTCTCACCTCTTCTGTGCCTTTTCCTGTCTCTGGATTGAGAATCACACACTGACATTTGAGAACCAACACACTAGAAGACCCACGGTAACCAAGTCTCAATTTGTCATTTTTTCTTGCATGCTACGTAAAATAAAGTGAGCTGAGAAAAAGGGCCCCACAGTTAATTAGTGTAGTATACACATACATATTTGCATTCAGCAGACATAGTATAATTTGTCAGGCTATAATTTTGCTATAGGTACTCAGAACTGAAAGTGAAGATCCAGCCGTAAATCTGGAATGAAAAGAAAACGAGTTAGTTCTTTCAAGAAAAAAGTATGTTACTTCTCTTAATTTAGGAGTAAATCATGTAGTCATTAAATATTTTGGCTCTAAGAAGTGTATTACCTGAGAATGCTATATGATCATATAATTACATTCTAATAATATTTAATAACCACATTACATGAAATTATTATGGTATATATTAGGGAGTAGAATTCTATTTTCTTTCTGAATATTAATATTCCACACACACCAAGAAATCAAATAATTGGTTCTGTACTGATTAAACTACTGTTTCCGCCAAGTCTCCTTGTTTTCAGTTTTTTGAGTCTATGAGAGCTTATTTTGATTATTCTTATTTTATATTATCTCTGCCCACTTGTACTCTATAATAGTAATTGTATGAGTAAGAAAATATCTGCTTAATTACGCTTGGCTAATTTGTAAACTATATTTTGCATGCCTTGGATATCCTGGGAATGCTGACCGCATGCATTTTAGTGTTCCCTTTGACTTTGACAGAGTTTTGGAGATTTTTTTTAACTGAAATTGAGTTAAATTTGCATGTTTAATATTTAATACAGAAGGGGGATCGAGGAGATAGGAAGAGATTTTATGGATTCTAAGCAAAGGAGAATGATGTGTCTGCCACATGCTAGACTTGAAACCAGATATGGACATCTGGGGATGGTGAGAGGAAGGAGGCAAAGATGCAGGGTCTCGAGGGAAAAAGCAGAATTGGTCACTGAGATTTTCCTTAATTAGGCAGGATTGGAAATAAATAGAGGAATAGGATTTACTATATTGTGTGTATGTGTGTGTGTGTGTCTTGTGGGGGGGTCAGCTGGAGACTACAACTGAACAATTGGAATAAGGTATCAGATGATAACATCTTTTATAAATATAAATGACCCTGAGATTAATACAGAATGTTGGAGCTAGAAAGAGGGCTTAGAACACCCGCTGTTCTTTTAGAGGATGTTTGTTCAAATCCTAGCAGGAATGGGGGAAATGAACATGGAGTCTGTTAAGGATGTTTCAGAATTTATGTAAACCTTAGGAGATAAAGTGATATGAAGGGACCTCTCTTGCATGTCCGGTGGAGTGAACTATAACGGGCTCACAGAACAGAAGGTAATGCATAGTTAAAAGTCAGGCCCAAAGACAGGGCTGTAACAGTGAAGCCCGAACATCCTGCTGCAGAGCTCTGTAGGGACTGGGATGTCCTGGCCAACACTGAATTTGAAAAGTAAGTCTATAAAGAGCTCCACAGATGATTGACAGGTGGCAGAGTCCCTGCAGGCTTGTATGATTCGCATTGATTTTGTCCTTTCCTGTCTCATCAGTGTTCATTCCTCTGGGCTCTCTGAAAAATAAGGAAAGTTTTTTTAAAAATTCAGTTTCTATCCCACGTTTTAGATATCTTATTTGTATCAAGTGTAAAAACCTTAAGCAGTGTAGGACAATTTACCTAAACATTTGATCTTATAAACAAAATTGTTACACTGTTGGACTGAAGTGAATTTCTGATTTAAGTAAAATAAAATACCACCTGCCTTCCAAGTCAGTTGAAAGTAATGAGAAGGTCAGTTAGGTATACACACACACACACTCATGCACACACACACACACACACACTCATGCACACACACACACATAATGAACAATTATATAAACATAAACATGTATAGAGCATGCATAAATATTAGTGCTGTATACATGCATAAGTATGTATTTTATTTGATACAATTTTGAAATTAGTATAGAAAGGGAAAGTTATTAGGAAAATTTCACTTGGTAAATCTTTTGCCTTTTGATACAGAAGTAAATGAAACCTATTTGTTCTAAGGCTGAAAATAATTCAACAAACAATATAATAAAGACATAATATGTCTTTACTGGCCATTAATGTTGATTGATAGAATGAAATAACTAAAGACACTATTCCAATTATTTGAAATTCGTTTATTCCTCTGATACCCTATTGTTTATTCTTTCATTTTGTACTTGTGCATTACATAGTTTTATTCATTTAAAATTCATTTAATTTGTCTACCTTATTAACTCTCTACATGTTTGTGAGACTCTGTGATCCATAAATGTAACATGTTAATATGGTTGCTAAGAAAACTCAAATCCCAATTAAATTTGTGAAATTACTGTAAGACAAAAGTTAGCTTATTCAGCGTTTACAATTCACAATTATTATTAAATGTATCACTCTAATATCTATGAATAATGAAGAACATCTAGTTGTGCTCTGTTGGCTTTTAAAGTATATTATTGTACTTAATTCTCATTAACTAAATTTTTATATGCTTTTTCAAAAATTGTTTAATAAATGAATATTTTAACAACAACAACAACAACAGTAGCAATAACAACAGCAATAGTAAATGTTCCTCTTAGTCCAGCAACCCAAGGACAAAAGCCTGATGACATCAACTGAATCCTTGGAATGTATGTAAAGGTGGAAGGGGAGGACAAATTCTGTGAAGCTGTTCCATCACCTCTGCGTGTGCTCTTCCCTCCCCTACCACATTAAACACATAACGGCAAATTAAATAAAATGAAATTTAAAAATAACCTCCCACTTGGTAAGCGAGACCAGAATATCTGTCACAGATCAGCGGAATGAAATCAGACCTCTGTCCTGCATGAGGATTCTTGTGTTCCTCTCTGCACTGAAGAATGAAAATCTGCATTTTCTGTCTAGTTTCTGTCTTCACATTATTTCATTATATGGTGCCACCAAATCTAAACATTGTTTTTATTTTTTCTTCTTGTGAGTTCCTACCCAGAAGTTGTTTAGTGTGTACCAGTTGGGAGGTGGCAACAACCTTTTACATTTTTGGTGTTTGTCAGGAGGATCGAAATCAAATTTAGCATAGACTGGACAGCAGAAGGCTTTTAATGTTATCTGTCTTGTTAAAAACCCATAAAAACCCATAGCAATATTGTTTTTATAATAGGAGTCAGTCCCTGCTTATATTGTAGTGTGTGTAAGTTCTGAACAAATAAATTCCTTTATTCAAACATTTGTTGAAATAAATGTGGTCTAAATATGTGTATGACTCAACATAAGTCATGCTACTATTACCTTAGATCATTTTGAAAAATTGCAGGAGCAGAGTTCCCTCTTCATCAGATTCTATAAATGTCTGAAGTTTTGAAGAAAAAAAGATTAATAAAAGATTCACAGTATTAATAATTTTCTCATTGTAGGTAGTCAGAGACTGAGGGTAGATGGAGTCTTAATATGAATAAATTCAGCATGAAAGAAAGTTGATTACATCCTAACCTGTCAATGAGCTTTGGCAATAACTGATTCTCATTATCAGCACATCTGATGTATATAGACAGAAATTAAAAGTTCAGATAGGAAACATAACTATGCATATTTTTCTTTTCCTGCTATTATATTCATATTTGTGTTTCTTTTCATTATGCAAATTTTTAAAGATTTGCATATGAAGTCACATGTAATATGGTATTTGCATTATTTGCAAGGCTCACGATGGAAAATTCTTTCTTCATACACAGCTCCACGTAAGTAGGAGTACATGGTAAGAACCCCACTCTATCCTCAAAATGACTGGCCTTCGAAAATAGCCTCCTCGGCAAATGATCATAGTACATGGCAGACTGCTATGAGGCTTAGTTTTCTTGCCCATAAAATCAAGAAAAGTTGTCTGTGAAATACAAAAGTAGCTCTTTGTGATGTAACAGAGAAACAAAATGGCAAACTTTGTCCACAGGTCTCTCCTTTTCTGAATAGACCAAGAGGCAATGTGATAGTTAACATTATCAACTCAACCAGATGAAGGGAGGGAACCAGTTAGACATTCTGTGAGTACTTTTCTAGACTAGGTAATTGAGGTGGGTATACTCACAGTAATAATGGAAGTCACCTTCTCTTGACTGTACAGACAGAAGGCTAACTGAACAGAAGCATTCACTCTCTGCTTATTGGCTACAATACAAGTTGACAAGCTGTCTCAAGCTCCTGCTGCTCTGATTCATGGTGGACTGTGACTTTCACTGTGAGTCAACTAAACCCTTTCTCCATGAACATGACTTTCTCAGAGTATTTTTTATCATATCCACTGCAAAAGTAGCCCAGGCAGGCAGTAAGTACATGCACCTTCAGTGCTACTTCCATTCAGAGAAGACTCAATACCTTTCTTTTGTCTGATTAATTTCTACCTTAAGTTCTTGTTAAATATTTGCAACTTGAAAAATGAAAATGATCTAATTATATCTTTGTTTAGAGGTCTGAATAACTTTAAATATATATCATACATCCCAGCCAGCAACTAAGGATGCAGTGTTTTATTTATTTGTTTTTGTAGATATTTGCTAGGGCTGGTTTAAGAGCTACATTATAACCATAAGTATTGTTCTCTATGTTCCCAGAATGAAACACAGAGAATGTGTTCAAGTTGGGTGGTCTAAAATAGGAGCCATGAGCCAGTTCAAGACCCAGCTATCTAAGGATTACGCATAAACTATTCCCACACCTCCGTTGCTGGTGCCTTTGAGGAATGTGATGAGCCTTTATCCTTCTTTCTAACCTCTGCACAACAGGGAAGAGAACTCTAGACAGAGGAAAGAGATCTTGTCATAGTAAACATTACCCTTTGACTAAAGAAGAGATGGGGGTTGTGCAGAGACTGTTTCACAGTTTCATTGACTAACCCAAGCAGCTTTTAGTTGGAACTGATTAACTCCCTTTTCCACTTTAGTATGCAATTTTCACATGAGCTGAGATAGTCTATTTAAAAATAATTTCACAATTTTCTAACACAATCTGGAAGCTATTTTGGAGGTGTCTTATTCCCAGAAGAATAAATGCTAAGTGAATGTATTAAAAATTAAATGGTCTTAAAGATACAGGAAGTCACAATCAGTTTAGAATTTAGAATTTTAATGCACTTTTTTTTATAACTAAGGTTAATATGTATATAAAGTTTGAATCACCAGAAAGGCCTTCTTTTATTTATTTATTTATTTATTTTAGATTCAACAATATTTCCTTGGGAATGCAGTGTCTGCTATAAAGCATACATTTTCGTACACCTTTTTATATCAGAGACACTGTCAAGAACTGTATAATATTTATCACAGATTTTTTTCACTGTCTTTTAGGACTCTGAAGACTAAGGGGGGTTTCCTGGAAATACCACAAGAGTGACCTGAAGTGTTCACACCTCGGAGACTATAGGTTTTTTTCAAAGTCTGAATAGTCCTTGCTTAGTCTTTCTTGTGGCTCATCTGAACTACTTCAGGAGAGGGTTTAAATAATTTGTATCTGGATGACTCTTTAACTACCAATTAGGAATAGCAATTATGGTAGGGGCATGGGGCCTAATATTTTTAAAAGCTCCCAAGTCACTGGGCAGCCATTGTTGAGAACACAAGGCTTGGCTACAACAAGGGTAGCCAAATTCATGGCACAGGAACAGGAGTGTTGATTGCCATTGCCCACAGAATGTATTGTCACTATCTCTCTACACTTGTTTCCAGAGAGACTAGGTACTGTCTTTGAAATATTTCATCATTGTCTTTCCATTCAACCCATAGGAAGCAGTCACCGTCAATACCTCAGTTAAAAATCTGTCTGTCTTGATAAGGTAGGGTCAGAGGGAAGGGGAGGAGGACCTCTCCTATCAGTGGACTGGGACAGGGGCATGGGAGGATATGAGGGACTCAGCTTCATGAGGTCCCACTTATTGATTGTTGATCTTAGAGCCTGTGCTGTTGGTGTTCTATTCAGGAAGTAGTCTCCTGTGCCTTTTTCTTCTAGACGGTTTAGTGTGTCTGGTTTTATGTTGAGGTTTTTGATCCACTTGGACTTTAGCTTTGTGCAAGGTGATAAATATGGATCTATTTTCATTTTTCTGCATACAGATATCCAGTTGGACCAGCACCATTAGTTGAAGATGCTGTCTTTTTTCCATTGAATGGTTTTGGTTCTTTGTCAAAGATCAAGTTTCCATAGTTACGTGGGTTCATTTCTGGGTCTTCTATTCAGTTCCATTGATCCACTATTCTGTTTCTATGCCAATACCATGCAGTTTTTATTACTATTTCTCTGTAGTAAAGCTTGAGGTCAGGGATGGACGTATCTCCAGATAATCTGTTGTTGTACAGGATCATTTTGGAGATTCTGGGTTTTTTTGTCTCTCCATATGAAGTTGAGTATTTTTCCTTCAAGATCTGTGAAGAATTGTGTAGGTATTTTGATAGTAATTGAAAATGCAGTTTTCTTTTTCTTTTTTTCCTTTTGGGAATGTTAGATTGTCATATGTACCTTCTACCATGCTGAAGTAATTTTTTTTCTATTTCTAGGGTTTTGACTAGTGGTATCAGAAAAAATAATGAATGTTTTACTAATATTTTTCTGCACATATGATGTCTGTCAAATTACATTTGTCCTTAATTCTGGTAATGTTTTGCACCATATATTTATTGACATATGTAAGCTGAAAATCTTCTGTCTTTCAGAAAAACTTATAATAGGTTATTAGTGCTCATGACATGCTGTTACATAAAGCATTGGTATCTTTTAAAAAGTGACTCTGCTGTATTTATGTAGGATGCTGGGCAGTAATTTATTTTCAGATGTTTATGATTATAATATGACAGATACCGGCTTTGAAAAATGAGGTTGGAAATATTCTCACATTCACTTCTGGAAGAGTTTTTTAAATGACTCTTGTTAATTATTGAATTATTTATAGAAAATAATGTGTGAAGTTATTTGATCTTGGACTCTTAAAAATTTCTTGCATCATTGGTTCCTCTGTCTTGTAATCCTTTATTAGGATTAAGCTGGACTGCCTGACCAGAGAGGCCAGATACTCTTGTGTCAAGTGGCTTTTGTGTGCATGTTGGGGGTCAGAACACTCAGGATCTTAGGTTCATGAAGACATTTATCAGCAGACCCCCTCCAGAGGCTTACTTAAAATTTAAAGCATACCCTTAAAACTTTGAGCTCAATCTGATATTCTGTTGCTAGTTACTTGAAATACAAACTTGGACTGTTTGAGATTCCTTTCCCGATTTCCTTCCCTTCTCCCTCTCTCTCTCTCTCTCTCTCTCTCTCTCTCTCTCTCTCTCTCTCTCTCTCTGTGTGTGTGTGTGTGTGTGTGTGTGTGTATGTGTGGTTGTTTCTATCAATATATAAACGTTTTTTCTTAGTATTGTTTGGTCTGCATATCATAAATTATGCTGTTTCAGTTCTCATTTTGATTTATCTCCTGGGCTGTTTTTTTGAAGCATATTCTGAGTGTTGATTGTCAAAACCGGAGTTATATAACAGGGAGCCTTGAGATTCATACTCAGAACAGTGGCTGAAGGCTTATCCGTCTTGAGGGAGGCATGGATAGACATGTTTCTTGGAGCTTCTTTGAAGGGACAGACTGCCTCTGCATCATTGCATGGTGGAGTATGCAGCAGAGTTACTGGGCTCTGTCAGGGTCTAAAATTGCTTGTGGTCTGTGATTTCCCCCTACACTGTGGGTACCTACTCTTTCTAATGTTTCTCTCTCAACTTGGGTTCCACTGTCATTTTGAAGCTTCTTATCCATATTCTAAATGTTTCAGGTAGAATATCTGTTGTTTATATATAACTGCTGAATATCGACAGGGGTGGAAAATGAGAATGTTTTACTATCATCCAAAATGTACTGAATTTAGTACAGTTAACTCTCTGGCATAATCTGCCATCTCATCTCCTGTTGGCTTTTCTCAGTAAGAGTTATATCACCCAGCTCAGTTGCCTATGTTCTTGGGCTGTCATGCATTGCAATGAGAGCATCCTGTTTTAGCAGTTTCTACTTGAGGTGTCACAGTGAGGTAATGGAGAAAGGAAATCTTAGTGTTTATTCTCAGATAGTAATGACATGGTGAAACCCTCTACCTCGAAAGACTTTCTTGCTGGTTACTAGGTACGTCATTGAACTTAATTAGCTTTCATAGACCTGACTGAACTTCCTTTTATTTGTGTCCATGTTCCTCATTGTATCTAAGCTTTTGGTTTAATGTTTGCTCGCATAACAGTCCCAACACAATGGTTTGGCTCTGACTTATTGTCCAAATGTTCACGAACTGAAATCTTAATCCCTACTGTGACAATATTGAGGTGCTGAATCTTTAAAATTGGGAGTGACAGAGAGTAATTTGCTTATGGAGCACAGTCTCAGAAGGCAGATGAGTATCAGCTAATATAAAGAAATCTAGCACTTTCCCTGAAGGGGCTTTTTTATTTGACACTTGTCCTCTCACATATTCCTGCCTTGAAGCAATCCACTATGGTGTGACACAAGAAGGCATCACCAGGGACAAACAGAAGTTGGTACCATACATTTAAGCTTCCAGAAATGAGCTGAATAAACCTTTTTCTTTACAAAGAATCTACCCGCAGGCATTTCATTATAGCTCCAGATAATGGATAAATAAATTATCTGAAAATGATTATTATTTTACAGTTCTTATCCTTTCCTTGCTTATTTCCACTAGACCATTGCTTCTAACTTCACTCATTTGCATAACAGCACCGTAATTACTAACATTTTTGCATATCTTCTCTACCATTATAAAAGCAATGTTATTCTCTAAACTAGCTCATGTTTTAGTTATCTATATTTTGAAAGGAAGCTGCAATGGTATTTTCTTAATGCTGTTAATGCTCTTATGTGTTTTCTAATCTGTAATTAAAATAAATTATTAAAATTAAAAATATTTTTCAATGTTGTTCACTGAAAACTATGTAAATTACTGGGGATAACAATAGAATATTTAAGTAATTACTTATGCACAGCATAAAACCCCACTAATATTTGTCCAAATTTTTACTGTTTCCTTCTTTAAGTTGCTTAGAATGAGATAGATGCCATGCCAATTTGAACAAGAGAATAAAACAAAAATGTATTTGAACCCCCCAAAATACTATACTTGTTGATTCTGCTTGTATCTCCTTTAAAAAAGAAACGATGTACCATCTGGTTAATCAGTAAAGATAGTTTACATGTTAGGGTGTAAAATGAGTGCTATTTTTCTCCATGCTGTTTTTTTTTCTTCTCCCTTTCCTTTTCCTTTTCTCCTTCTCCCTCCAGCCTTTCTAGGAAATTTCAACCCCACAGTACACACATGAAAGAAGACCTGCATCATCATCATCATCATCATCATCATCGTAATAAACATGTATTCTTTAGTGTGTCCAGGAATTTGTATTTACTCTCTTCTTTCAAGAGCACAGTGTCTTATGCTAGATAAGATGAGAAGAAGTGAAGCTTTTTTTTTTTTAATTTCTTTTGTATTGGCATTGACCAGCGTCATCCTTTACAGAACAGGTGAGACTGGAGGAATCACAACAGCATTTCAGTCTGAACATCAGATACTGAGTTCATTTGTCACTAAATAATTAGATGTGAGGATGTTGTCAATACAAATAAAGAAAGGGTACCACGGGTGTTTTATTCTTGGAAGAATTGTTTAAATGAGAAAATTATTCATATTTCAAAGCAATTAGAGCATCCCTTTGCCTCATTTCCCTCAGTTATATAGTATTTTATTTTAAAAGAGACTTGGCATTCAGTCAGCTCTATTATGTTCTGCATTAAGAAAATTTGATGTATACATCAACTAAGAATTTGTATATGATGCTGTGTCATTGTTGAGAGGGGAGCCTTTCACTTGGCCAAAGATAGTTACAATATTGTTGATTATCCATCATTGAGTATGTAAAAAAAAAAAAAAAACCACAATAACAGCTGGGAGATAGCTTAGCTGATAACATGTTCTTTTTGCAAGTTTGAAGGCATAAGCTAATTACTAGAACCCATGAAAGGAAAGTTAGGGGTGCACATAGGATGACAGGTGGCTCTCTGGCGCTCACTAGGTACCTAGTCTAGTATACTAGGCAAGTTCCAGGCTACTTAGAAGCCTTGTCTCAATAAAAAGTAGATAGCTTCTGAGAGATGGAATCCATGGTTGTTCTCTAAATGCTATCTGCATGTGAACCTACATAGACCTGAATATGTGCACATAGACACTAGTAGTAAACTCATCACAGTAATGTGATGATGAATTTCATATGCATAGATACTGTCATTTTTCTATGAATTCTTAATTATTATATTTAAATTCCATGAATATATATGTATGTATTATTTATTATTCACTTTGCCCCCTCCATCCCTCTTCTCCTCCCAGTCTCATCCTTCCACCCTCTTGCAGTATTTCCTCCTCTCCTCCTCAGAAAACAGGAGACCGCACCCTGTACCAACCCACTCCTGCACATCAAGATTAATCAAGACTAAGAACATCCTCTTCACTGAAGCCAGACAAGGCAGCCCAATTAGGAGATGTGATCCCCAAGCAGTCAACAGAGTCCACATCAGAAACAGCACCTATTCCACTTGATAGGCGACCCACAAGAAGACCAAGACTCCTATCAGCTACATATCTGTAGGAGACCTAGGCCTAGTCCATTCCTCTTTAGTGGGTGCTTCAGTCTCAGTAAGCCCCCATGATCCTTGGATAGTGGACTCTATTAGTCTTCTTATGAGGTTCTTGTCCCCTCTGAGTCCCTATGTCCTTCCTCCCACTCAAATATTAAAAACAAAGAAATCATGAAATTTGCAGGCAAATGGATGGAACTATAAAATATTATCCTTAATGAGATAACCAAGACCGAGAAAGATGCACATGGTATATACTCATTTCTAAGTGGATATTAGCCACATAATACAAGATAACCATATTATAATCTATAGACCCAAAGAAGCTAAGTTACAAAGAGAGCCCAAGATAGGATGCTTGAATCTCACCCAGAAGGGAAAGAGAATAGACATTTCAAGTAGATGAAGAGAGGGAACTGGGTGGGAGAGGATTTAGGAAAGGGAATGAAGGTGGGGAGCAGGGGCAGGAGCTGAAAGGGCTGGGAAAGAGAAGGGAAACTTATGGAGGCATCTTTAAGACAAGCTAGAGACTCCTGGGAGGACATGGGGCTGACTCTAGCTGAGACTCCTATCGTGGAGGACATGGAGATGTAAGTAGTCACCTCCTAGCCTGGCATGATTTCCAGTGGAGGAAGGGGGACACCAACCCACTCACAAAACCTTTGACCCAAAATTTATCCTGCCCACGGATATACAGGTATAAAGATGAAGCAGAGATTGAGGGAATGGTCAACCAATGACTAGCCCAACTTGAGACTCACTCCATGAGAGAGAACCACTATTAATGATACTCTGCTATCCTTGCAGACAGGAGCCTTGCATAACTGTCCTCTGAGAAGCCCCAACCAGCAATAGATTGAAACAGGTGCTGAGACCCACGGCCAAATGTTAGGCAGAGCTCAGGGAGTCTTATAGTGGAGATATATTTTTAAAGCTCCTTTCTCTACTAAATATCATGACTATAGAACCTCAGGTTACCCTAAGCATAGAATTCTCACCTTAAGCTTCATAGTATAATCACCTTGTGAGCTCTTCTAAGTTACTGATGCTTGGGGCCCATTTTCAGGTTTTGATTGAGTGACAATCGTTCATATATTCCTCAGGCAGTTCTAAAATACTTTAAAGTGAGAGGCCACTGACCTCTGACCAAGAGTTTACAACCTTTATTAAGCAGTTTGTATTTACTCATCCTTTGTTTTAATGCGGTACAAATAGAAAATGGCTAGGAAAAAAGTGGGAAGACTGGCACAATGTTCAGTAACTTCTGGGTCATCAACCTGAAGACTCTGAAAACACAGCCAGTCTTTCTTCATTTCTTAAAAACAGAATAGAAGGAGAATTCCCAATTTCTTTCTATGAAGCCACTCTCCAATACCCAAATCAGACAAAGACAAGAGAAAAGAAAACTACTGCCCGCATCCCTAATCAAGGTAAATTTAATATTCTCTAATAAATGCTTACAAACCCAATACAGACATACATCAAAAGAGATTACCCACCGCAATCAAATTGGTTTTATTCTGGAAATGCAGGGTTGGTTCAAGAAATGAGATTCAGATGTAGCAAATCATATAAATGTCCAAAATGACGAAAATTGCGTGATTCTCTCATAAATACAAAATACAACATGATTTTATGATAAAAGTGCTACTGAGTGTATGACTGGAAGGTACACAACTCAACATAACAAAGGCCACATATGATAAACCCCATCCAACATCATCCTAAGTACAGAAAAACTTGAAACAATAACAGACAGGACAGGGCTGTCTACTATCTCCACTTATGTGCTAAGTCACAAGCTAGCACAACAAGGCCATAGAAGGAAATTAAAAGAGTACAAAAATGAAGGAAAAAAAAAACCAAAGTATCCCTATTTGCAGACTATATAAAATAACGTATAAGAGATTCCCCAAAATTAACGAGAAAACTTCTAGAAGCTATCAATTTCAATAAAGTGACACAGAATCAATTTGCATAAACCAAGAGCCTATCTATATAGAAACAATAAACATTTAGAGAAAGAAATAATAGACATACCACAACTTACAGTAACTTCAAAGAAAATAAGATACCAAGAAATAAGGTTAACCACACAAGATCTATAAAATAAAGAGGAAGCCCACAGAATGGTCTAGTCTTTGCTAGGTCCATGTTTGATAAAGAATACCATATTATATTAATATATAGTATAATATCATTAATATATTACCTGATAGGCTGCAGTCAGATAGAAGGGGAGGAGGACCTTCCCTATCATTGGACTGGGGAAGGGGCATGGTAGGAGAAGAGGGAGGGAGATCAGGATTGGGAGGAGATGAGGGAGGAGGCTACAGCTGTGATACAAAGTAAATAAATTGTAATAAAAATTAAATCAAAAAACCCCTCAAGAGTCAATTTCAAAACATAGACTTGAGATATGAAAAAGAGTTCTCAAAAGAAGAAACTAAAATATAGCTAAAATATTGTCTTTAGCAATTAAAGAAATGCAAATCATAACAACTATGAGATTTCATTTTATGCTGTTCAGAATAGCAAAGATTAAAAAATTCATGCAAGCAAAAAACTGACAACAAATGCTGGAGAGGAGGAAGGAAAAAAAGGCACCCTCATTCACTCTTGGAGGAATTACAAACTGATTTATTCCCTTTGAAAATCAGTGTGCAGAACTCTCATAAAGTTAAAATAAATATGCCATACTACCCAGGTATAAAACTTTCTGTTATATGCCCAAAGAACTTGACATCCTCCACAAAGATACTTGTTCTGCCTTGTTATTTGCTACTCTGTTCACAGTATCTAAGGAAAGAAAATAACCTGAATGGCCTTAAGTGCATTCATTACGTGCATTAAAGTAGCCTTAAAGGCTCCAGTTGTGTGGGTGTCACATTAAGGACAAAATATTCAGCACTTATCCTTGGATTTATTTAATTAAGATTAAGCCAAAGTATAAACTGTCTATTTCTCTGCATGTGTTTTTTAGCTGTCTGTAGTTTGTGGTTTCTAGCATATCTTTAGTATAATAAAATGGCATTTAAAAAATATGTACTAAGAATTGATACTCCAACCAAGGACCATGCATGGAGATAACCTAGAACCCCTGCACAAATGTAGCCCATGGCAGCTCAGTCTCCAAGTGGCTGTCCTAGTAAGGGAAAAAGAGGCTGTTTCTGACATGAACTCAGAGGGCTGGCCTTTTGTTCACCTCTCCCTGAGGGAGGAACAGCCTTCCCAGGCCACAGAGGGAGACAATGCAGCTAGTCCTGATGTAACCTGATAGAGATGGAAGGGGAGGAGGACATCCCCTCTCAGTGGACTTGGGGAGGAAGAGAAGAAGTAGGGAGGGCAGGATTGGGAGAGGATGAGGGAAGGGGCTACAGGTGGGATATAAAGTGAATAAATTGTAATAAATAAAAAATAAATTGAATATATATAAGGAATTTTAAAAATTAACAATAAGTGACTAGCTTGATTAAAATAAATAAAATGATGTAAGTATGCACATGATACATAGATGAAAACTAAGATACTTAACACGTGTCACTTAAAATTGACATGTGACTTAAATTGACATGCCACTTTCTATATGATTGCTAGAATGACTAGTATGTCCACAATGCCTATCCTACCTAGTGCTAGTGAAGATGTGGAGCAACAAAATTGCTCCTTATCGCTTATGGAAACTCAAAATAGTGTAGCCACATTGGAGGACAACTTGACGGTTCCTTATAACTTGAAACATTCTCTACCATATGACGCAGAAATTACGTTATTTTTTAACGAAATGAATTAGGAACTTATGGTCATAAAACAGTGCTGCATGTGAATGTTTATGGAAGTTTTATTTATAATTGCCCAAATTTGGAAGCAACTAAGATGTCCTTCAGTGAGTGAATGGGTAAATATGCCAGGGTGCATTCGGACATTGAAATATTATTCAGTGTTAAAAATAAATGAGCTGTCAACCTGTGAAAAGATATAGAAAATATGAATGCATGAGAAGCCAAGAAAATGGCTGCTTATTATCTTATTTCTTTAACCTGACATTCTGGAAATGGTGTTTGCACAGTAAAAAGAATCAGCAGTTGTCAAGGGTGGGGTCTTGGCAGATCACAGATATTTCAGATCTGTTGCAACTCATTCATGGACGCTGCAAGGCTAGATAAATGTAATGTCAGTGCATATTGGGCATTCCCTCTATTCTATACAAAACCAAGAATGAAACTTAGTATCAATAATGGACTTTGATATGACTGCAATGACATTAAATGCCATTGACTATTTACCAAACCTCACAGGAAATGTAACAGTAAGAGTTTGGGGAAGGTAAGCCTTGGGTTTTAGGTGATTATCACATGCCAGTGTATGCTGGACTGCAACTACATTAATACTTCAGTATAGGATATTGACAGGGGAGTCTGTCTGTGTGGAGGATGGAAAACACTACGTATTTGTACCTTTCTGCTCAGTTTTGCTGTAAATATTAAAATACTCTATACTTTAACTCTATTTCAAATGACAGGCATAGAAAAGTTGAACATTACTGGAAACATAAGACATAGAGTCCTGTCATAGGAACATCTAAACTCTTGTTTGGCCAAATAACAAGGCATCATCATTTAGCTGAATCAACATCAACCCCCAAGCTAACCAGCAATTGCACTGATACTTGAAGGCTTGTGCATCTCAAATTACAGCAAGAGTGATGATAGTGATTTACTCAGGGCTCACTGAGGAATTAGCTGGGATGGAAGGAGACAGGTATTAGCAGGGTGACACTTAGCTCTAATATCTTAAGATATGAGACAACCATCTCTTTAAATTCCAGATTTTTCTTCCAGGAATTAGAAATTGAACTAGCTTTAAGCACTAGCCTTATATCTCAAGAATTTAGTAAGTATTGCATATGGTGCTAGACATTCATTGTGAGTAGATTCAAGCTAGTAATAAATAGATAGCTTACTTTAAAAAACCATAGCCATACTATATAACAGAAGATCATCTAAGTAGTAAAAATAAATGAAATCACAAGAGGGAGGCTGTGATGAAGTACAGCAGCATTCTGTAGAGATAAAATATATGATCTCTACTGAAAATCAAAGTCCTAAAGGTTGTCATGCTAGGTATCCACTGGAGGAACCATTAGAAAAGTAAGGTATCTAGGAAGTAAAGCCAGAATGAGGAAAGGGAAGCAAGATTTGGAAAACCTGAGTAATATTCCATTGTGTAGATGTACCACAAGTTCTCTATCCATTCCTCAGTTGAGGGGCATCTGGGTTATTTCTAGCTTCTGGCTATTACAAATAAAGCTGCTACAAACATGGTTGAGCTAATATCCTTATTGTATACTTGAGCCTCCTTTGGATATATGCCTAGGAGTGGTAGAGCTGGATCTTGAAGAAGTGCTATTCCTAGTTGGTTGAGGAAGCACCAGATTAATTTCCAGAGTAGTTGTACAAGTTTACATTTCCACCAGCAGTGGAGGAGGGTTCCCCTTTCTCTACAACCTCTCTACCATGTGTTACCATTTGAGTTTTTGATCTTGGTCATTCTGATGGTGTAAGGTGAAATCTCAGGGTTGATTTGATTTGTGTTTCCGTGATGGCTAATGACATTGGAATATTACTCAGCAACAAAAAACAAGGATATCATGAAATTTGCAGGTAAATGCTGGGAACTGGCAAAGATTATCCTGAGTGAGCTATTTCAGAAGCAGAAAGACACACATGGTATGTACTCACTCATATAGACATATAATATAGGATAAACCTACTAAAATCTGTACACCTAAAGAAACTAGTCAAGAGGGAGGACCCTGGCTAAAATGCTCAATCCCCAGCCAGAAAGGCAAAGCAAGTTGACATCAGAAGAAGAAAACAGGAAACAAGCTAGCAGTCTGTCAGAGAGGGCCCCTGAAAGACTCTGCCCTGTAGAATATCAAAGCAGATGCTGAGACTTATGGCCAACTGTTCGGCAGAGTGCATGGAGTCTTATGAAAGATGTAAGAAATAGTAAGATAGGGAGAGGACAGGAGCTCCACAAGGAGAGCAACAGAACTAAAAAATCTGGGCACAGGAGTCTTTCCTGAGACTGATACTCCAACCAAGAACCATGCAAGGAGAAAACCTAGATCCCCCGCACAGATGTAGCCCATGGTAGTTCAGTGGCCAAGTGGGTTCCAAGGTAGTGGGAACAGAGACTACCTCTAACATGAACTGATTGGCCTGCTCTTTGTTCACCTCACCCTGATGGGGGAGCAGCCTTACCAGGCTACAGAGGAAGACAATGCAACCACTCCTGATGAGACCTGATAGACCAGGATCAGAAGGAAGGAAAGGAAGGCCTCCCTTATCAGTGGACTTGGGGAGGTGCATGTGTGGAGAAGAGGGATGGAAGGTGGAATTGGAAAGGGAGGAGGGAGAGTTTATAGGGGGATACAAAGTAAATAAATTGTAATTAATAATTATTAAAATAAAAAGTGAACAAACATTTGGAAAACCTGGAGCCTTTTATGAAATGCTTTAGAGTTTAGATTTAAAGCAAAAATATTAAATGAATTTTTTAAGAGTAGTAGTCAGATCATGAAATGTCTGACCCAGGAACCAGTGAGGAAAAATGAATGTCCCTTGAAGTTGAGGTGTGTGGTGTACATTTTCGAGGAAAGTCCTCATTAGTGGAGTGTCCTGAGTTACAGAAAGAGAGGAGTGAACTCTCATGCTTTGATTAAGCTTTAGGGAATTTAGAGGAAAGATAATACAATTGTAAGTGTACTTTTCATCTACTTTATTGAATTTCTTATGCCATGACCTTCTCCACCCCAATTTCTTTGATCACCAGGTTAAAAGAAAGAAAGAAAGAAAGAAAGAAAGAAAGAAAGAAAGAAAGAAAGAAAGAAAGAAAGAAAGAAAGAAAGAAAGAAAGCAAGCAAGCTAGTGGGGAAAGGAAGCATAGTTCTCTTTAGGCACTTCCTGCTGTTTAGTGTCATTGCATTACTTGGGGCAAGTCCTATCTTTAAACCCAGGATATGCTGTTGTCAACAACAACAATGAGGAGCAGCAGGGGAGCAGCTTCCTCTTCCTTCAAGTGTCCCTGTCCTTCTCTGGGCTCTCAGAGTCCTCAGAATTAAGCTATTTGCACTTCTCAAAGATCATGACCACAGGAGGCAAATAATAGCCTCTGCTGTGGACAATCTGAAACATCCTCATATTCCACACCTCGGATTAAAACAAAAACATAATCTCATAACATGACCGGGTTTTTAAAGACACCAAAACTTCTACTACATCTCCCCCTTTTAGTTCAAAAATGGCTTTTACTCTTACATGAGACATGTTTTTGCTTTCTTAAAAGAAGTTTATAATTTGGAGCTAGATACCCCAGCGTAAAGAATAAGAGATATTTGTCTTCTGAATATGGGGTACCTAAATTATAATTTTTCTACTACATCTATTTATGTGTATGATATTTTCTTATCCATTTATCAGGTTAAAGATATTTATGAGTTTCCATTTCCTACCTATTGTGAATAGAATAGCAATAAAGGTGAGTGAGCAAGTATTTCTAGAATGGAATGTCGAGTCATTTTCACATATGTCAAGGAATAAGACAACAGGGTCATGTGGTAGATTTTTTTTTTTTTCCTTTTGGAGAATTCTCTACACTGATTTCTGGAATGGCTGAACCAGTTTGAAAGCTCCTCTCTTTTCCAGATATTGAGATATGTTTTGCCTGTACTATAGAAGAATCTCAAATACCACCCAAAGCCCTGTTACACCTCCCAAAATAGAGAACAAGTACTTAGTTCATGTGCTATTTATCTCAATTACTGTCATGTAATTACATTTTCAATGTGTATATTGTCCACAAATTAATAAATAACATGCATAACTTAAAAAATGTTTATCAATGAACCAAGTACTTTTCAAATCAGTGGTCAAGGTGTTTGTTTGTTTGGTTGGTTGTTTGGTTGGTTGGTTGGTTTTGTTTTTCCTATAACCTGGTTAATTCTTGACTGCCCTTACCTGGAGTCGTTTATACTTTTTGCTGCTGATCCTTGAGCCAGGACTCCAAAGCTGCTTCCTAATGGCAAGAGGTTACTTCCTATGTCCTTCCTGGATCTACTTTCACTAGTCCAATGACACTATTTACCAGAGTATCTACAAACCCCAGGAAGCTTGCTGTTCTTTCTGTGAATCCAGTATTGCCAGAAAAGTCTCCTTTGCTTCTCTTTTTGTGTGTGTGTGTCTCTCTCTGGTCTCTCTCTCTTTGTGTCTCTCTCACTCTGTGTGTTTGTTTCTCTCTGTGTCTCTGTCCCTGTCTTTCTCTGTCTCTCTCTCTCTCAGTAAGGCTTTTAGTGGCTTGGTCACAATTTCTTTTCAAGTGACCAATTTTATTGCAATCGAAGCACACAGCATTTTTATATGTAAGGCTTTGGGTGACTACTGGGAAAGCTACTGGTGATAATTTTATAACCTTAGGTTACTCCTCTGGTAGGTCAGTTTGCTCAAGGTTAACTCTTTTTCTCAAAATGGGCTGTTGTACTGCCTTCTGTCCCTCCTGGCTCTCCAACCATCCAGGGGCTCTGGGAACTTGATACCAAAAGTGCACAGGGTGGGGCAAGGCAGCAGTTGCAGGAAACTACACTCCTAAGTTACCAGCTGTGAATCTTTTTGTTCTCCCTTTTCCAGTGGTGCTATGTATTTTCCAAGAGCCTTCATTTCTACCCACAAACTATCTGGTTGAGCAGCTAACTTTTATGAGAGAGTTCAGTGACCCTTCTGGTTTTCCTATTTCATCCACCTTTTTCGCTAAGACCCCCTCCATATCTGCTCTCAACTTTTCCAATTGTTTAGCCATTCTCCCAACCTTTTAAAAAATGGAATACAGGAAGAAGCTGAAGCAAAAACAGAAAATCCCCTCTGGGAGCAAAGCAGGAGAGAATCAAGCAGCAGCCAAGTAAACCTCTTGTTGATAACCTGAAACAGTACATTCATTTCTCTATACCCTTCCATCTATTCTATGGCATCAGAATCCAGATTTTCCATAATTCTAAGCCTTATGTCTGAGTGCCACTTTTGGTAATGTTTTTAACTCTATTTTGTTGGGGTTCCTCATGTCTCTGTTTCCCTTCTCCATGTCAGTCCCTTCCATATTATAACTGAGTTTTTTTTTTCTTTTTTAAGACAGCAAAACTTACACCACAGGTAATTAATCAGAAGTCTTGATCCAACCAGCAGTTTTGCTCTACTAAAGCATAAGACATACAAACATGTTCCCAACAGGTCAGTGGGAAGTCACAACAGCTAAAGGAACTTGCTGCCAGGCCTGACTTCCTGACTTCAAGGGTAGAAGGAGAAAACTGCCTCCTAATAGTCACCTCTGACCTCCACACTCATACCATAACACACCCATGCTTTTCTCTTTCTCTCTCTCTCCATTTCTATCTCTCTCTGTCTCTCTGTCTCTCTGTCTCTCTGTCTCTGTCTCTCTCTCTCTCACACACACACACACGCATACATACATACACATTCTAATGGGAATAATTTTGTAATTTTAAAATACCTTAATAGTGATATCTAAAAGTACATTTGATCGAATAACTTGGCATCATTGTCTAGCTAAGCTAACCTGTAATCAGCCACCAAAGCATAGGTATTTGATATGGACCAAAAGATAAGAGGAAACAATCGAAGGAAATAGGCTTCTTTGTTAAGATTGGCAGCCATGTGCTGAGTATAATCTATGACTTTATATACAGTTGCATTAATAACTGCTGCCGAGGCTGGAGAGATGACTTAGTTGTTAAGAGCACAATTACCTTTCCAGAGGACTCAGGTTCCTGTCTTAGCACCCATATGTTGGCTAACAACCATTTGTTCCAAAGGATCTGGCGCCCTCATCTGGGTATTGCAGGCTCATAGTGCACAGTAGATCTGTACCTATACACTTAATATCAAATATTTTTTTAAAAAATACATGCTTCCTTGAAAGCTGCTCATTTGATCATCAAAAGAATATTAATCATCTCATCTACTGTCTCACTGGCAAGTGTGGAGCAGGGCTGCCTTAGATGATGACATTAGCTCAGTTGGCTGAGGTTATGATGATCTTGAAGAGTGAAGTAAGCCATGCCTTTCATGTTTGTATTATATCTACAGTGTAGTCAAAGTTACCTTGTACATCCCCAAAGTCACTGAGGAGACTAATACAGATTTTGATCCTTCTTCAGGTCTTGACTTCACACAGCTATTGTTCATGCTTTGCTCATTTACATATACTACACTGAATTAACCATTAATCATTCTAGGATCCTTCAAAATTGCTCTCCAATTAAACAAATGCAAAAAGACAGCATTACAAAAGCCAATTCCTATCTATTTTTCTCTTTGGGGAGGGGTTATATTGGTAGTACAGTTTGACCCTTGGTTTATGAACCAAACAGCTGTAGTGTTTTTCTCTTACTTTTCTCTTTGTTTATTTTTGACATGATAATTTAATTAAACTTCCTCCCTTCTTTTTCTCCCTCCAAATATCCCCCCAAACACCTTTACCAGCTCTCCTACAACTCATGGTTGTAGGCTTAGATTTTTATCAAACCTACTTTATTTAGGGTTCTTAAACACCTTTACCTCCTTTCCAACCTCTTGACCTTTGATAGGAGATTAGTAGGGAAAAGGGCTGTAAACCCCTTTTATTTACCTCCTGCTGATTGGGGTCAATGGGTCTTTAGGAGATTACCAAATTCAACTGTCAGGATACCCAGCAGTCCAGTCCAAAGGCCAACACCAAGTAGCAACATGAATCAGCACAATTCAGAAGATCAGGGCAAGTCAGCGAAAGCCGCAAGACTCAGTTGGATTTTTCTGAGAAGTTGTTTGAAATGTTTCTCTCTGTGAATTCAAGTGTGAGAGCACAAAGGTCAGTGTAGCAATGCACATCTAAAAAGCCCCAGAAACCAAGCTTCACTGTGAGTGGGCCTCTATCTCCTCTCCTCAAAGTCCATACAGGGATGTTCTCAGCTGGCCAAAGTCATGTCCCTCCAGCGAGAGAGCTCACAGCAAAACATCATGTGCCCTCTCACAAGCGAACCTTCAGCAAAACATCACATGACAAAACTGAGTCTTCAAAGAAACCGGAAACTTTCATATCACATGGCCTCATTTTTCATCAATTGTAATTTCATACTTTCATGCATTTGTCTATCATGTATTATCATATATAACCTATTGAATCCATATAATGTTGCTTAATGTGTATATATTCAGTGCTAAATGTTTGGAACTAGACACCCAACTGGTATGCATAATTAATCAATATTAAATTAAAAATAGTACAAAATATTTGCGATATTTTCTCCCCTCTCTCTTCACAGTACAATTCCTTTTCTGTTCTCAAGATAGCTCCCTGATTCCCGGTTAGCTAGTATCAGTAAAGCACTGCATATTCGCTACACCGTTACTTCTTCTTTTCTTCTTCTTCTTTTTTTTTTTTTTTTGGTGGTCACATTTACTCTAAATGTTATCTAACCTTCAGTTGATCCCACTGAAAACACTGACCTTTCATTTGGCTTCCATTAGATGACAGATCTTTCTGGAGGCTCAGGGATGAATGTAACGTCAAGCCTATCTCGGCTTTCCTTCTTGAACAAATACAAGTAGCCACGATTCTTAAAAAGACACAGCTCAGTTTAACTTGTCACATCCAAGATTACATCTCCTTGTGGCTTTCTGTGTTTTTCTTCCTACATAAATTAAGAGACCTAGGGTCCCTGCTTCATACATCGGTCTTCCGTGGAAAGCACCTGCCAAGCTTCATCATGGTAGACCAAATGATAGGCTTTATGAGTCTTCCCTCGTAGCTGCCTGTGTTTTATTTCCTTTAGGGGACAGGAAGAAGATTCTTGGTTTTTGTTATTTTTTATTACAATATCTGAAAGAGGAAAGCAGGGGGAAATGAAATACATATATGATTGTTTTATTAGGTAAGTCAGGAATAAAAGCAGAGGTAAATCTGCCCTTAACTCCTGTTTCTCCTCAATCCAAGCTCCTAACTGGCTTTACTTTGAGATATCCCTACTAGATACATTTATTTTGGATTCTATCTACACAAGATCAGCTAGTAAGCAGTGATATTTAGGCTTGCTAGCCCAATTTGATTCTAAAGGGCTTGTTTATAATATTATTCTAGGGTTCTAAAACATATGCTTTCTTTAATTAAAAGTGAACTGTTATTTCACATGTAACCCATGGAGGAAACATATTGGTGCCATTTATTTGTATTGTAAACACAGTGTTCCAAATAATTCCAAAGCTTTGTTTTAAGGTGAACTTTCCACATAGTTATAGAGATATTACTTACCCATCCCATAAACCTGGGCACTTTCCTACCCAAGAGATATCTCTTTTCCTTCCTTGTGAAGCTAGATGGGTTTTGTCAATAATCTTAGTGGATAATAACAGGGAGTTGGTGTTGTTTCTGGCCAGATTTGTAGGCTAGCCGAAAGAGATTTAAGCTTTCTTCTCCACCTTTTTATTAGAACATTTGACCACAGAACCCAGTCTCCATTTTTTGGAGACTTGGAGAGACTCTGAAAAAGATGCACTTTGGTGGTAAGATAAGTAGGGTTTAGAAGTGACTGGAACATGAAGAGTGTTGCAGGAACAAATAAAGGAATTTTATGTTTCGGGCACTGAGGCCAATGGTGGAAGCTGTCTTCTCATTCAAGTTTCAGCAGTGTTTGTTCAAATGTGTATGTTCAAAAAACAGACATTTCTATAATTCTGTAGACCTTTCAGTGCCTGTTTTTAACATGTTGATTTCATACTGTGGGGCATTTGCAATGTAAAAAGAATTATAGTGAGACAGTGGAAGTGCTGTCTAAAAATAATCTACACTGCAGGTTTCCAAGTGGCACATTTCCTGACCATTTCTTAATAAATTGGTTCTGAGGGTTTAAGGGTGCATTAAAAATGATAAAATCAGTTTTTTCTTGGCAACCACATGGAGAAGAGGATTGTTTTCAGTTCCTCCACTAAGTGCATCTTTCAGATGCTAATTTTTTTAGTTAGTTAAGAACAAAATGATTCAAAATAGAAGAGTGCTCTGAGCTTTTTATGTTTCATAAAAAAAGCTCAATGCTTACTTGAGAGACTGGATTTCTCCCTTCCATTCTAGTCCCTCTACTCATCTCTTCTTTTCTCAATGGTTTTCTTACTCTTTCTCTTCCCTTCACTCCTTCTATCTTTTCCTTATTTTCTTCCACCTCTCCTCTCTCTTCCTAAATCTCAATGATTGTAACATGATGTTGTTGTATATGAGGCACTGGGTAATGTGATGAGGAAAAGGAGAGCACAGGGTGTACATTGGTAGAGAGATAACGGTGATTGTAAAGGAACAGACAACATAATGCTGCCTTTGGACACTTAGGTGACTTGCTAATTATTTGGTACTCAGGAAGTTACTATGCGTAGCACATGCGGGACAGACTCCTGTAGCTTAGAGGACATTGTTACATATACAGGAATACTTCTCAGTTAACCCCGGAAGAGTTCAGCAACCAAGTGGTTTAAATGCTCTAATCTTCATGTACATGAAAGTTACTTTTCTAGTCATACACATCTTAAGGAGTGGAGGTGTCTTGTTTCCTTAATTGCCAGACATTCAGAAGGCTGTATACAACGTTGATTAAATTTACAATGAGACATATAATTCTATTTTTCATGTTTATTAGTTCTTTGAGAATTACATATGTTTTTTTAATTACATTCAACCCTCCACCATATCCAAGATCCACTCTCTACTTACTGATACAAATTTGTTTCCCTCTCAGTCTTTTGCATCTTTAAATCCCTTGAGTCAAATTTGTGCAATATCAATAAATTCTGGATTACTTTATTGCTAGTATTATACTGTATACCTGGTACTCAGTGTTTCAGTTTTTTTTTATTAGAAAAATATCATGGTTAATGTTCATGAACATGAACTGAAAGATACGCACATTTTCTTTTACTATCCATGTCTGCTTCCTTTATTTACCCTGAATATCTTTACATTAACCTTTCATGATTTTAATGACTTACATATGCTGCCAATTAAAATGCTTCATTAGGCTGTATCTTATATACTGCCTATTAGGCTTACGATGAATTAGGCTTTCTTCCTCTTAGCTGCTGACCTCAGACCCTGGCTTTTAGAGCTCATAGTACCTTTGAGCCTCAATGGTTTTCGAGTTTCCCCCCAATAAGGTGGTATTCAATTCTGCTGCCTATGGAGGTCATGTTACCCAGGAACTGAGCTGTATCATCTAGGGAACTCTCTATGCTTGGTTATTGGGTAAGTAAGTCTCTCCTCTATATAGCAAAAAAATGAAACAAAACAAAACAAAAATACTGAGTACTGAAATCCAGAGAGATTATTATTATTAAAGACAAAAATTAAAAGGCTGAAAGAAAGAAGAAAAAAAGAAAGCCAAGAAGTAAATAAGTAATCAAACCATGTAACTACAGCCCTTGGTGGTACAGGATTGAAGGTAAACTTTGTGACTTCAGTTACTATGGGTTTTAGACAATTTTATGCACTTGAAATAATTTTTTTATTTGTTACTGGCTAGTTAAGGTAAAATTTATAAAGTAACTAAGTCATTATTATAATCAATAACTATGGGGCATTAATTTTGGTTATTAAGTATTTACAATTGAACTTGGTGAATTGGACTGAAAATACAATGCAATGTATCTATCTATCTACCTAGCTGTTTATTCATCTGCCTTCTATTTATCTACCCATCATCTATCTATTTGTTCTCTACATACTTGCATTCACAGAAAACTGTGCAAGAAATGGTGTTACACCACAAGGGGAGTAAAAAAGTACAGAGTCTGGAGTTCTCTGCAGACTAGCAAAGACATCTTAGGTTTATGTATGAGAGCACCCTTACCGTTCTAAGCATCATGACTCCACAGGGGAAGCACAGGCTTAGGAAAGGTTGTGGATTTAAATTTAGAGGGAGATGATAATAAAAGCTTTATTTATATATATATGTGAGACCCAGAGTAGGCTCTTCTATCTACAGAGAAATCTGCATGGTTTACATACTAGTAAACTACATATAAATTAGCTGATTATATTTAAATAAACAAAATGGAATCTTTACCTATTTTGAAAACACTGCATTATCTCTCTGGATACTTAGGCTACTGGAAAGAGTAGGTACAATTTTACAATAGGAGCTAAACTGATGTCTCCCCTTCTAGTTAATGACATCACTATGTTATATTTAATGTAATATAGAAAAATTATGTGATAGTATAAAATTAAATATTAGGATATTTCAATAGCAATGTAAATTATAATTAGTAAATGTTCAAATGATGACTCTGTTACATATTTTTATTCTGTATGCCATTCTCAGCTTTAAGCCATATCTACTATTGTAGGTGGATGGTGTTGATTAAGTCTCAGATGATAGATGAGAAATTAGAGGACTGGCTTCCCACCTCTTATTCTTATCCTAGGATTACTGAGAAGGAAAGAACTTAGAAGACATGTTAATCTCTAGACTGGTTTTGGGGAAAAGCTAATCACTTGATTTCTTCCTGGTACTGTTCTTTGGGATTCTTTTGCTTACTACCACCATTTTCATTCTAGTTTTATACAATGAAACTATTTAAATGAACCCAAGTACATTTCTCTTCCTGGTTTTTTAAATGTCCATCTCTGAAATCCAGAAAAAAATGAATATGACAATCAACAGTGCCTCAAAAATTGGAAATATTAAAATTTGCTGTGTTACGTTGGACGGTCTTGAAAAACTGGAATGCTTTTTTTAAGTTAAATTTTTATTTTTTAATATTACTGTTTATTTACTTTGTATGCCAGCTTTAGCCCTCTCCCTCATTCCCTCCTAATCCCACCCTTCTTCCCTCATCTACTCCCTGCCTCTTTCCAAGTTCAGTGATAGGGGAAGTCCCCCTCCCCTTCCATCTGACCCTAGCTTATCAGATATCTTCAGGACTGGCTATAAGTACTCTTCTGTGGCCTAGCACGGCTGCTCATAACCTCCGGGGGGTGGGGGTGGAGTGAAAGAAGTAGCCATTGAGTTCATGTCAGAAATAGTCCATGTTCCCCTTACTAGGGTACCCAGTTGGATACTGAGCTACCATGGGCTACACCCTAGCAGGGGTTCTAGGTTATATCCATACATGGACCTTGGTTGGAGAAACAGTCTCATAAAAGACCCCTGTGCCTAGATATACTTGGTCCTCTACAGGTCATACTAACTCCCCCTTCTTTCATATGATTCCCTACACTCTGCTGAAGATTTGGTTATGAGTCTCAGTATCTGCTTTGATACACTGCTAGGTAGAGTCTTTCAGAGGCCCTCTGTGGTAAGACCCTGTCCTGTTACTTGTTTTCTCCTACATCCAATGCCCATTCCATTTGCCTTTCTAAGTGAGGATTGATCATCTTACACCGGTCCTCTTTCTTGTTTATCTTCTTTAGATGTATAGATTTCAGTATGTTTATCCTATCTTATAAGTCTAATGCCACTTATGAACAAGTATATACTGTGTGTGTCTTTCTGCTTTTGGGATACTTCACTCAGGATGATCGTTTCCAAGTCCCACCATTTGCCTGCAAATTTCATAATTTCCTCCTTTTTAATTGCTGAGTAGTATTCCATTGTGTAAAAGTACCACAATTTCTGTATCCATTCCTCAATTGAGGGACATCTGGGTTGTTTCCAGGGTCTGGCTATTATGAATAAAGCTGCTATGAACATAGTTGAACAAATGTCCTTGTTGTGTACTTGAGAATATTTTGGAGCTAAACATTAAATATAACATGATGATGTCATTTACTAGAGGGGGAGGACATCAATTTGGCTCTTATTGTAAATTGTAGTTACTCTTTTATAGTGCTTGCCTATCTCCCAGGAGACACACACCAGACAGGCCCCGGAATGATGACAATAAGATGTTCTTATATTTGAAGCTTCCCTAGTTTTATAAAGAAGGGATATGATTTTTTTTAAACATTTCAAAATTTTAATGCTAATTTAACAGCTATCTTAGAAAAACAAAATGTCATTTGAGTATTTGAACCTACAATAATTCTTAGCAGGATCCTCAAGTTAGAAAATGCCTCCATAAGCCTGGGCTGTGGGCAAACCTGTGGAACATTTTCTTAAGCAGTGATTCATGGTGGGTTGACAGCCCACTGTGGGTGGGGAACCCCCTGGGCTGGTGGTCCTGGGTTCTATAAGAAAGCATGCTGAGCAGGCATGGGGGAGCAAGCCAGTAAGCAACACTGCTTCATGGCCTCTGCATCAGCTCCTGTCCCCAAGTTCCTGTCCTGCTTGAGTTCCTGCACTCACTGATTTTGATGATGAATTGTTATTTGGAACTGTGGAAGCCTTTCCTTTTAAAGTTGCTTTTCATCATGGTGTTTCATCACAGCAATAACGACCCTATGACAATAGGAGAACCGATTCTAAATGAACATCATTAAGAACAGTAGGGTATTATGAAAATTTTTTTTTGTAGTGAAGAACTTTTTATAGTTTTCCACTGACTTTTGATCTAGGTTATGAAGTTTGGGGATGAAGTTACTTGAGACAGAGCTTTTCAACATGTGCCTTACACAGGGCAGGGATGGGTGTTTCTACAGACTTGAGAAGGCCTTTTACTGAGAAAATGTTGCTGAAAAGGACTGTAGGCTGTGGATCACAACTTTCTGTCTTCTAGTTGATGCTGCGTTCTTAAGCACAGGCACTGAGGTGCCGTGAAGGTACAGGTTCTTAGTCTTGGAGCCAATCCTGGGAGACCATTAAGGAAATGGGAGATGGAGACTTTGGAGCATGGCAGTGCCTGACGAGTGTTCTGATCAACTGGTGGTATAATGGGGGAGACTTTATTTAGAATTTCTGTGAGGGTTTCTGTAGAATGTCCTGTGAAGTTGTTCCATGCAGAGAGAAAAAGTAGACCTGTCTCTCATGGAGTTCGTGCTCTTTGCTCTTTCTGAGATAGTAAATCTCAGGTTCTGCACAGTGTCCCTCAGAGTTAAACATGCTACACTTATACACATACTAGAAGTACTAAATAGCACCAGGCACCAGAATATGATTCACTTAGAAGTATGGCGCTCCTGTTTTCTCACATGATATGAGGAGAATATCAGTTTTATGTTAGGGACTCATAAGTGATGCCAAATCATTCTGAATCTCCCTTTGAACCTGGATTCCAGCAGTGAAAAGCAGGGCTTGGTGTCACAATTTTCTTTCTTTATGAACCAGAGCTGTAATGCTCTGAAGCTGGGGCAATTTGTGCTGTGCCCACAGTGTGCTGTGATGTTCCTGAGATAAAAGTTCTTTGGATTGAGATAAAATTGAAAATGGAATTCTATTCTTCATAACATTCACAGTTTTGGATAAATTATTAGCCAGTACTCTTTTAGTTTATGTTAAAAAGCATCTTGGTGCTATAACATGGGACACACGCATGCACACAAACACATTTGTAAGAATGCAATGTTGCTAATCCTATTTTGCAAATGACTCTAAAGAGGAGCAGTATATACATATATATTACTCTGGATCTGGGATTTTCAAAAAAAACTAAGGTATCTTGCTGGTCAGCCTCTTTTAGAATTAGAGATTCTTGGGAAATCAAAGTTGATCAATATATAAACATTTTTCTTTTTGTATATTCTTTTTTATTTTATTGTTATATTTTATTAACTCTGTATCCCACCTGCATTCCATTCCCTCATTCCCTCCCAATGCCATCCTCCCTCCCTCCCTCATCTACTCTCTGCCCCTTTCTAAGTCCACTGATAGGGGAAGACCTCATCCCCTTTCATCTGACCCTGGTTTTATCAGGTATTTTCAGGACTGCTGCAAAGTCCTCCTTTGTGGCCTAGCAGGGCTGCTCCTCCTTTGCAGGGTGGGGAGGTCAAAGAGTCCACCATTGAGTTCTTGTCAGAAATAGTCCATGTTCCCCTTACTAGGTTACCCACTTGGATACTCAGCTACCATGAGCTACATCCATGCAGAGGTTCTAGGTTATATCCATACATGGACCTTGGTTGGAAAAATAGTCTCATATAGGATCCCTGTGCCCAGCTATATTTGGTCCTTATGGAGCTCCTATCCTCTCCATATCATATTAACTCCCCCTTCTTTCATATGATTCCCTGTACTCTGCCGAAGGTTTGGCTATGAGTCTCAGTATCTGCTTTGATACACGGCAAGGAAGAGTCTTTCAGAGGCCCTCTGTGGTAGGACCCTTTCCTGTTACTTGTTTTCTCCTACATCCACTGCCCATCCCAATTGTCTTTCTAAGAGAAGATTGATCATCTTACCCCGGGTCCTCTTTTTTGTTTATCTTCTTTAGGTGTATAGATTTCATTATGTTTATTATATCTTATAGCTCTAAATAAGTGAGTATATACTGTGTGTGTCTTTCTGCTTCTGGGATACCTCACTCAGAATTATATTTCTTAGATGCCACCATTTGCCTGCAAGTCATGATTTCCTTGTTTTTAATTGTTGAGTAGTATTCCATTGTGTAAAAATAGCACAATTTCTGTATCTATTCCTCCATTGTTGGACATTTGGGTTGTTTTCAGGTTCTGGCTATTATGAATAAAGCTGCTACAAACATGATTGAGCAAATGTCTTTGAGTATTTGAGCAACTTTTGTATATATGCCTAGGAGTGGTATAGCTGGATCTCAAGGAAGTACTATTCCTAATTGTCTAAGAAAGCACCAGATTGATTTCCAAAGTGGTTATACAAGTTTACATTCCCACCAGCAATGGAGGAGGGTTCTCCTTTATGAACAACCTTTCCAGCATATGTTCTCATTTGAGTTTTTGATCTTAGCCATTTTGATGGGTTTAAGGTGAAATCTCAGGGTCGTTTTGATTTGCATCTCCCTGATGGCTAAGGGTGTTGAGCATCTCTTTAAGTGTTTCACTGCCATTCTGTATTCCTCTACAGAGAATTCTCTGTTTAGCTCTGTTCCCCATTTTTAATTGGATTGCTTGATTTATTGTGTTATCACTTCTTTAGTTTTTTTTTATTATTATTCTGGATATCAACCCTCTGTCAGATACAGGGTTGGTGAAGATCCTTTCCCAGTCTGTAGGCTCTCATTTTGTTCTGACAACAATATCTTTTGCCTTACAGAAGCTTTTCAGTTTCATGAGGTCCCATTTATTGATTGTTGCTCTTAGATTGTTGGTGTTCTGTTCAGGAAGTTGTCTCCTGTGCCAATGAGTTCTAGGCACTTCCCCACTTTTAATTATAACTGATTTAGAGTATCTGGTTTTCTGTTGAGATCTTTGATCCACTTGGAATTTAGTTTTGTGCAGGGTGATAAATATGGATCGGTTTTCATTTTTCTGCATACAGATATCCAGTTGGACCAGCACCATTTGTTGAAGATGCTGTGTTTTTTCCATTGAATGGTTTTGGCGTTTTTTTGTCAAAAAATGAAGTACTCATAGGTGTGTGGGTTTATATCTGTGTCTTCTATCCTGTTCCATTGATCCTCCTTTCTGTTTCTATGCCAATACCATGTGGTTTTTATTAATATAGCTCTGTGGTACAGCTTGAGATCAGGGATGGAGATATCTCCAGATGATCTGTTGTTGTACAGGACGGTTTTGGAGATTCTGGATATTTTTTTCTCCATAGTAAGTTTATAATTTTTCTCTCAAGGTCTATAAAGAATTGTGTTGGTATTTTGATGGGCATTGCTTTGAATCTGTAGATTGCTTTTGGTAGGATGGCCATTTTCACTACGTTAATCCTACCAATCCATGAGCACAGCAGATCTTTCCATCTTCTGATATCTTCTTCAATTTCTTTCTTCAGAGATTTGAAGTTTTTCTCAAACAAGTCTTTCACTTGCTTGGTTAGAGTCACCCGAAGGTACTTTATGTTATTTGTGGCTATTGTGAAGGGTGTTTTTTCCCTGATTTCTTTCTTAGCCCTTTATTTCTGTGGTATACAGGAACGCTTCTGATATTTTGGAGTTGATTTTGTATCCAGCCACTTTGCTGAAAGTGTTTATCAGCTATTCTCCTGTCTCCATGCACATAGTTTTGGGTTACAGGTATATAGCTAAGGCCAGCTTTTTATTTCAAGATTTATTGTATTTCTGTGTGTGTCTGTTTGGAGAGCACAAGTACTGTGAAGGTGGAGTTCTAGGAAGTTGTGAGCCACTTGATGACATGGGTAAGAGGAGCCAAGTTTGGATCCTCAAAAAAAAAAGCAGTATGTGGTCTTTATTATTGAGTCCTCCAGCCATATTATTTCATGTTTTAAATTCCATTACATGTATTTATTGTGTGTATGTGTGTGTGTTCATCTGTCTGTATGTGTCTGTACATGCACCCGTGGAAGCCAGAAAAACAACAACAACAACAAAAACAACTGTCTAATGTCGATCTACAATTCTACAGTGAGAGTTCCAGAGGTTGGAGTCATGTAATCCAGCTTAGTAGCAAATGTCTTTACCAGCTTAGTCATTTTTCTTATTTTTCTTTGTTTTATTTTGTTTGTTGGTTGGTTGGTGAGTTGGTTGGTATTGGTGTAGGGACTTGCTGTGTTGTGTAGCCAAGTCTTAGACTGGGGTGATGCCCCTGCTTCAGCTCCTCTGAGTACTTGTATTATAGGCTTATCCCTCTGTATTTGGTGCTGTTCTCCAGGGCTTGCTGTCAGTGCTGGTGGCTGCTGAATTCTGCTTCCCCTAATAGGTTCTTGGGTAAGCTTTCAGACTCCTCAACCTCTCCTTTGGCAGACTTGATTTGCCTTCGATTCTGTCTCTAATCTATGGTTAATGTTTTGTCTCTTGTCTCCATTTAACCTCTGTCTCCTAAAAACATAAGAGATTGATTTGAAAACCACAGCCTGTCTGGGTCTTAGCCCTAAAATCTTCTCCGAATGGAACAGGAAAGAAGCCAGTGATGTTTTTAACTCCCCTTGAGGGGTTGCTGTTATTAAAATGAAAGTAACCTTTGGCTTTTATTTTTATTTTTTCGAATTGCCAGTGCCCTTGTATTGCCTTCTGGCACAGACACTGTGTTGAGAAAATAATTTAATATGTGATATCAAGATGCACCTTCTTGACGCATCTTACTCCGAAGACATATTCCTGAAGTACAGACTTACTTCAGAACACTTGTTTGCAGTGGGGGTTTGCAATACATATCTCCAGGTACCACTCAATTTTACTGGGATGAACTTACTGTCTGGGAGGGCCCATGAATCAGCACTTCTGGCATATGTTGGAACTGGGCTGTGTGACCAACCACCCTTCACTTGGGCTGATACTTCTTCTTTACAGGTCCTGATAGTATGCAAATTTAGCTTTGCTGGTTGAATGCTCACTGTCCCAATTACTAGAGACTCTCCCTGTAACACAGAAGTGCACAGGCAAGTAAAAGGTAGAAGGTAACAGTTTTCCTAAAGATTTGCTGAAGGATGGATGCTGATATTTATTTAAGTTGTTATACTTGTTTTACCCCTTGCTATAATACAAATTTTTTTATCAATCAGTCAAGCACGTAAATTCTTTTCTTAAATCATGAAAGCTATGCAGCCAGGTGGTTGGATGGATTTGGCCCATCAGCTGTGGTCAACTGTTCTTGGTCCTGAGTCTTTCTGAGGCTCCTGAGAAGGAAAGGGAACATGCCAAGTTGGAAGGGCAGTGCTGTTGCCGAGGCTCAGGATTAGGTCTCAAAGCACAGAATGGAATTTAGGGATGAGAAAGAGAATGACTTTGTCCTGTATGATCTGCAAGACCAATGTTATTTTTTTTTCCTAAAAGCACAAGCCTGATGTTTGCTGGGCATATCTGAGAGTTAAAATAATAATAATAATAATAATAATAATAATAAAGTTGTATCTTATTGATGCTCATGATTACCGTATATTTTGAAAACATGGGTGGAGTGTGAAAAGGATGACACCTTCCCACAAACCCTAGTTCCCACAAGCCATTGATTGTAAAGTAACATCATTTGTTCCATAAGTTGGCCAGTCTTAGACCTTCAAACATTTTGTTCTCATGTATCACAATAACACACATACACACATAAATGCACAGACAGACACACACACACGGGATATTTTTAATGAACAGAAATGTGTTTTCATAAGTCAGAGGGTTAAAAGTTCAAATCAGGACAATATTCTGTTTAGTGTCTGAGGAGGTCTAATCTCTTCCTCCTAGTTAATGTCATGAACACTACTTCCACTTGAAAAAGGAATATTATATTCTTTCCATGGCAGAAGGTGGAGGGCCTCTAGAAGAACTAAGCCTTTGCTTTAGTAGAACCTCTCATAGTCAACATGTTTATACCATTGCATTAGTCATACCAACCCATAAAGGTGTTCTTAATAATGTAGCCATATTGGTAGCATCTGTACTTTGTGGAGGAAAGAAATCAAACCATAGGCAAACCTTGCAATATCTATTGAAATAAGGCTAGTGTCTACTTGTTTTCATGCTTGAACACTAAGCTGTCATCCACTAAGCAGTGGTTCTCAACCTTCCATGTGCTGCAACCCTTTAATATAACACATCATGTTGGGGTGACCCCATCCATAAAGTTATTTGCGTTGCTACTTTATAACTGTAATTTTGCTACTATTGTGAATAATAATAATGTAAATATCTGCATTTTACGATGGCCTTGGGTGACCCCTATGAAACGACTGTTCAACTACCAAAGAGGTTGTGATCCACGTGTTGAGAACGCCTACTCTCAGGGTTAATGACTCAGTAAAACCCTATGTCTTCACACTTTGTTTTAGACTACCATATCCCATAGCAGTGGGATCTGGAACTGAGCGACAGACATTTTCTTTATTTTATAGATATATTTGTTTATTTAGAAACCCCTAGAACTGGAGTTACTAACAGTTGTGAGTTGCCAGATGGATGCTTGAAATTGAACAGAGTCTCCTGGGAGAACCATGTGTTCTTAACCCCTGAGCCAAGTCTCCAGCCCCAACTGGTAATATTGATGTTCATGACTCATTAATATAGAAAAAAATGTGATCAGGCAGGCATAATACATTTTCTTAATTTTTGTCTGCTGTAATAATGACATTGTGAGCAGAATTATGTCTTAAAATAAGAGAACATTGTTATATATTTATCTTCCAGGATTTTTCAATGTTGTCACTGTTTCTTCCCTTTCTGTGAGATTATTTCAACCCCAAGACATACATCCATTCTTACTTTCTCTAGAAAGACTTCAGACATTTTCCTCCTGTCATATTATCCTGTCCTCTTGTGTCCCGTTGTCAGCTGGTGTACCATTTGTAGCATTTATTAAGATTTAAAAACAAAGAGGATAATAATCAGTTTCAACCTACTGGATCAAAATGTGGTACTTTTGCTCCTATAGAAGATGATTTTCTTTTAAACATTTGTATCAGGGCAGGTGAGATATTCAGAAAGTGGTTGATGTACAAGTACAGGGGTCTGAATTTACCCCAAGAACCAAAGTGAAAAACCAGGCATGAGGGTGCATGCTTTCCACACTAGCTCTAGGGAGGTAGAAACGTGAGGGTCCCCAAGGCTTGCTTGCTACACACCTGGATGGTAATATTGTGTCCTAGGTCTCAATTAGAGGCCCTATCTCTAAAACCAAGGTGGACAACCTCCAAACACATGAACACACAAATACCGTACACCAAAGCACACAAACTAAACCTTCCCATCTAACAGTGCCTGACTCAGACATACGTCATAAAAATGCACATGGATGGCTTTTAGTAAACACAAGGTGTAGCATCAGGACACAAATTACATGTTGAAAATCTCCACATAAATAATCATGTTTTTTTTTTTTAATTCAATTCCCTCTTTCCAGACTGGAATAAGTGGCTGAATCTGTTGGTCTTTCCATTGTTACTGACATTACAATTCAAAAGTTCACTTTGCAACCTACCAGTTGTCATTGATTTCACTTTTTGCCACTGAAAGGTAATATATATTCTTACAGGTACTTTCTTTCATGCTTACGTCTTTATTTTTAAAGTGGCCACTGGCAGCGGACTTGCTTGACTTCAGAATATGTTTTTTTAGTTTTTACATGTCTGTAAGCCTTCTTGCTGGACTTCAAAAGAGGAACAACATTTACTTTATAGCAGTAACGTGCAAACATACTGAATTTTCCATGTCTGTTCCAACTGCTGTATTATTTATGTAAATATTCCTGTGCTTATGGACAAGCAACATGCTATCTCACTTACCATTTCTTTTACATTTTCCTACTAGTGACCTTAAGTGTTTAATACATGTGCTGTTGTTACTCCTTATGTTTTCTATACATGTGTTTCTATCCCTGGATGCCTTTTTATGTAATACTGTCTCTATTTTTCAATGTAGGAAGCATTTTATGTTGCACATGGCTAGAAATATGACTGATAGTTTTTGTCTGGAAAATTTATAGTTTAATACTGGTATCCATTTTAATGTGATGTACCCAACAGTCTACCATGGTTCACAGAGGTCAAAAAGACACAGAAATTCTCCATATTTCTGAAACATTTGAAGTCGAGGTGGGAAATGGGCTGTTGACATTATTAAACTGTTTCTTCTGCCCCAGAAAGTGATGAATTAAGCAGACTGTTGACTTTAAGATTACCTTGGAGATAGATCACAAAATTTAAAATGCAGTCACTCACAAAGCAAAATTGCTTGGGAATAAAAGGCAATAATTACTATCACTCTTTTTGCAACTAGTGGGAAAAACTAAAAAGAGCACTCCCACTCTAAACCTTGAAGCCTCAGCAAATACCCTAGACACTTCAGATCACATATTGTGATCAAAGCTCCAATCCTTAGGGTAAGCAATGACTGCAAACTTCTCTTTCTCTGTGTGTTCCAAAACCCGAATCTCTTTGATTGCTTTTCTGTCTAAACCCAATAAACACCCTTGACCTTGAATTATACTGTTGGGAGATAAAAATCTGGTTGTTGGAAGAAAACAATAAAAATGAATTCTGTTCTGACTAGCATCTTAATGAATAAGGACCAGTGACAAATCAATAAAGATACTATGACAGGCTGTGATTAAGTGATTTTTAAAGATAAAACCTCCAATATAATCAATGCTTGATATAATGAGCACCTAAGAGTACATACTGGGAGCTAGTATTCATGTTCTCTTCAGGAATTAGCCAGTGCAGATAATCTGAGAAGGGTATTTGGAAGAAGAACAGATGATACATGTTTTGATTTTTCAGCGAGATCATGAGAGCCATAGTATGATTTCAAGTCTTTACTAAGCTGTTTAGAAGAATCTGGAAACAATGTGGTCTTATCACATTGTAAACTGTTTTCAGTGTGAGCAGGCTCAGTGTTTCGGTGTCTGGTGGATAATCAGCTTTAGGAAATACTCTTCTTATACAGGCATTGTGTTAATACTGTTGGCATCTTTCATTATGAAAGTTCTTACTTGCCAGAACCTGGAAACAACCCAGATGTCCCTCAGTTGAGGAATGGATACAGAAATTGTGGTACTTTTACACAATGGAATACTACTCAGCAATTAAAAAGGAGGAAATCATGAAATTCACAGGCAAATGGTGGGACCTGGA
>CM053761.1:32396273-32450455 GCA_028658305.1 Pachyuromys duprasi | reverse complement strand
ACGCCTGGGATTCAAAGTACCCAACCTGTGAGTGAGATAAAAATAAATAAATTAAAAAAAAAAAACTTAAAAAAAAAATAAAACATATAAAATAACATAGAAAATATTTTGAAATACATTAAATTTTGTAGATATACTTATTTCACTGTATGCTGGGAATGTTGACTGATTAAAAAAAAACTCATGACATCTTCTGAAGAGAAAAAAAAAAAAAAAAAAAAAGAAAGTTGAGATGCAGGGGTTGTTCAATATACCGAAATCCATCAATATGATCCACCATATTAACAAACTGAAAGAAAAAAAAAAACACATGATGATCTGCTTAGATGCTGAAAAAGCATTTCACAAAATCCAACATCCATTCATGTTTAAAGTCTTGGAGAAATCAGGGATACAAGGCACATATCTAAACATAGTAAAGACAATATACAGCAAGCCTATAGCCGACATCAAACTAAATGGAAAGAAACTTAAAGCAATACCACTTAAATCAGGGACAAGGCAAGGATGCCCACTCTCTCCATATCTCTTCAACATGGTTCTTGAAGTCCTTGCTAGAGAAATAAGAGAATTGAAGGAGATCAAGGGGATACAAATCAGAAAGGAAGAAGTCAAAGTATCACTATTTGCTGATGATATGTTAGTATACCTTAGTGACCCTAAAAATTCTACCAGGGAACTCCTACAGCTGATAAACACCTTCAGCAAAGTGGCTGGATACAAAATTAACTCCAAAAAATGAGTAGTCCACCTGTATACAAAAGACAAAAAGGCTGAGAAAGAAATTAGGGAAACAACATCCTTCACAATTGCCACAAAAGACATAAAGTACCTTGGTGTGACCCTAACCAAAAAAGTTAAAAACTTGTATGAAAAATAAATTTCAAGTCTCTGAAGAAAAAATTAAAAGAAGATATCAGAAGATGGAAAGATCTCCTATGCTCATGGCTTGAAAGGATTAACATTATAAAAATGGCCATCTTACCAAAAGCAATCTACAGATTCATTGCAATTCCCGTCAAATTACCAATACAATTCTTTACAGACCTTGATAAAAAATTCTCAACTTCATATGGAATAACAGGAAACTCAGAATTGCTAAAACAATCCTCGACAATAAAAATCTTCTGGAGGTATCTCCATCCCTGATCTCAGTCTGTACTATAGAGCAAAAGTAATAAAAACTGCATGGCAGTGGCATAGAAACAGAATGGTGGATCAATGGAACTGAATAGAAGACCCAGACATAAACCCACACACATATGGACACTTGATTTTTGACAAAGATGCCAAAACCATTCAATCGAAAAAAGATAACATCTTCAACAAATGGTGCTGGTCTAACTGGATGTCTACATGTAAAAAAAATGCAAATAGATCCATACTTATCACTCTGCACAAAACTAAAGTACAAGTGGATCAAAGACCTCAGTATAAAACTAAGCACACTAAACCTGTTAGAAGAAAAAGTATGGAAGAACCTTGAACTCATTGGCATAGGAGACAACTTCCTGAACAGAACACCAATAGCACAGGCTCTAAGATCAACAATAAATAAATGGGACCTCATGAAACTGGAAAGCTTCTGTAAAGCAAAGGGCACTGTCAGAACAAAGCAACTACCTACAGATTGGGAAAGAATCTTCACCAACCCTATATCTGACAGAGGGCTAATATCCACTATATATAAAGAGCTAAACAAGTTAAAAAGCAACAAATCAAGTAATCCTGTTAAAAATAGAGAACAAAGCTAAACAGATTCTCTGTAGAGGAATATCGAATGGCAGAGAAACACTTAAAGAAATGCTCAATATTAGTCATCAGGGAAATGCAAATCAAAATGACCCTGAGATTTCACCTTCCACCCATCAGAATGACTAAGATCAAAAGCTCAAGTGACAACACATGCTGGAGAGGTTGTGGAGAAAGGGGAACCTGCCTCTACTGCTGGTGGGAATGTAAATTTGTACAACCATTTTAGAAATCAATCTGGTGCTTTCTCAGACAACTAGGAATAGTGCTTCCCCAAGATCCAGCTATACCAATCCTAGGCATATATTCAAAAGAGTCTGAAGTACACAATAAAGATATTTTCTCAACCATGTTGGTAGCAGCTTTATTTGTAATATCCAGAAGCTGGAAACAATCCAGGTGCCCCTCATCTGAGGAATGGGTACAGAAGCTGTGGTGCATATATGCAATGGAACACTACTCAGCAATAAAAAACACGGAAATCATGAAATTTGCAGGTAAATGGTGGGAACTGGAAAATATCATCCTGAGTGAGCTATCCCAGAAGCAGGAAGGCACACATTGTATATACTTGCTCATATAGACATATAAGATAGGATAAATCTACTAAAATCTGTACGCCTAAAAAAAAATCTAATCAAGAGGGAGGACTCTGGCTAAAATGCTCAATCCCCATCCAGAAAAGCAAAGAGGATGTATATCAGAAGAAGAAGAAAACAGGCAATAAGTTAGGAGCTTGCCACAGAGAGCCTCTGAAAGGCTCTGCCCTGCAGACTATTAAAGCAGATGCTGAGACTTATGACCAACCTTTGGGTAGAATGCAGGGAATCTTATGAAAGAAGTAGGAAATAGTAAGATCTGGGGAGGACAGAAGCTCCACAAGGAGAGCAACAGAACCAAAACATCTGAACACAGGGGTCCTCCCTGAGACTGATACTCCAACTAAGTAGCATGCATGGAGATAACCTAGAACCCCTGAACAGATGTAGCCCATGCCAGTTCAATGTCCAAATAGGTTTCATTGTAATGGGAACAGGGACTGTCTCTGACATGAACTGATTTGCCTGCTCTTTGATCACCTCCTCCTGAAGGGGGAGCAGCCTTATCACGCCCCAGAAGAAGACAATGCAGTCACTCCTGATGAGACCTAATATACTAGGATCAGAAGGAAGGAAACTAAGTACTCCCCTATCAGTGGACTTGGGGAGGGGCATGTGTGGAGAAGGGCAAGGAAGGGTAATATTGGGAGGGGAGGAAGGAGGGAGCTAGAGAGGGGATATAAAGTGAATAATGTGTAATTAATAAAAAAATTTAAAAAAGAAAGTTAATACTTTTCCTTAGAGATAACATGCAATTATACATATTAAATGCACAATAATAATATTTACTGCTTAGCAGTTCCATAAAATAGTCATCAGTAGTGAGATGTGGAATGCATCTAAGGAAAGAGACAAATCTACTAAGACTTTAGTGCCAAAATGTCTTAAGTGCATTTGTAAAATGGTGGTATGCTTGATGCATGAGCCTATGAAGTTTCTTACTCCCTGTCATTATCATAGGTTGGGCTGAGAACTCTCAAGCCAGGTCCATTGTGAAGTCTTTCATACTACATATTCATCGTGATCAAGAAGCACCATTACTTCCATCTATTGTTAACCCGTGTTATGTTTCATTTTGTGCTATACTTTCTGAAAGCTAAAGTTAATTTAAATGTATTTCGTAGATTATTTTGCCTTTTACAGTAGTTACAATCATAGTGCTCTCTTTCTCTCCTCTTCTCTCTCTCTTGCAATCACACATGCACCTATATGAACACACAAACACACATAAATACCCACACACACAAACACACACTTTTCATTTTCCTCCCTTATAAAGGAAACATTTTTTGTTTGTGAAAAACAAAAGCATATTATTCTGACTACAACTCACACTACTGAATCCTGAAACAAAGCTGACAGCTTTCTGAATCAGCCGGATGCAGAAATATAAAAACAGTGTTTCTGTCCTTCCTTGTGTAATCTGCTTCTTTGAAATACCTATTTATTTAGGCTAGCTTGTCAGAGGGGGTGAGAGGGAGAAGGAGTAGAAGAGGGAAAGAGAAAGAATAAAAGGGAAAGGGAGGAGAGAGAGAGAGAAAAGCAAGTACTCCCTACCTAGCCGTGGCAGGCGATGTTTCAATGTACTTGGTTCTTTTGAAAGATGAGACAATGAACATTTCTAAATTCAACTGATCAGAAAAAAGGTAGTGTACCTATAAGCCGTACTTCGAAATTTACAGGAAGTATCATCCCTTTGCCAAATGCCAACAGAGCAGCCACCCTTATTCCAGTTAGGTGCAGAGTCCTCACATGGGTCACTGAGCTAGTGTTGATGTCCATCTGTGTGCCTGGGGTAGGCAGAGCAGAGGCAGGGTCTGTGTCTCCAGCTTTCAACTTCAAAGGTTTCTTATGATTATTCTTTCTAATTCTGTCACCCCAAATCTCCTTTTGTCTTCTAGGGGGATTTAAATTTTTTGGTCTCCTTACATCTTTCCAATTTATGAAGCCTTGCCAATAATGTGGACAGAAATATAGTTAACTGCATTTTTCCTTACTCTGGGTCAGATCTGCCCAAGTATCTTTACAAAATGATGGTAATTAAAGAGTGGGGAAGGATGTCTCAGTAGGTAAAGTGCCTATTAAAAAACGAGTACCTGATTTCTGATCCTCCGTACTAATGTAAAAGTGGGGTGTTGTGAGCCTATTGCCCTAAAGGTAGAAAAAGATAGATTCCCTAGGTCTAGCTGGATAGCTAGTCTAGGGAAAATGTTGAATTCCAGATATAATGATTGATTTACTGGGCCTCAAAAAGTAAGGCATACAACAATAGAAAAAAGACAACTGATAGTAACCTCTGGCCTTGCATGGATGGGTGCACCCACACACACATGCATATAAACGTACATATAGTACGCACACACACACATACACATACACACACATACACACAAACACACAAACCAAAATACCAAAATGTGGGTTACTCTAAGTTTGCAATAGTAATGAGGTGGACACAGTGGCCAGGGAACACAATACAGGATTAGCTCAACATCCACTTTCTTTGAGTGTTAAATACATTTCATGACCACTATTTAGGTAAGAAATTGATGTCCTGTACTATTCAAATTAATTTGTATTGGCTAATCTTTAAGTATCTAATGCCATACACAGGTGCATGTATGTAGAAAATAGGGTACAGGATTATATCATAATGTATAGCAAAACATAAATTCAAAAGGACTTGTGGATAATATACTGTTATTAAAATAGTCCTTAGAGAAGAAATACCCCCCACCTTTTTTAAATTTCCACTTTGTAAAGTATGGAACTGGGGTCAAGATGCTTCAGAACTTGTGTGAGAATATACAGGTCATTCTTCTAGGAGGACCTCAGTCTGGTTTACATCTAGGTATGCCCCTCCCCTCTTTTTGGATTCTATATTGCTCTTCTGGTAAAACACCAGAAGTGGTGGAGGAGAGGGAACAGAATGGCAGCCTGCTACAGAGGGTCCTCTGAAAAGCAACACCCAATAGGGGATTGAAGCAGATGCTGAGACTCACAAACTTTGGGCAGAATGCAGGGAGTCTTGTTGAAGAATGGGGAGATAGAAGGACATGGAAGGGACAGAAGCCCCACAAGGAGACCAAAAAAACCCAATAATCTGAGCCTAAGGGGTACTGTGGAGACAGATGCACAACTAAGGACCATGAATGGAGATGACCTAGGGCCCCTGCTCAGATGTAGTTGAGTGACAGCACAGTCTCCATGTGGGCTTCTGAGGAAGGGGGGCAGGGGCTGCCTTTGTCATGAACTCCATTTCCTGCTCTTTGATCACTTGCCACTGGTGATGTGGACTCTACAGGCCACAGATCTAGGCAGTCCTGATGAGACTTGATAAACTGTGGGCAGATGGCAGAGGTTAAGAACTCTCCCTTTCAGTGGACTATGGGAAGGGGATGGGGGAGGGGACTTCAATCTGGATATGTAATGAATAAATTAAATAAATAAATAAATAAATAAATAAATAAATAAATAAATAAATAGAGTTCACTTTTAAATAAATGATGTGTGTGATCAGCCATGAGAAGTAGTGATCAGGGATTCTGCAAAAGGAAAGAATGAAAGCATTTAAATTCACCAGAGTCCATTGTCCACCTTTTCAAAAAACTTGTTTGCATTCCTGCTCAAACCTTCCCCCAAACACCAGGCCTTGCTCTTCAGCTCTTCAGGGACAAAGCTTCAGCAGCCTTGCTCTTAGGATCTGAACTTAGGACATTATGTTGACAGCTAAGTCCTCTCATTGGTACCAAGAGGGTAGGGGGAAAACATTACAAATTCCACAAGGAAGCTTTACTTCTAGAGTATCTGAAGTCAGGCTTAAATACAAGTATAAAATAAAACTGAAGAAAAGATGGATTTCCAACTTGATAGTTCTGAGTGTCAGGGAACAATGAGGCTCATTAAAGGAAGGTAAAACCTTGGCTCTTGGCATTGTTGGTGATGCTCCTTAGGGAGTTTTCCTGCTTTGTGACCTTGGTATGTTTTCATAGCACTCATTGTTAGAGCAGTCACACTAAACATGAATCACTTTAAGGCCTTAGTCCCAAAGCAGTAATTGTTCTGTTGCTTCAGTTCACAGTGATAACATAAAATATTAATAAAGCTTTTCAAATTTTAGAATTCATGGTATATTTATTTAATCTTTAACCACTTAATTTTATTATTATTATTATTATTTATTACAATTTATTCAATTTTTATCACACCTGTGGCCCCCAACCTCATCTCCTTCTAATCCCACCCTCCTTCCCTCTTTTCCTCCCATGTCCCTCCCCTAGTCCACTGATAGTGGAGGTCCTCCTCTCCTTCTATCTGACCCTAGCCTATCAGGTCTCATCTGGACTGGTTGCATTGTCTTCCTTTGTGGCCTGGCAAAGCTGCACCCCGTCCCTGGGAGGAGGTGACTAGAGAGTCTGTCACTGAGTTCATGCCAGAGAAAGCTCCTGCTTCCCTTACTAGGGACCCCACTTGGATACTGAGTCTATGGGCTACATCTGAGTGGGGGTTTTAGGTCCTTTCCATGTACTGTCCTTGGTTGGGATATCATTATCTTCAGGGCCCCTAGGGCTCAGTTTTTTTTCTCTGTTGGTCTCCTTTTGGAGATCCTGTCTCCCCCAGGTCTTTCTATCTCCCCTTTCTTTTATAATATTCCCTGCACTCTGACCAAAGTTTGGCTATGATTCTTAACCTCTGCGTCGATACTTTGATCAGTAGAATCTTAAAGTTGGTTAAACACCAACAAACCAAGTAATCTAATTAAAAATGAGATACAGAAACAAACAGAAAATTTTCAATAGAGGAATATAGAATTGCATAGAAACACTTAAAGAAATGTTCAGTGTCCTTAGTCATCAGTGAGATGCAAATCAAAACAACCCTGAGATTTCACCTTACTCCCAGCAGAATGGCTAAGATCAAAAACTCAAGTGACAACACATGCTGGAGGGATGTGGAGAATGAGGAACCCTTCTCCATTGCTGTTTGGAATGTAAACTTATACAATCACTTTGGAAATCAATCTGGTGCTTTCTTAGAAAATTAAGAATAGTGCTACCTCAAGATGCAGCTATACCACTCCTTGGCATATATCTGAAATATGTTCAACTATACAACAAGGACATTTGCTTAACCAAGTTCATAGCAGGTCTATTCATAATAGCCAGAAATTGTGGTATGTTTAAATAACATGTTTTATAGCCTGTAATATTTACGGGCCTAAGTCACATTGATAGTTATTTGTTTAAATAACTTGTCAGAGGTGCCAAAACTCAAATTCTATTTAAGTAGCTACTAAATTATTTATTTATGTAGCAGTCAGTTTTAACTATTTAACTTTTTTCATTATTAAAGTTTGGTAGTTTAAATTAATAGTGTTTTGAAAACATAACCATTAAGAAAATTAAAGTTATGCTTCTGTTTCCTCACCTCAAAAATTGTAGGACTGAGTTCTAGTGTATTTTAAGATTTGCTTTATAACAAACTGTATACTAGATTTTTTCAGCCTCTTGATATAATATATAATATATAAAACTGAATCCTTTTAATTGGGAAATTAACTATTCAGTAAAAACTCTATGATTAATTTACATAGCAGTCTGTTGAACTTAAGAAGAGCAAAGATGAAGCAAGACCTTGATTTCTGATAATAAAACATAAATGCAAGCACAAATTATTTTTATAAACTATGTTACCTATACTAGAGTCCTCAGAAACATCTACACTGTGTATTCACATGTTAACATTGTCTCCTATTTTGGAATCTCCAACAAGGTCTAAAAATTAGTAAGGGCCCATGTAGAGTAGGCTTTAACAGAGAACAGAGAATATGATGCTATAAAGTGTAAAGGGGAAATAATGGAAGAGAAAGGGTTAACTTGTGGTGAAGTAGGGAATGATGACAGGACAGAGGAGGATATGCAAGAATGATTAAGCAACATCAATGGCTTTCAAGAAACTTGTGTGGGAACTTGCTACCATGCAAGCTTCCATGTTCTAAATGTAGCCATCCAGTTTAACCAGTACCTTTTATTGAAGATGCTATGTTTTAGTCAATGTGTGTTGGTCTCTTTGTCAAAAAATAACAAACAAACAAAAAACAAACAAACAAAAAACAGGTTGTTGTGGAATGTGGGCTTATTTCATTTCACTGATCAATGAGTCTACTTTCATAGCAGTATCTGCTGTTTTTATTACAGCTCCTAGTGTACCTTGAAATCTGTTTTGGTATTACCTCCAGCTAGCATTTCATTTTGTTTGTTTGGTTTTGTTTTGGCTGTCCTGGGTCTTTGTATTTCTATATGACATCTAAAATTTTCTTTCAATTTCTGTGAAGAAGTGTGTTAAAATTTTGATGTGGATTTCGTTTAATCTGTAGATTGCTTTGGTACAGTGGCTGTACTCAGAATATTGATCCTGGCACTCTATGAGCAAAAGACATCTTTCTAACTGGCCAATCCTCATGAAAGAGAGAGGGACTGGGAGGAGGCAGGTCCCTGGCACCTGACCAAGTAGCTTTGTGGTGACATGAAGCAGTAGATAATTCAAGGCTGTTATCAAAGGCTCTGCATTTACAGACTTTATAGGAAGCATTTCACTTTCATTTCATAATACAATTCCGGTATAACCATTTTGAGATGAGCATTTTAAAATAAGTTAGGATGTAGAATCTTCTAGAAATTTTGGGACAGTACTAAAATAGTATCATAATTTACCCATGTCTGAATATACAATTTATGTCTCTGTACAAGATGGTTTTATTTATGATAATGATATGATATAAGGAATCTGGCATCCCTCTTCATGTGTAAAAACAGAATTTGTCACCAAGGCCAGTGTGGGTAGCAAAGCATCACTACCTGTTTTCACACTTTTACCACCCTGAACATTGGGTGAAAACCATTGTGACTTTATTTTCTTTTAGGAAACTTGGAGCAAAGCCTCTTACTGTCTGTGTTTTTCTTCTTCAGCCCTATCTACCTCAAAATGGCTAGTTTATAAATTCATTGTATCCATAACTTTCTAAGACACAAGGTGCAATCTGGTGGCAGATGTTTGTGAGGAAAGGTTGTCCTTTCCAGTATAATACCAGCCTGTATTTAATATCTGAAGACTTTTGATTATTCCCCATGATTATGTTAGATGGAACTGGACAGTGAATGCTAATACTTTCTGTTGATACAGATAAATACCCCCCACACACATTCAATCTGTATTCATCACACGTTCAAGACCTCCACCCCAAATATATTTTATAGTGTTTGTATCTAATTTCTTAATATCTGAGATCCTTAAAATAAATTGTAATAATACATACAGTTTCAACCTTGATAAACAATTCAACAAAAGTGTCAGTCAGAGACTCAGCAGACTAATCCAATGGTAGAGTGACACTTATTGTCAAGTTTCTTTTAGTGTTGGGGGTTTTCAGTATTACTGCTATTGGTGTATCTATTACATGAAGCACTGACTAAATGATCCCTTACTTCTTTGAGATGCTTCTGAAACTGAGAAATCACAAATCAATGATTCAATTAATAAACACTTTTCATTTAAGAGATTGCAAAGTCTTTTGTTACTTCTTTATAAATTTATTTATTGCATTAATTATAGTTTATTCACTTTGTATCCCAGATGTAGCCTGCTCCCTTGTCCCCTCTCAATCCCATCCTCCCTCCCTCATCTCCTCCCATGCCCCTCCCCAAGTCCACTGATAGGGGAGGTCCTCCTCCCCTTCCCTCTGACCAGAGCATATCAGGTCTCATCAGGACTGGCAGCATTGTCTTCCTCTGTGTCCTGATAAGGATTCTCCTACCTTGGGGGGGGGGGTGATCAAATGGTAATTCTTATAGGTTTGAGGTTTCCTAAAAGTAGTGTTATCTGATTAAAACTTTAGTAATGTTACATCTGATAAAACCAATGTGATCTGCATAGCATGCATTAGGAAAAAAAAAAAAGAGCGGTTGTTTTTATTGTCTCTTCTTTTCCCAGCCAACATGTTCTGGTCTTTGGCTATGAAACCTACTGGTGACTATATTGTATTGTAACCCTTAGGGACAATATATTTCTTGAGTAATTACACAGAGATATTTCAACTGAAGGGAAGTTCTGAATGAGTAACTTTACTTGAACTCTTTATCCATTTATCTGTGTTGAGAATGTGATCCATAGATATTCAGTCATGTAAATGGTCAGATTCCTATTTCATTTGAGTTTGCAAGAATAACAGATGAGCAATAACTAGCAGATGATCTTATGCAATACCTGTCAGACTCATTGGTATCCTCAAGAATCTTCTCTTCAGATTAGTTGTGTCACTAGAAATTAACCAGACCATGATAGAAGATGATATTCTTGTATTCAGAAATTAAATTCAAAAGAGAGTCTTGAATGTTGGACACAGTGCAGTGACTTTCATCTCCTTTCTTCCAAAAGATAGTTTATGACCAGCAGTCATTTGCTGAGAAGGGAGTTTCTCTCTCTCTCTGTCTGTCTATCTGTGTGTGTCTGTGTTTGTATGTGTGTGTGTGTGTGTGTTTGTGTGTGTGGTGTGAATGTGCAGAGCATCAATAACAACTATTCAGAGCCATCATCTGGTTATACCAACATTGTCTAGGGTGTAATTATCTCTCTGTGTAATTGATTTATTTTAGGAAATCAGTTATAAGAAGAGAATTGTAACTATGAATAGGTACTGATACTCATTTGTCAGGCTTTGAAACTGTGAATGAAAGTTTAGAAATCAGAGGCAAGGGAGACAGTCGAAGTGAACAAAGTAATTGAACTGTGGGCTCACTGCTAGGATATCCCTCAACTTATTAAAAGCAAGATGGATTTCTCAGTCATGTGAAAGAGCTTCCTAGGAAGGAGATTCAGTGATGTATTAACTTTCTAAGAACAATGCAAAATGAAACAAAACAACAAAGATAAATAAAAAAAATGAGTGTTTACATGAAACATTCATGGCGGGCTGGGAACACTGCATAGCTACTGATTTTCTGTCTTGCTAATTTTGTACAACCTGTGCCAGTAAACTTAAGTGTATTTATATCTGTGGAGTGTAATGGAAGTTTCATTTTCTTTAGAAACTCTTTATGCTGTGCAAATATAGTTTTGTTTTAATATCAAATATGGGATTTTAGTTTGGGCTTTTGTTTGACCTAAGCTGTTAATTGCCCCCTGTGGGACATGGTCTTTGCCAGGTAGTAGTGACCTGCCTCATGCAACACAGAGAGTGGCATGGCCTAGAACTCTGAGGGAGATATATATATATATATATATATATATATATATATGGCTTTGTAAATAAAGTTTTGTTAGGACACAGGACAGCCACTCCTATTTCAAAGGCAGATTTAGCTATTTTATATCAGAAACTCTACAGTTCAAGAGGCCCAAGATATATATATATATATTTTATTCCTTTAATGAAGCTGTTAACCAAACTTTGGTCCATATTCTTGATGTTCATTCAACATGTGGTTCATAAACCAGCAGATCTTGTTGAAAATACAGCAGGCAAGGTTCTTACTCAGACATCCTAAAATAGCTCAGTAATTTATTATTAATTATGATGATGATTGGCATGTGTGTTTGCATGTGCTTGTGCACGCACACATACATGAATAAGTGCGCATATGTAAGATAAAGAAAGCATGAGGTAAGAGGTTAGGATATAACTCCTAGGAACTGTTCTCTTAGTTTTTGAGACAGTGTCTCTTGTTAACCTGAAATTTGCCTTTTACCAAGTTGGAGCCCTAGAAATCCACCTGTGAAGGTCTCCTCAGCATTAGGGTTACAAGAATGTACCACTATGCAAGGCAGGTGTTTTATTTATGAAATACTGGTTCTGGGATCGGCTCAGGCCTTCCTGCTCTAAAGGCAAGCACTCTTCTAACTAGGCTCTAACTTGTTATTCTCTAACTTGTTAGTGTCTTCAGTTTAATAACATTCTGCTATGATACAGGTGGTATTTAAAAAGAAGATATCAGAAAATGGAAAGATCTCCCTTGCTCATGGATTAGTAGGATTAACATAGTAAAAATGGCTATTCTGCCAAAAGCAATCTACAGATTCAGTGCAATCCCCATCAAAATACCAACACAATTCTTTAAAGTCCTTGAAAAAAATTCTCAACTTCATATGGAGAAATAAAAAAAACCAGAATTTCCAAAACGATCCTGTACAACAACAAATCATCTAGAGGTATCCCCATCCCTGATCTCAAGCTGTACTGCAGAGCAATAGTTATAAAAACTTCATGGTATTGGCATAGAAATAGAATAGTGGATCAGTGGAACCAAATAGAAGACCCAAAAATAAACCCACACACCTATGGAAAATTGATTTTTGATAAAGAAGCCAAATCCATCCAATGGAAAACAGACAACAACTTCAACAAATGATGCTGGACCAACTGGATGTCTATATACAGAAAAAATGAAAGTAGATACATATTTAAACCCTGCACAAAGCTAAAGTCCAAGTGGATCAAAGACCTCAACATAGCACCAGACACATTAAATCGGTTAGAAGAAAAAGTGAGAAAGACCCTAGAACTCATCGGCACAGGAGACTACTTCCTGAACAAAACACCAACAGCACAGGCTCTAAAATCAACAATAAATAAATAGGACCTCATGAAACTGAAAAACTTCTGGAAAACAAAAGAGACTGTCATCAAAACCAAACGACAGCCTACAGACTGGGAAAGGATCTTCACCAACCCTATATCTGACAGAGGGCTAATATCCAGTATATATAAAGAACTCAAGAAGTTAAAAAGCAACAAATCAAGTAATCCAATTAAAAAATGGGGTATGGAGGTAAACAGAGAATTCTCTGTAGAGGACTGTAGAATGGCAGAAAAACACTTAAAGAAATGCTCAATGTCCTTAGTCATCAGGGAAATGCAAATCAAAATGACCCTGAGATTTCACCTTAAACCTGTCAGAATGTCTAAGATCAAAAATTCAAGATTCAACACATGCTGGAGAGGTTGTGGAGAAAAGGGAACCCTTTTCCATTCCTGGTGGGAATGCAAACTTGTACAACTACTCTGGAAATCAATTTGGCGTTTTCTTAGACAATTAGGAATAGTGATTCCTCAAGTTCCAGCTATATCACTCCTAGGCATATATCCAAAGGATGCTCAAGTACACAACAAGAACATTTGCTCAACTATATTCATAGCTGCTTTATTCCTAATAGCCAGAACCTGGAAACAACCCAGATGTCCCTCAGTTGAGGAATGGATACAGAAATTGTGGTACTTTTACACAATGGAATACTACTCAGCAATTAAAAAGGAGGAAATTATGAAATTTGCAGGAAAGTGGTGGGACCTGGAAAGATCATCCTGAGTGAGGTATCCCAAAAGCAGAAAGACACACATGGTATACACTCACTTATATAGACCTATAAGATAGGATAAACATAGTGAAGTCTATACACCTAAAGAAGATAAACAAGAAAGAGGACCTGGGGTAAGAGTATTAATCCTCACTTAGAAAGACAAATGGGATGGACATTGGATGTAGGAGAAAACAAGTAGCAGGATAAGAGCCTACCACAGAGGGCCTAGGAAACACTCTACCTAGCAGTATATTAAAGCAAATATTAAGGCACATAACCAACCCTTTGGCAGAGTGCAGGGAATCATATGAAAGAAGGGGTAGTCAGTATGAATTGGAGAGGACAGGAGCTTTGCAAGAACCCAATATAGCAGGTCACAGGGGGCTTTTATGAGACTGTTTTTCCAACCAACGACCATGTATGGATATAACCTAGAACCCCTGCTTGAATTTAGCAAATGGTAGCTCAATACCCAAGTGGGTACCCTAGTAAGGGGAACATGGACTATTTTGGACATGAACAAAATGGCTGGATCTTTGACACCCTTGCCAATGAGGGAGGAGCAGCCTTGCTAGGCCACAGAAGAGGACATTGCATCCAGTCCTGAAGAGACCTGATAATCTAGAGTTAGAAGGAAGGGGAGGAGGACCTCCCCTATCAGCAGATTGGAAATGGGCAGGGAAGAGATGAGGGAGGGATGGAAGGAATAGGGAGGGAATGCAGGAGAGGGTACGGCTGGGATACAAAGTACATAACCTGTGATTAATATAAAATAAAAATGTAAAAAAAATTAAGAAAGGAACTGAAAAAAAATAGAGTCTGAGTCTTAACCCAAGTCCAGTAAACACTTAATCAAAATCAATATGTATTTAAGTCCAGCTTTGACATTTCAGCTGGGGGCAAACTGAGTCCTAACATAGATCCCCAGTTGCCTGGCTTGTGACCATTAGACTTTTTTCTGAGGGTGATTTTCCAGAGGGCCAGAAATGATGGTTACTGACTGTGGCTTCTACTGACAGTGGCTAACTGAGGGACTAGAAATAAAAAGCTGGCAGAGAGCCAGTGGCGGGAGCTTATAAGTACCATGTAATCAGGGGATAGGGCTGTTGGCTTCTAGTGGGGCTTCCATTGGTTGTGGCAAGTATATAGAAAAGGAAAGAAGAATCTCTCTCTCTTTCTTTCTCTCTCTCTCTCTCACACACACAAACACACACACACACACACACACACACACACACACACACATACACACACACACACACATTGCTGAAGTAAGACAAACTCCAGCAGGTAAGTTCCAACAAGCTTCTTTCTTTACCTTCTTTTATTTAGCTTCTCTTACAGGCATCTTCTATTTTACAAATACATACACATTCATACATGCATACATCATACATACATACATTTGTACATACATACAAGCATACACACTCACATATCAAATGGATGGAGCAAACTCCAGAGAGCAAGCTCCAACCTTACCTTATGTGCATACATATACATACATCTTGGTAGATGAAACAAACTCCAAAGAGTGAGTTTCAAACCACCTTACATATATACATATTGGTGGATGAAACAAAAACTCTAAAGAGCAGGTTCAAAACCACCCTACATACATGCATATACATAGATCTTAGCATATGGGACAAACTCCAAAGTTCTAGCTCCAAACCACTTTTTACTCTTTTTCTCATAACTTTTACATCCAAGCAAGATCTTTCAAGCACTAAAAAAAGCCACAATGTGGTTATGTTCTATTTTTCTTAAAGTGAATGATTACAATGAGTATAGGTAAGAAAAACATGTTTCCCCAATACCTTCATATGATCAAATGTTTTAGGTATTATCGGTGAAAAACAAATATGAAAAACAAGTAATTTCCAAGAAGCCATATACATTTGTAACTAAACAACTTGTTATAAATTAACAAGGTGAGCAGACAAGGTAATTTCTCAACCAGCTTTTCTTTACTGTCAGCCTCAATTTGTGGTTATAAAGATATAATTTTATTAAAAAATAATCTTATAAAAGTTTTAAAAGAATCACAAATATAAACATATATATACATATATATGTATATATATATGTATATATATATATATATATATATATATATATATATATATATATAAAACAATCAGCCATCTTTATGGTACAGAACTGTTCAATGATAATTTTTATTAAATCATATTGGGAAGCTGAGGGCAAGAACAAGTATAAGGAAATCAATTGTCATTTCAGTCATCTCCCTAGCTTGAGAGCGTCACATCAGCCAGTGCTATGTTAGGCTATTGTTTCTATTCACCTACCTTTAAAAGTAACTGGCTTTACTTATTAAGAGTATACTTTCCTGAACTTTAAGTTGTTCCCTAAGATTTCCTATATCAGAGCCATTAGCAAAAAACATTTTTATCTTATCTTGCTAAACAATCTATTTTTCCAAATTCTTTCTAAGGTAGTGGCCATTGTTAACAATCCACATTTTTTAGGTTCTTTTCAAGGGTGGTGGCTAAATCATTAATCTGCTCCAGCAACCATGCCTGAAAGAAATCAAGCACTGCTAATTGTCAGTGCCAGATATACTGTCCAGTCAGGGCTGGAAGCCCCCTTAGAGTTTTAGAGTTTTCACCCAAATTATATATAAGGAAGATTATGAGGAAAACAAGAATAACAAAGATACGCTCCCTAATAGCATGAAATCTTTAGGACAGGTAGTTTCCAGGGTTCTACCATGCCAAGACAAACACACCATGGTTTTGCTAACTGGTAGACCACATTCCATGAGTTCTAAAGCTGTTTTGCTGTTGCTCCTGCATGGCTCCCAATGAATATGCAGCTCCTAAAGACAGTTAACAGACATTTGTTTTATATATGAGTTACTTGGCTGAGTCTGGAAACGGAGCCTGAATTGCTTCTTGTTCTTAGGAGCTTAGAATTCACAAAAGAACAAAACAACCACGATGAGTAAAAAGCAGAGAACAATGTAACAGAAAACCTGATAATACATTGGCTGTATTTTGCAGATGGCTAGTGATGAAGCAAAAATTGCATTGGAATCTGAGAGGACCAGAGAAATGCATCAAGTAGAAATGGCTTTGCCCTGCTTAGTGTGGTATCTCAGCTATGGCTCATAAATACAAAACTGAGGAGTGAAATGGCCCTCAGAGATGGGCTATGCTCAGAGAAATGCTTCCAAGGCTCTCAGCAAAACTGATAAATGCATGAGCACACGTGTTTTTATGGCAAGCAAATTAGGCTGTAAATCAGAGAACAAAAGAGAGAAATGAACATTCCCGCAGTTGAGATGTGACAGGAAATACCTGAGCAGTCTCTGATGAGATAATTGACAATGATGTGGTGAATTAAATATCTGCCGTGGAATCAGCTACAGAAAATCTCATCATTTTCCACATGAAATGCTAATTTTATAAGAATAAGGCAATTAGGAAGTTACAAACCTACTGCCTTTTGTTTTTGCCACTGAGCTGTTTGTAAGCATTTGATTTAGTGCTCTAGTGTAAAGCACTTTTTATTTTAGAATAAGCAGTATTTCTCAGAAAATTCAAATGTGCTTCTAATTCCTGGATGACTTGCTACTCAGTACAGTTAATAATATTCAAGAAATACAGAGCAACTAATCTTTAAAGAGGTCTCCACCAATCTATTTGTTTAAAGAACCAAGACTACAATTTTCCATTTAGAGTCAAAAAGTCGCAAGCATTGACTAATTGGAACTTTTCTGACTTAAGCTGAGAATAATCTCGTTGCTCTTTCAGCCACAGTGGCAGAGAAGATTCGTGGGGCTTACACAGTACCAGGGAGTGGCGATTCTCACAGCTTTAGAATGCTTGAGCCATGCCGATGGCCTGATGTTTAATTAGGCTAAGATTTTCAGGAGTGCCTAGTTTCCCAATATTCTAGTTCTACTATGAAAATATGAAGCCTGAGATAACAAGGGAAAAAAAAAACTCACGATGTCAGCCTATGTCAGGAGTGGTTTTCATATTGTGAGTGTGAAAAACAGGATGGGGGCATTGTAGTATGAGGAAGTTACAGCTATTCCTGTATTTCAAAGGGAGTGTGTGTGCATGTGCTCTTCTGTGTGTGTGTGTGTGGTGTAGTTATGCAAGTCAGGAAGAGGACTTAGTGATCCAAAATTTTTATATCAACCCTATATTTTCTGCTCAGAGTTGGTAGCCTAATTTGAATTGTAGAATTAAATACTTGTAGTATTGAATTTAGGAGAGAATTTGCAAGATCGCTTCTTATCCATATCTGTGCTTATTACATTTCTTTAAAGCTCTAGATACTAAATGGATTGAGAAATCAGAAAACAATCTTACGAACTTCTAGGTAATTATTCATCTCTACCAAAGTAAGATACAGGCATTTTAGATGTTGAACTAGAGTGTGATAGCATAGTGTCATGAGGATGATCCTTGAGAATCTGAGTGCTTGTGTTCTGATCTTGGTAACAGTAAAATGTTTTTCTTTTCTTTTCTTTTTTTTTTTCAGCATCCAGGTTTGTCCTGTGTGTTGCTTTTCTTACTTGTGATATCAAGGGAGTGGGTTGAATTTAGAGAACTCACAATCAGAATTATCCTCAAAGTAGACAAGTGAGTGATTTACTTATAGATATGGATTAATTGGTTTCACACCCCACCCTCAGACAGCTTAAACCAAGTGACTGATTTGCTAATTCCACACAGGCCCCAGAAATCCATGTTTTTAAGTCTTCCAGAAGAGACTATTTGCAGAAGAGTTTAAGAATTTCTCCACACATGATCTCAATGGTTTCTTCCATTGATAAAAATAAAAAAGTTTGTAATAAACAGGATGGACACCGGAAGTGGTAGAAGAGAGGGAATAGGATGGGAGCCTACCACGGATATTCTCCAAAAGACTCCAACTGGCAAGGGATCAATTGAAGTACATGCAGAGACTCACAGCAAAACTTTGGATGGAGCACAGGGAGTTTTATGGAAGAAGGGGAATATAGAAGGACCCAGAGGGGAGAGGAGCTCCACAACAAGACCACCACCACCACCAACAACAACAAAAGGCTGGGCCAAGGGACTGATGTATCAACCAAAGACCATGCATAGAGGGGACATAGAACCCCCTGCTCAGATGTAGCTCATAGACAGCTCGGTCTCCACGTGAGTTCCCTAGTTAGAGAAGCAGGGGCTGACTCTGACATGGACTCTGTTGCCTGCTCTTTGATCATATCCCCCTGGTGGGGTAGCCTTGCCAGCCCACAGAGGAAGAGGATCCAGGCAGTCCTGATGGTACCTGATAGGCTAGGGTCAGACAGTAGGGGAGGAGGACTTTCCCTAGCAGTAGACTAGGGGAGAGGGATAGGGGAGGAAGGAGGACAGAGGGAGGGATGGGAGGGAAAGTGAGACAGGGGCTTACAACCATGATACCAAGTAAATAAATAGTACTATAATAATAATAATTAATAATAATAATAATAGAAAAAAGTTTGTAATAGATTCATTTTAAGAAGCTGAGCAGGTCTAAGGAGTAGGTTGTTATCTCTTCACTTCTTCCTCTCTTCATCAAGTTTTATGCATGTTTTATTATTTTTAAGCAATTTTCTAAAATTATTTATTATTGTTTCTACTGTTTACCTGGCACTCTTTTTTTCTTGTTGAAAAAGTAAAGAGAACAATAGAAGAAAGTTTCTATGAATTCCTGATTTCAAAGTTGTTGGGAATTTAGGTTTTTCTATTCAATTCTGAATATTTTATTCATTTAAAATGCATACTGTATGCCACATTATCTTCTAGACACCAACTATATTAACCATACTTAATTTAGATTAAAAGTTTTACCTTTGTTTGCATTCTACTGAATTTGGATTCTTCATATGTTGGCATTTTTCTATCAGCTTTCTTGTGCCATCTCACCATTTTGCTTACTTTTCCATGATTTGACCTGGAGTTTTCTTAATTTAGGTTCTAATTTTACAGTGACTTCCTCTTCCTGTAACTGCTTTTGATCTTCATTACAGATACTCTGAATCTAAACTTGCTTTCTCTGTAGGATTCTTTATAACTGCATCTTGAATAAAGTCATCAATCACATTTTAACATATATTATTATATAATAGATAGAAAACTGTGTAAATCATCCCTGCTTATGCTTATAAGTAAAACTAAATTCTACTCAAACTGATTTAAGCACAAAAGGACATTTATGAGTTTAGACAACTAAAAGCTCAGAAGCTAAGTTTAGCTTCAATTATACATTGATGTAAGTGACCAAAAATACATGTGCCTTTCTGTGTCTTTAAATGAATTCTTCTACATTATCATTGATTTCAGGAAGACTTCTCATATGCCTGGTATCCATTCTCTCCAATACTACCTTAGATCTGCTAATGTGTCAGCAGGATTTTCAGAACTCACTACGTAGTTGTGAGTTGTGTCACCTGGTTATGGTGATAGCCAGGCTTATTATGTCATGTAAGCAAAGAGACATTTCCAGAAGATAACAGTTCAAATTTTTCAAGATTTATCTGTCAGCAGAGTCACACATAGTGTACCTACTTCCGTCAGCAGCTACTTGTGACAGTGCATGTACAATGCTCTTTACTATAGAAACCATTAGACACTCCATGGAGTGGAATCCATTAGAGCCTAGTCATGTAAGCATCCTTTGCCTACAGTATTAAGATTTTACATGGAAGTATCTGTGTTAGTAAGCTTTATTGTATGGACAGAACAACTATGAAACAGTGAGGCAAGGGTATAAATCTCTAAACTGTCAGCTTACAGGACTTCATCAAACCTTCTAAGGATGTGTAATTCTGTCCGGTGTTATTGCCCACTTTCTATGAAGGTAGAGACAGTGACAGCTTTTAATGTGCAGCCCCTGATTTGACAACAATTCCAAAAGGATGTATCATTTACCCAGTAAGTATAGAAAAATATGATGTTGAGTATGGCTTTCCATTTTCCCAGTGTCAGTATTTCTCCTCTGAGTGCACAAAGAAACTTTTCTTTCAGTAGGTAGTGGGATAGCTTTATGACCCTAAGAATGTGAACAGTCATGATAGGCCCAGATAATTTGTAGGACAACCATGAGATTCCTTCCATAGTCATTTCCTTCTTAGGTTGACCTTGGTACCTACACGATGACCTAGGAAACAAGTTAATATTTGTTGTTAACTCATACTGTGAAACAAGAATCTCTTAGGAAAGACACTTCAAAATAATGAAATTCTGTTGCAAAAATGTTTTGTACTAGAAACAAAATTTTGCTCATTAGACTAACTATGGATTCAATAACTCTTTGTGATTATTTGTTGTAGGAATTATCATTACCTCAACTATTATATCTGAGAATCACTCCTAATGGTTTAAGTTCAAACACATCCTGCTGAAAGCAATTGTTCCTTATGTATTGTATGCATATACTACTGAAAGACTTAGGTTGTGTATTTTTATTGAAAAAAAATTATTCAGATCATATATTCTCCTCGTGTTTTCCTCTCTCCCAGCTCCTACCAGTTTCTCCCCAACTCCTCACCTACCCAACTCCACATCTTTTCTGTGTTGCGCTCTTTGGAAAACAAAACAACAGCAGCAAAAACAAAACAAAACTAAACCAAATGGGCAAATAGTCCTTCTCAAAACACCTGGAAGGACAGTTTGTGGTCAAGTGGGGGATGGTAATTTTCTAACAGATTAGTCGTTTTTGTTATAAAAGAAAGAACACAGGGAAGGCTGGACAGCAGATGTCTGTCACATATTATACATTCTCTAAGTCCACTGAAGTCTAACTTGGTGTTACCCTGCGGTCCTTAACTCTGCTGGCATTCAGTAAATTTGCTGAATGCATGAGTGCATGTGTAGAAAGAAACGAGAAAATCAGCTCAAAAAGCTTGCCTTTTCCTCAAGTGCAGCATTATTTAAATGAATTTGAATTTTCTGTACTCGTTTTTCCCTTTGCTGCTGTTCAAGCATAACCTAGACTTTAAACCAAGCATAGATTTAATGAATCAACACAATTCCTTTGTAATCAGAGTGTGTTTAGACTGTGTCTGTAGAATATATAGATTCTCAGGGGAATTTGGAACTAAGGACTGAACAAAAATCATGGTAGAAAATAGCAAGCAAATTATTTATGTGGACAAACCAAACAGTGTCATATGTCTAACCCAAAACAAATGATGAATTTTTGGATTGAAAGTCGTTATAGATAGTATATGTTGAATTATCACAACAAATCTGAATGTACAATTTGTATGTATCAGTTAAAATCATATACATATATATACACATATACACACGTATTTTCTGTGTATATATGTGAGTATGTGTGTGTGTATGAGACAGTGGCATGAAGAACAGAATCTATGACCAAACTATGTCCTAGAGCTTTTTGTTAGCTTTCTAAAAATTATCATTAACATAATACAAAAGGGAAATAAGAGTAATTTATAAATACATTGCACAATTTAAACAGTGTTAGAACATTCACTTCTGGTTTGTTTTTGCTGCGTGTGCACATGTGTGTGTTTATGTGTGTGTGTGTAGACTTCTGATACACAACATCTCAGAGTTAATTCTGACATAATATTTTATATAAATATATTAAGGCATTGAATCTTGCTACACCCTGAGTTTGCTATTTGATCCAGTCTGTCTTAATAATTCACTTCAGGGAATTTCACTTACATACCCCCCCACACACACATATAAGGTTTTTAACATGTTTTCTGGCCAGCTGTTTATCTCCCCAAAATATTCTAAGCCAAAACGTATTTCTTTATTCTTCACTATTGGAAAATTTCAGTTGACATTCAGGTCTTTAGATTAGGTACTCAAGAACCTTTGGCTAGTTATCTTCCCCCATCCCTTTGCTTTCTACATCCTGTCTCCCTACTCCAAGATACAGGGTTTTGCATCATTATACCCTTGTATCTCTCTCCTGTGTTAAGAATATTATCTTCTTGAAATGGTCCAATTAAAGCAGGGGATCAGGAATCACCTGTGCTTCTAGAGTGAAGTATCTCTAAGGAAAACACACTTGACCAAAACAGGGCTTATGTCAAGTATATTTTTCTTACATATGAAGCAAAGGACAGTGTTGTCTGTCTGGCATAGTGTAAGTAACAGTTACTGCTACTTATATGTGAAACAAAGGACAGTGTTGTTTGTCTGCCACAGTGTAAGCCACTGAGACACCTTTAATGAAAACCTGAAATGTTAGTGATTCAAAGTTTCCCGCATCATTGGTGATAGTAATCTGAAGTAGGGATAGAAATTTCCCTCCATAACTTAAGTTCATGCAGAACATTAAAAATGTTAAAAAGGTTTTTACTTGAGTTTATTTTTATGAATATATTCTCATGCCTGTAATGAGTAATGCCCTTAGTACCAGTGCAAAGGACAAGAGGCAGGAACTACCCCAAATGAACTAATAAATTAGACTAAACCAAATGGCAATAACTAATGAGAAGTAAGTAAACCCATCAACAAGCATTTTACATATCTCTCTGAGGTGAGCTTTCCGAATACCAGCTCTCTGTTTACAGTATGAACCTATTAAAAAACTACTACAGACTTCAATCTTAATTATAAAACTCAACACATTTGCTCAGTTAGGTGATTTAAACTCTCTTCATTAGACATATATATATATATATATATATATATGCATATATATGTTTCTTTTTTGGAGACAAGTTTTCTCTGTGTAGACTCTGTTGTCCTGGACTCTCTTTGTAGACCAAGCTCACCTCAAATCCACAGAGATACACTTGCCTCTGCCTCCCTGAGTGCTGGGATTACAGGTGTGCTACACCACACCCAGCTTCAACTTATATTTGTAAATGTTGTTTTTATTTCCTCAGAGGAGGAGATGTGATGAGAGCAAACCAAAGCTTTTTGAATGCATGGCTTGGGCTGAGCCCATAGTTCTTCTAGCTAAATATCCCTAGGCCTAGGCATGGAAGCTTCTAGCCTTCGTACAATCTAATCTTCTGAAAGCTCAGACTTTGAAGGCTTCAGGTTCTAGCCTTTGTCTGCTAACCTAGGCATATAATTTTTCAGCCTCAAAGACTTACTCTTGAATAAGCTCACTCTTAATATTTACTTGTGAACTCTGACTGGCTGGTTCAACTCAGCTCTTCTGGTTCAAAACTCCTCTCCAAACTAACTGATTCAAAGTGTCTTCTCTCAGCTTCTCACTGAATTGTTTTTCTTGGAAAAATGCATCTGAACACCACAAAATGAACTGCACTGACTGCGCAAACTGAACAGAACTGAATGGAACTGAACGGAACTGCATGAACTCAATGGAACTCAATTGCACTCAAGTGAACTGCACAGAACTCAATTCAACTCTCTTTATCCCTGTACTGCTCTTAAGTAGCTTCCCTTTCCTGTCCTCATAAGAGTTTGGCATATCCTATCTTTGACTCATTCTCTCAAATCTTTTTCTAACTTGTCACTTTGTCTGCCCCTCAGGTAGACATCATTGGGATTAAAGGTGTGTGCTAAAGGCATGTCTGTATTCCAACCAAATCACACAGATCTAGGTCTTTGGATGTTATACTTTGCCTGTGTAGCCGTGTTGCTGGATTAAAAGTTCTCTACAGTTACTATGCTCTTTTGCTAGGTATTATGGTAGATGCTGAAGGTACCAAGTAAAGCCAATTAAATGTGATTTCTGCTTCCAGGGAGCTTGCATTCTGGAGGAGAATTCCTCTGATAATTACATGAATATATTGGTATAGCTTGCAGTGAAAGAAAAGCTGGGTAATAAAAAACAATACTCTGGGCACTCTAGCTGGCCTCCAAGTTCTCAGGAATAGAAAATTTAAGAAAATATCTCTAGGAAAATATATTAAAGCTGACAGTTAAAAAATGAATACAAATTAAAAAGTAAAGGGGACCCAAGCATGTGAAAAGACCCTGAAGTGGAAAGGGGAAACTGCATTTGAGAAACTGAAATTTAGAAATTTAACAATAATGACATATGGAAAGAGTAAAGGTCTTCCCTGAGTTGGAAAGAAGTATTTTTAATCCCTTTATAAAAAAAAACAATTACACTATCTTCTAAAACATTAGTACTCTTGCAGTAGTTGAACATAAAGATTATATCTATAGAAGACACTCTCAGAATCAAAAGAATGATCCTATTTCACTTGGAAATGTGTAAACAGTATTAGAAAATAAATGCTTATCTTAGTAATTAAAAGGAAGTCTGAGTTGGGGCATGTCTCAGTTAGTAAAGCGTTTTCTATAGAAACACAAGAATCCAAGTGTCCATCTACACCACTCACACAAAGATCTGGGAATTGCAGTACACACCTGTAATCCAGGAATCAGAGAGGTAAACACAGAAGGGTAATTGGGGATGCTTGCTAGCCAATGTATCAGTGTCACTGAGCTTCATGTTCAGTGAGACACATTGTCCCGAAATGAAGAAAGACACTGTGAGCTTACCTTTAGCCTCCACACTCATGTGCATGTACATGTGTAAACATACACATGCACTACAATACACAAATCTGTTAGAAACTATAAACATTCTTGAAAGCCCTACACAAATCTGTGATTATAAAACACACTTCTAGGGGAATGATTGTTAGTTCATGGTAATCAGACATGTTAACTGAGTTACTAATTTTGCCTTTAATGTGTCCAGGAATGCAAAGTTAGTACTTACTTAGTAGATTGTTCTAAAACAAGTCTTGAAAGATGAGGAGTCATTTGTAGGTATGGGGGGAGTGTAAAATTTAAAGTAATATTTAATAAAGAATAAAGTTTGGAAACCTCCTAATATACAGTTGGGATCTAATTGGTACCAGAGTCTGGAAGACAAATGGCATAAAATTTCATTTTTTTTTACTATTTATTTATTTATTTATTATTTAAAGTGGGGTTAGTTAGGCAGAATGAATTCATGAAAATAGTCACATGGCCTCCAAACATCCCCCAGACTGTCATTTCTAGTTGTCTTCATGAACCAGAAGGGTGAGGATGAGCAGGAGGAAGGGTTGGAAAGGGAAAAGACAAATAAATGCTTTCTGGACATATAAATGCCAACTATCTTTATAGAATGTGTGTGGCGGTAGGATTCATTATGAACAGCGAACAGGAAATAAGTTATATTTCATATGGCTTCCAATGAGTGGAATGTCCATGTGTCTCCAGTGTCTAATTAACAGCACACAAATATTAGAAAACAAAGGAAAAAATAAAATAGCATTTGTACTATATTCCTGGATATGTTATACATGTCCACATACACCCTTTTGCATACTTGAGCTTGCTTAGATCCATTTCATCTGCAATCACACGCTCAGTTCTAATTTCTAGTTGATGTCATATACAACATCAGTTACCTGAACACTGAGCAGTGGTTCTTTCCCTTCATCCAATAGCTTCTGGGGAGATTTTGTGCCAAATATTGCTACAATGCAGCTTTAGAACTTCTCACTTACTCAAGCAGAGGTCAAGGCTAACTTTCTCTATTTTCGTCAACTTGACAGTCGCTTTTGCACATCTGAGGGGCACACTTGTGATCCTATGGTCACAGTGAAGACCTTATCAATTCTTCTCAAATCCCATAGCAAAGCACAGAAAGAAGTAAGTGAAATCAGAGAGTGTCCATGAAATTTTCACATTAGCAGTCAATCTGAGACTATAGAAAGTTATGCAGCACAGAAGTGAGTCACATTGATTTAAGAGTCTCCATTCAAACATAATAGGATTTTATTTTAACAATCACATTTTCCCTAAAAGCTATGTACGTATGTATGCAATTATGTATGTAGGTATGTATCCATAGATATGAAATGCACATCCTTATATTTCCTATTTATGTATACACACATACACATACAACAATATATATCCATATACAATATATAAATATATTATATATTAAGTATATATAATTATAAATTAAATATTATATTTCATATTTATCTACATACATACACATACATTCATTTATTTATGAAATGAAGAGGATTTTATTTTGAAAATTTCCTAGAATTATAGAGGTGTTAACAAACCAAATCTGGGAGCCACGGTGACAGTGACTCAGCTTGTAGTTAAAGAAAATAAAATGTACAATGTTTGTCATGTGTCTCCAAATATGGGAGATTTATTTTAAATCCCCAAGGCAAGTGTTTTTAGAAGTATCTGGATGACTTGTTCCCAGGCACTGGACAGTCAGTGAAGACAACATACCCTTAACTTGACACATACAATGCCTGTGTTAAGATGTATGAAGCTAAAACTGAAATAAATTATGTGTCCAGAAGTAGTATTGATTTTTGTACTTCGAAAAAAATCTTTATTCTGCCATCAGTTTAGACAAAAGAGCAAATGAAAGAGACTAGGAAAATATGGTGCATTTGGAGCTATAAATTTATGTCATTCTCGCACTGGAGATTACAGTATTTGTTCTTTGCTTCACTTTTGAAAATCCGTGGCATTTCTACTATTTAATTGTTTATACATGAACACATTTATTTAGTTTTCATTTGTTAATCAATGTAAACTCTAAGTTTTTTTAAAGTATTATTTTTATTAACATCTCATAATTATATTTTCCTTTGTCTTTTTTCTTCCTCTCTTTCTTTCTTTCCTTCTCTCTTTCATACCGATGGTGCTGGAGTGATTGGTGATTAGTTAAGATCATTTGTTGCTCTTGTAGAAAAGTTGGGTTTGGTTTCCAGCACCCACATGGCAGAGTACAACTATCTGTGATTCCAGTTTCAAGAGTTTCAGCACACTCTTTTGGCCTCTGTGGGTTCCAGGTATGCACACAGTACAATTACACACATGGAAGCAACACTCATGAATTAATAAAAGTGATTTTTTTTATTTTTTTAGTTGTGAGCCTATCCTTTAATGGCAGAGCCATCTCTCCACCTACAGTGATTTTTTTTTAAAGAAAGCTGATGAGGAAGTTAGAGAGACGTTTCACAGGTTAAGATCATGTATTGTTCTTGCAGAGGGCCTGTGTTGAGTTTCCAGCACACACAATCTGTGGCTTACAAACACATGTAATCTCAGCTCTATTACTACCACTTCTGGCCTCTGCTGGCACAGCATTCATATGCACAAGCTGACATACACTTACACATGAACACATGCACACATATATACACATAATAAACCACAAAATGAAATCTTATAAAAAGAAGTGACTGGGAATAATCTTGTATATGCTGTTGTTTGGAAACATTCTTTGTAATCATTGTAAAGACGCATTTAGCATCATTTTTACTCTCAGAGAACCTACAACCATTCCTGTAAGAATTTGATTTCTTCTAAATCATTTTTCTTTGTAAATTTCTGAGTCAAAATGTTATCTGCCACATGAGTATATTAAGAACTACTGGCTAATGGCTACCAATCATCTTTGTGGAATAAAGAACTGATTAAAGCAAACAAGAAATGTCCCATGCGTTTATGGACTTTGTTGATGCCTGGGCCATAAATACCTCCTGCTTAGATGTAAGCACAGTGGAACATTGTATAGTTCCTATACTCCTACATGTGATCGCAGGAGCACAAGAGACACAAAAATATAATGAAATGGTGAGGGACGAGTTTTTAATTTTTGTTATTCTTGCTTTCAGTATGATTTAATTGTAAAATTTTGTGACGTATACTTAGAAATTTTCTCAATGTGTAATAATTATACAGGTATATTGGTATGGTGTGCTATTTGCTACATAATACATGTAATTTTGTGCATATTGATTTTAAAAATGGGTACTTAGAATTATTCATTACAGCTATGATATAGTGTCAATCTAGATGCCCATCACTACAGGAATGCAGCAAGAAAATATAGCGTATGTACACAATGAAATAGTACTTAGTCATTAAAATAAAATTCTGCCTTTTGCGGTAGGAGCATATAAACAGAATTATATATAAAATACAATAACATTTGTTTTATAATTATTGAGTTAAAAATAGACTCACAGAATTCTGAGAAGGTTCCAGTGAGATTTTTTGATCTGGCCTCAGCTCAAACTGCTCTGTTTTCTAAAGAACATGGATGAATGTACATGGAATCCATTGAGAGGTATGACCAAGGGTCACATGGTGAATGATACAGATTATGCAGAGAGCTGAGAATGCCACAGATCTGATCGACTCCTAGAGAGAAAGAGACAGAGAGAGAGAGAGAGACAGAGAGAGAGAGAGAGACAGAGACAGAGACAGAAACAGAGACAGAGAGAGACAGAGAGAGAGACAGAGAGAGACAGAGAGACACATAGAGAGAGAGAAGTGCAAGTGTCCACTTTACAGACAAAAGTCTTGATACAAACTCACCCATCAAAGCTTTATTGTCTTCAGGAAAAGGTCCAGGTTAGTATCGCTGGTGTCCTGTCATCCCTGCCAGACATTTACAGTGAGAATGACCTTAAAGATGATGCCAGGTGGTACTTTAGAAATGGATGATGCCAATTTATATATTTTGGTACATTTACACACCGGAATACTACTCAGCAATTAAAAACAAGGAAATCATGGAATTTCCCGGCAAATGGTGGAAATTAGAAAAGATTTTCCTGAGTGAGGAAGATCCTAGAAGCCGAAAGACACACATGGTATAGACTCACTTTTAAGTGGATATTAGACATATCATATAGGATGAACATACTAAAATCTATACAGCTAAAGACACTAAGCAAGAAGGAGAACCCTAATGATCAGTCCTCATTCAGAAAGGCAAATGGGATAGACATCGGAAGAGGGGAAAAACAGGAAACAGGACAGGAGCCTGCCACAGAGGGCCTCTGAAAGACTCTACACAGTGGGGTATTGAAGAAGATGCTGAGACTCAAATTTTAGGCAGAGTGCAAGGAATCCTATGAAAAAAGAGGGGTATAGAAAGACCTGGAGGGGACAGGAGCTCCACAAGGAGAGCAACAGAACCAAAAAAAAATCTGAACCCAGAGGTATTTTCTGAGACTGATGCTCCAACCAAGTCCCATGTATGGATATGACCTGGAACCCCTGAACAGATGTAGCCCATGATAACTCAGGGTCCAAGTGGGAACCCTAGTAAGAGGAACAGGGACTGTCTCTGACATGAACTCAGTGGCTGGCTCTTTGATCACCTCCCCATGGCGGAGTGGGGAGCAGCCTTATCAGACCACAGAGGACTACAATGCTGCCAGTCCTGGTGAGATCTGATAGGCTAAGATTAGATGGAAGGGCAGTGGACTGGAGGAAAGGCATGAGAGACAAAGAGGGAGGGAGGGCAGGATTGGTAGGGGATGAAGGAGGGGGCTACAGCTGGGACACAACATGAATAAATTGTAACAAATAAAAATAATAAATAAAAAGGAATAAATAAGAAATGCCTGATGCCCTTGCTCTAATTTTTGTTATGTACTTGGATATCTAATTGCCATAGCTCTACACACCAAAACCCTCCATACTTCTGTGCTTCCTGTTTTATCCTCCCCAGTTGGTTCCTTTTTAATATCTGTATGCAGCCATATTATTCCTCCCTTAAATTCATGAGGTGTGTCCCAGATATTTTTCAGAATAATTACAAACTTTTCAATATATAAGAAAGTTTTATTGCAATTTGTAACTTGTTTGATCCAAATTTGTACATTACAACCTCTACTTTTCATGGCCTAACTCTGACAGGCATCACTTTCCCATCATTTTATACTCAACTCACAATTCCTTATACCATAATACTTCAAAAACTACTTCAGTAGCATCTCAGGAGCTAAAACCTTGCTGGGCACAGTGTTCAATGAACATCTTAAAGTTCACGGCACAAAGCTACAGTTGAACAGGTAAATTTGATAAAAGTGGAAGTATATACCTGATGAATATACAAACTTATTTAACTTTGGGATAGGAAAAAACATAAAAATAATATATTTACATAAATATGCATACATATGTATTTACTTCTAAATTATAAAAATGTAGCTATTTTATATATTTCAGATTAACATAAACATATATGGAGGCACATGTTGTCTTTTAAAATATTTATTTTATTTTTTATTTATGGGTATGTGTGAGTGTACTCTATCTGTTTGATAGGGTTATAGGAGGACAATGGATCATCCAGACTTAAAGTTATGGGACGTTGTAAACTGTATGGTGTGTGTTCTGGGAGTTGAACTCTGGCCCTCTGGAAAGAAGAGAAATCACTGATTTAGCCACTGATCTCTTTCTAGCCAGTTTCTGCTTTCTAAATATGAATCTGTAATCAGCAGTTTCACATCGTTATGTATTGTCCTACTTTAAAATGATCTTGCAGCATATTTTGTTTTCTTTTCCTTCATTTTCTTTTTTAAAAACTGCAAAAATATATTATTAGTCTTGTCAGGTTCTCCATTTCCTTCTTCACCTGCTTATTTTTCTTTTCTTTTTTTTTTTAAATTTTACACTCCCAGGGTTTCCCCTTCTTCCACTCTTCCCAGGCACCTTCTTTCCACCTTCTTTCTCCCTTTGCCCCCAGAGAAAGAGAACCCTCCTACCCTCATATGAACCTTCCCCATCACATGAGGACTGAACATATCTTCATCCCAAGAGGACAGGCAAAAAGTCTTGTCCAGAAGAACTGATCCAGAAGCAGGCAATAGAGTCCAGGTTAGAAACAGCACACCACTCCACTCGCCAGGCAAATCATATGAAGACCAAGCAGCTCTTTGGTTGCATGTATGCAGGAGGTCTAGTTCCAGATGATGCCTGTTATTATAGGTCTAATAAACAGATATTAGACCTATAACATAGGATAACCATACTACAATCCAGAGACCCATAGAAGCTAAATAACAAGGAAGACCCAAGGGAGGGTGTTGGAATCTCACACAGAGAGGGACATAGAATAGACAGAGAAGTAGATGAAGAGACGGTACTGGGTAGGAGATGGAATGTGTAGGGAAAAAAGGATGGGGATCAAATGTGGGGAGAACCAGATGAGAGGGCTAGGAACAAGAAGGGAAACTGAGGAGGGGATATCTCTTTTTCAAACCAGAGGATGCGACAGAATAGATATGGGAGGATATGGGTATGACTCTAGCTGAGACTCCTAACGGGGGAGGGGCATGAAGACTGAAGTGATAACCTCCTAGCCAGGCAGAACTAATGGAAGGAGGGAAACAACAACCCAGCATCAAAACCTTTGTTCCAAAACTTACTCTTCCTCCAAGAAGTATAGGGATAATGAGGAAACAATGACTGAGGGAAAGTCCAACCAATAATTGGCCAAATCAGAGACTCACCCCACAGTAGAGAGCCAGACCCTGACACTAATGATGATACTCTGCTATGTTCTATGAGAGGCTCCAGCCAGAAGTGGATCTGGAAAGATGCTGCGACTTGCAGCCAAGCATGGGGTCGAACTTCAATGGTGAAAGTGTTGGGGGAAAGACAGAAGGAGCTGGAGGGGATAGGAACCTTACAAGAAGACTAGCAGAGACAAGTAACTCAGTCCCACTGGGGATTTCAGAGACAAATGTATTATTTTTATGGGCTGAGAAACATGTGTACCTCTGTGCACTTGTGGCGGACTAAAAACAACTTTGTGGAATTGTGCAATTGGTTCTCTTTTTCTGCTTTTATGGAGAAAGCTGTCTGGTCGTCAGGCTTGTGTGGCAGGTGCTGGAACTCCCTGCATTATTTAGCTGGCTATCTTTTCCCTTCTAGAACATTTAGTGGTTTTCATTTTTATAAAAGTAAAACTTTTTTCATTTAAAATTTCACGTACACTTTTCTCCCTTTTGTGTTCATTATATCAGATAAATGGGGAAGGAGGCATTTTAAGGGAATGAGATAGAAGATGTTGTAGCGCAAAGGCCAGGAGAAAGCAAGCAAGAAGTATGATTCTTGTTGACTCTGTGGTTGAGGAACTGCTATTCTCACTTGTTATTACCCACTTTTTTAATGTTTAAAGAGAAAATGTGAAAACAATACTTCACTGATCCACAACTATTAAATAGGTTCATGCATGCAAAGTTGTTTAAATTTTATATACAAGTACATTGTAGCTGTCATTAGCTAACCTCCACCATCAAATACAGCACCATCAAGAGCACCATCAAGTTTCTACAGAAACACTGAGGCTAAGCAGACTTCAGGGTTCCAGGGAGGGAATGCTTCTGAAAAAAAGAGACACCAGAATTGAGGTATTGAAATATTATAGCAGGTATAAATATTGATAAACTCTTTTGCAGTCTCAGCACCTCACACAGGGCTCTGTACAAAGGACATGGATAAGTGCCTATCAGTTGTTAACTCTGCCACATTGGCAAAGCACTTAGGGTACTGAATAATACAGAGGTAGAGAAAATGCAAGTGAGTCATTAGCAGAAAGGAAAAAAGATAGAACTTTAAAAAGAGAGAGAGAGAGAGACAAACACAGTAATTATTCTATTCTACTAAAGCATGGAGTTTTATTCAGTTATTTTCAATAAATTTTCTTTCACTTGCTAGATACATTGTTAGACATTAATTGGTGCCATACACCAATTAGAAGCCAAATTGCACAATGCAACCTCCTAAGAAAACTAATTTTTCACATGAGTAATTGCCATCAGGCTGGATTTGTTCTTTTTAGCACAATTGCTTGGCCTGTATTAGCAATTCAAATAATATTTCATAATTTCTTTGCCTGAGTAAGCCTGCAAATTAGTGAAAGGGAGGAGAAGTTTAATGTTTGATTGAAAAACTGCTACTTGCCCTTTTTGGTGGAATTTTCCTTTGATGAGTATGAAGTATAGGATAATCATGCTAAAATCTACATACCTAAAGAAGCTAAACAAGGAGGACCCTAGGGAGGATGATTTAATCTCATTCAGAATGACAAACAGGATAGACACTGGAAGCTGTGGAAGAGAGGAAACAGTAAGGGAGCCTACTATAGAGAGTCCTCTGAAAGGCTCCACCCTACAGGGGATTGAAGCAGATGCTGAGACTCAACAAACTTTGGGAGGAATTCAGGGAGTCTTATGAAAGAAAGGGGGGATAGAAGGACATGGAGAGGACAGGAGCCCTACAAGGAGACCAACAAAGCTAAAAAACTTGAGCCCAGAGCGTCCTGAAGAGACTGATGGACCAACCAAGGACTATGCAAGGAGGACCTAGACCCCCTGCTCAGATGTAGCCAATTGACAGCTCAGTCTCCATGAGGGTCCACAAGCAAGTGGAGCAGGGGCTGCCTCTGTCATGAGTTGGGTTTCCTGCTCTTTGGTCACTTGCCCCTGGAGATATGGCCTCCTAGGCCACAGAGGAAGAGGATCCAGGCAGTTCTGATTAGACTTGATAAGCTGTGGGCAGATGGCAGAGTAGGAGAACTCCCCTTTCAGTGAACTAGGGGAAGGGGATAGGGGAAAGAGAGAGAAAAGGCTGGAGTGGGAGGTGTTGAAGGAGGGGGCTTCAATCAGGACATATAATGAATAAATTGTAAATAAATAAAAAGTTATAGTACTTTCTCTAAAAAAAGAAAAAAAAAGAGAACTGTTACTTTTCAGATTTATTTTTGTTGAACGATAGTTTATATTTGTTTGATCAAAACTTTTGAGATCTCAAAACAATGGACAATAGTAAAATACTTACTTTCACACCACAGTTTGCTGAACACACCAAAAGGAAAAAGTGATGCTCTTTAAATTTAGGTAATATTGGTGTAAAAGATGAATTTTAAACAATAATCATCCACACATTGTTAGACTTAATCAGTTTTTGATGTTATATCTGTCTTCTGTCATTTGATCTCATATGCTTAAGGGGGTTTTCGGGGAAATTACTTACAAGGAAGGACAAAAGAGATGAGTCATAGTACCAACTTATCTTAGTCATTGAACAATGTCAGATATAACAGATTGCTAAAGTTTTAGATCACTCCCAAGAGATGACTTAGAATTATTTTTTTCCCTGGGAGTTTTCAGTTTCCAGTACCAACGCAGAAGTTCACAATTATCTGTATCTCTAATTCCATCTTGTCCATATATGATGTACATACATATAAACAAAGCACTCGTATACATGAAATAAATACATCTTTTAAAAGTTTTATAATAAATAATGTAAAATAAGACAGTTTTAAAAACATTTTTTGAGGCAAAGTCTTAATTTAGCTGAGGCTGGCTGCTTTCTTGCAGTGCAGCTTAGCATGGCCCTGAACTTCCTCCAGTCCTCATCCTACCCACCCCATAATGTTAGGATTACAGAAATGGGCTGCCACACTAAATTTTATGCAGTGACAGGATTGAAGACAGGGCTTCCTGAATGCTAGGAATGCACTCTCCCAACTGGGCTACATCCTCAGACCCTTGCTTTATATTTCTACATTCAAGAATTTTTGTTTTTTATTATATTTGCATTATTTGAAACAATTATTTAAATTTAAATATATATTGATCATATTCTTCCCTCTCCCAAGTGTTTCCAGATCCTTTCACCCTCTACACTTTTTTTTCAAAAGCCACCCAAAACCCAATATAAAAACAAACCCCTCCAAAACCCTAAAACAAAACAATTCCACACACCAAAACAAACAAAGCACCAATCTGCAACCAAATAAAAGTACACAAAAAATGTGGAGTCCATTTTAAGTTGTTCTTCTATTCCTAAACATGAGACCTGTTCTAGAATGGTTAACATACACAGTGTCACTCAATTGGGGAAAACTGATTTTTCCTCTCCCATAATGTATACGTGTTGTTAATCTTTACCCTTTACCCTTCTTTCATTCATTTATACGTGCATTCATTTTAAAACATATAATAAAATAAAATATAACACGATAAAACAAAAATATCACATCAAAGTTGGAAAGAACAAACCAACAGAAGTAAAAGAGCCCAAGATAAGGCACAGCAACCAGAGACCTACACATTCCCACACTTAGGAATCCAATAAAAATAAACTAACCTAGAAACCATAATATGTATATTCAGAGGGCCTGATGCAGACTGCTTCAGTTTGTGAGTTCCTATGAGCCCTGATCATGTTGATTTGGAAGCGCTTGTTTTTTGCTGTCCTCCATCCCTCCATCACACTCTTTCCACCTCCTCTTCTGACTGGTTTCCTGAGGTCTGTGGAGAGGGATTTAGTGGAGATATTCAATTTAAGAGTGAGTGTTCCAAGGTCTCTTACACTCTGAGTAATGTCTGGCTGTAGTTCTCTATAATTGTTTCTATTGGGTGCAGAAGCAAGCTTCTTTGATAATAGCCGAATAAGGCACTGATCTATGAGTAAACCAGAATATCACTAGGCATGGTTTTATCAATTTTTTAGCCAGATATTATCTAATTTTACCCTTGATTCCTAGGCTATCTAGTTTCAGGTTTTTGTTCACTCAAGCAGCATCAGATGTGAGTTCCATCTTCTAAAGTGAGCCTTAAATCAAATCAGTTATCAGGTGTTTACTCTCACAAGCTTTGGACCATCATTGCCCTAGCATACACAGCAGGTGGTAAAACTTCTAATCTTAAGTGCAACAATTTTGCAGTGATCTTTAAGTGATTTATGCTATAGAGATGAATTCGTCTGATAGACTCAGGATGTAAAATCATGGTAAAACCTGTTCATCTGCACATGGTTACATAGTGTGTGTCCCCTGGTCATTGGTCCTGAATTTTCATTCCAGTTCTATAGTGTTTTAACTATGTGAGATTATGAAGTACTGTGTAAATAGAAGCCAGTGCTGTAGTCATTACCATTATATATCTTATTCTTTTAGATTATGTGCAGCATATAAGTTAAGTGCAGCACTTGCATTTAAAATACTGAAGATCTCAGATCAGAGAGTTTCACTTCTATAGTATGTGGTAGTTTAGAGTGTAGTTTCTACCATAACTCAAGTTATGCTGCATTAACTTTAGGAATGTGGGACTCTCCTCCCTGTTATATTTAAGTAAAATGGCATTGATAAGCTCATGCATTATTACTGGTTTGGTTTCAAGTGGCAGAAATTAAACTTTAACTCTGAAAATATTTATTGGCATCCACAGCTAAGAAGGATCCAGGAATAGTCATTGCAAGGTCACTAAAGGACTGTGGACACCTGAATCTTAGAGTCTGAAAGTGATTCCACAACTAAATAAAAATTCCTTTCATGTCTGACATTTTCTCTCCTATTCAGGGGTTTCCCTGTGAAGATGAATTTGTTCGGGGCAATGTACACGTTAAGAGAGTTTACTGACTTGTCCAGCTCAGATTTTGTGACCATTGACCCCCAGGAAGTATAGTCGTGTTGCTTGTGTGAACGGGACAATAGTTTTGGCATCACTATGCGCACAATGTGGTAAATTCCCGGTCAAGGGAAATTTTCCAAGTGGCCATCCCAGAATCACCACTGCAGAAACAGCATGACTCCTGTTGCTTCTGGTTTACCTCATGCTTGGCCTTTCCTCTTCATTCCTGCTGATCCCTTCAGGATCTCTGGAATTCTCCATGTGCTGTGTTTCCCTTCTTTCATTCCCCAACCGCAGACATTAATTATACCTTCCAACATAGTCTAAAATGCCATACATATTGCTTCCATCACAGTAACCTTTTCTTTTCTTTTTATCCTTTTACCTCAGTTTATTTACTTTACATACCAAGGGTGCCCCTCCCTCTTCTCCTCCTAGTACCCCTTTTCTGTCCCACCCTTTCCTTGTCCCCTTGTCCCCAAAAAAGGGGAGCCCTTATTTCTCTCCTTATCAATCCTCCCCAGCACATTTAGTCACATTGTGACTGAGAATATCCTCATCCCCTGAGGCCAGGCCAGGCTGTGCTGCCAGGGGGAAGTGATCCGATAGCAGACAATAGAGTCCATGTTCAAAACAGCCCCCCCCCACACACACATCAGGCACCCCAATGCCTGATGCTCATTGGCCACATTAGTGCAGGTGGCCTATGTTCTGACTATGCATGCTCATTAGTTGTTGTCTCAGTCTCTATAAGACCCCATGTGACTGAGTTGGTTATCTCTGTTGGTCTTTTTGTGAGGTTACTGTCCTCTCCAGTTTCTTCCATCTTTCCCCCCAACATTTCCAGTGGACCCCCAGAGCTCTGCGCCATGCTTGGCTGCAAATCCTTACATCTGTCTCCATTCACTGCTGGCTGGAGCCTCCCAGAAGACAGTCAAGATAGGCTCTGGTCTGCAAGCATAGCTGAGTTTCATTAGTAGTGTCAAGGGCTGGTTCTCTACCTTGGGGTGGATCTCAGGTTAGGTCAGTTAGTGGTAGGACAGTCTCTCAATCTTTGTTCCATCATTATCCCTGCACTTCTTAAAAGCAGGGTAATTTTTAGATCACAGGTTTTGTTGGTGGGTTGGTTTTCCTCTTCTTCCACTAGTCCTACCTGGCTAGGAGGTCTGGAACTCATTGGCATAGGAGAAAACTTCCTATGAACAGAACACCAACAACACAGGGTCTGAGATCAACAATTAATAAATGTGACCTCATGAAACTGAGACATTTCTGTAAGTCAAAGGACACTGCATTGTCAATGGAACAAAACAGCAGTATACAGATTGGGAAAGATCTTCACCAACCTTACATTAGACAAAGGGCTAATATCTAAAATCTACAAAGAACTTAAAAAATTAAACATCAACAAATCAAATAATCCAATTAATAATGGGATTAGAGCTAAAGTGAGAATTCACAACAGAGAATCTCAAATGGCTGAGAAGCATTTAAAGAAATGTTCACTGTCCATAGTCATCAGAGAAATGCAAATCAAAAGACTCTAACATTCCATCTTACACCAGTAAGAATCTCTAAGATCAAAATCTCAAGTGACAACACATTCTGGCAAGGATGTGGAGAAAGGAGAACACTCCTTTGTTTCTGGTGAGAGTTTAAATTTATACAACCTCTCTGCAAATCAATCTGGTGCTTTATCAGAAAAGTAAGAATATTTCTATGTAAAGACTCAACTATACCACTTCTGGGCATATACCCAAAAGATGTTCCACCATACAATAAGGATATTTGCTCAACTCTGTTCATAGCAGCTTTATTTGTAGTAGCCAGAAACTGGATACAATCTAGATGTCTCTCAACTGAGGAATGGATACAGAAATTGTGTACATTTACATGATGGAATACTACTCAGCTATGAAAAGCAAAGAAATCATGAAATTTGTACGTGGTTAGAACTAGGAAAGGTCATCTTGAGTGATATAACCCAGACCCAGAAAGACATGCACAGTATGTACTCACTTATAAGTGGATATTAGACCTAGAGTACAGGATAACCACACTACAATCCACAGAACCAAAGAAGCTAAGTGAGAAGGAGGACCTAAGGGAGGGTGCCGGAAAGACAGCAGAAGTGGGTAGAGAGGGAACTGGACAAGAGATGGACTGCAGAGGGAAACAAGGGTGGGGATCAAATGTGGGGAAAGTAGGGGTGAGAAGTGAGAGGGCTGGGAATAAGAAGGAAACTGAGGGCAGACATATCTTTGTCAAGCTGGAGGTCTGTGACAGGGTAGGCTTCTGGAAGGATATGTGTGGGACTGTAGCTGAGACTCCTAATGGAAGGGAGGGAACATTAAGACTAAAGCAGCCATGACAGTAACCTTTTCTAAGCCTGACTGTCATATTATTTTTCCTAAATATTCATGTCCTTGTTTATAGATATCAGTTGCTATGCCTTCAAGAAAAGCCATTTCACTCTTCTATTTGAAGCCCACGGTGTGGTCTTCTTCTCATTTTACACACTTGTGTCTGGTTCCTCAGGATTCCTCTGGCACAGAGCTAGTAATTAGGATTTCAATGTAGATTAAGATTCCTTTTAGTTGCTTTTCCCATTGTATATAATTTATCTAGTTCACCCCTAATACAAGGGAACAGAAAAACTTCCTTTAAAATATTTTCTTGCTCATTTATAAATTTTACTGGAAGGAAACTTCTTAAAGATTTTTCATATACATAAACAATCACTACAAACATATTAGTAGCTATTAAATTATGTGATTTGATATTTTTTCTAGTTAGATTGACTTGTTCTTCTATAATCTTTTTATGCTATAATTTTATGTCTTCCCTGGACTTTTTTTGTGTGTAAAGAATAAACCATTCAGACAAGTCTGTCCTTTTATGACAGTTTACTGACTTTCCCAGCTTAGCTTATATGACACAAATTTATGTTATAATTTCCATAAATGCATCTTCTTTTCTATATGATGTTAATATTTTCTAAATTATTGTTCCATTGATTTTTTTCCTTTGGTATGAGGCATTGTTATCAAGTCAAATACATAATATATAGAATGGCCTTTTCTCCATTAACCACATTGATTTTTCCATAGATAAAATGAACAGAGTCATTGTTCTTTTATTTTTTTAAGCAATCTGGCCTTTAAATTATGTGGAGTTGTTTCTGGATTGAATGTGGTACAGGAACATACACATTTAGCTCCTGTTGACAATCTAATAAAGTAAGAGGACAGACCTTAAGTAAATATAGACCTACCAAATCATTGAGAAGTGGAGAAGAGATAGTAGCCAATGAGAATTGTCAAACCATGTTGCAGGATGCAGTGAGGATAAAGAATTGGCCTGACAGAAATGAGACATGTGTGAGAAAGCTGAAGATGAAAGGCTTGCAGAGGAGGATGCTGAGGGAATGTGAACAGTAAATGTTTTAGAAACTCCAAGGTTTCCAGAACTGGAAAATACTAATAGCTTGAGAAAAACCAATGTAATTGAGTAATCAAAATAACCAAACATTAGGCTCATTCCTGGTGCTCTTAGCCCTTCCCTTCCATTTCCCTAAAATACCTGAGACAACAGGCAGAGTGGAGAGCACAATGGAGGCAGAAGTCTGTTAAGAGATTAATCATACACACATGTAGAGGCCTAAGTTTCCCTAACACTAACCTTAAATATGATAGGCACATACATAGTTGCTAGAGCTCACTTGAACCTTCTTCAGTGGGAGCAGTGGCGGTATGGATTGCTGTATAGTGACATAAGCTTGTCTGTAGTTTGACAAACATGCCCTGGGCAAAAGATAGTTTTGGTGATGTGAAACTAACAGTCTGGGTGTATTGTATGAAATATAGAAAAAAAAAAGTATACATAGAATGATCGCTGGGTATTTGTGGTAAGACATCTGTACTTAAAAAGTAGAAATAGCAGATAACGATAGGAAAGAAATAAACTGGAGAAATAGGGATCATAGTGGAAATCTCATTTTTAAATTGGTCTCTAAAAAAGAGGAGTCATTTACTCAAGTAATAAGAGATAAGAAATGGATTTTCTGAGAACATAAAATAATATCTTTCTGATAACAATTTTAATAACTAACATTTAAAATAGTGAAGAGTGTTAGAATATTATGTCAGAAATCATAAAATAGTAGAGAGATAATGATATTACCTTCAAGTTAAGAGATATGGTATTTAATCATCTCTCAGAAAAATAGAGGAATGGAGATAAATATCAAATTTCAAAAAAAATAATAAAAGGCTTGAGGGTTAGAGAGATGACTCCAAGGTTAAGAGTCCTTGCTGATGTTGCAAAGGGTTCAGGTTGCAGCACCCACATGACATCTCACCACTGTCTATACCTCTAATTCCAGGGGATCTGATGCCTCTTCTGACCTCCATGGCCTCTTTTTCACATGAGAATTATGATGTGAAGGAGATATTACTTAGACAGGAAGTAAATAAGAAAAATGTAATGGATAATTTACATGATTAGGATCACAGCTAAGATATAGAGAAATATTGTCCCTACAGAGATGGAGAGCATTAGACACTGCCTTGTTATTTTTTTCCCTAACCCCTTTAAAGAATCCTGTGGACATGTTCTTAACCTAAACAAAATAGCCAACCAAGGCTGAGGGACACATGGGATTCCAGAATTCACATCTCTTAAGCCGTGACCATGATAAGATCGAAGTTTAAAGGCTTTGAAGCAAGTCCAGAAAAACCAAACCAAACCAAACAAATAAAACAAGTCCTGTTTGGAGCACAAGGGCAGAAGGTTCCAGAAGGTAGTTGTTCAAATAAAAATAAATGGAGAAAATGTGGTTCAATCTTGAAAGTTCAATGAAAAGCCTTCTTTTATGCAAAAAATAAAAAAGAACATAGCCAGAGAGAAAAAATGCTTAGAAATAAACAATGTTGCTACAGCCAACTCTAGTGAATTACTGGTGATTGGAATTGTCAAATAGATGATGGAGGACATGCCCTTTGGGAATGCAAAGAATAATATACAGCTAGTACATAATATTTAAAGTGATTTAATTAAAAAAGCAACATTACATACATAAGATGCTCTATAGAAGTGAACAACAGAATGTTAAATATGATGGCTTTATGGGAACACTCCTTGCTAGTATGTGTCTGTTTTTTTTTCTGATTAAAATTAAAAAAAAAAACTTCTGTGTATTTCTGTGATTAGTTATAAAGACTAACATTAAAACTATACAAATCTACTGACTAGTAGAATAGCACACTTACATTTCTTTCTACCTGAATAGCAGGGGATAAAAAATAAGAACTTAGGAGGAAATCATCTGTCTCCTGGAAGATTTTCCAAAACACGCAGTTATGTGATGATCTACATGGCAACTGGCAGCATTACATATTCAGAGAATTCATTTTCTGTGCTGTATTTATTTTTAACTACCATAAGATCTTGTTGTAAATGAAAAATCCTTAGATAGGAACTCTTAGGGCAATTGTTCTTTGGAGATGGTATCTACAAAATGTGATTATCTCTAATGGCATTATCCTAAGAGGTAATAAAGCAGAGAAAGGCTACTGCAGAGAGAGTCCTTTAAGGTGATTTAGAGAGGAAAATGCATATGGTTATCTCCAAACTAATGGGGGAATGGGTTTAAAATTCAGTCAATCATGGCACATAATGATTCTCAGAAAAGCAGAATGGAAGACAGGAAGGAGACAGGAGAACTGATGAATACAGAAGAGGCTGTTTTAAATGCATGTTTTATTATTACTCAGGTATACTGAGGTCAGCAGAGAGTCCATGCATTACTTATCGATCACAAGAGTAAGGGTATTGTCAAGCCATATAACACCAGGTTTGGTCAGAAGGTGAAAACAAACAAACAAACAAACATGAAAAGCAGCCTACATAATGGTTTTCACAGTATTGTCTGGGCAAAGAGGTTCAAAATATGGTTTGTTGAGTGTCTCTATGATGTTGCAATGCATGGACGGCCTCTATGATTCTGATAGCTGACCTCAGGATGATTAAAATTATGGAATATTGAGCTAAAAGCCAAACAAACTCTGTATATGTAGGTTACTTTTTATGTGCTCTGGGTTAGTCATATCACTGCTAAAGGTTAGCTTGGCCTAGCATAAGCATTGTTTTTGTAAGAAATTCTTTAATGAAAAAACACAAAATAGGGGTTGGAGGGGAAGTCATTGGTCAAGAGCATTTACTTTTCTTGTGGGTGACCTGAATTTGGTTCCCAGAACCAACATCAAGCATTTCAGAAATTGCAACTCCAGTTTCACATGATTTGACATTCTCTTGTGGCCTCTATGGACACTCAAATTCATAGCACATAAATACACACAAACAAACACACACACAGACACAAGACACATATACACAGACACAGACACACATGTGAGCACATATAAACACAGACATGAACAGACACACAAATACCCATATTTGCATGTATGTATATACACACCTGAGCAAATATACAATAATTCAAATAAGTCTTTAAAAACAAATACATAAAATGAAATACTGCACATGCATCAATAAGCTATAAAAAGTACTATGTTTCATAAAGGACAAATGAGAGTGAATTTAAGTTCTAAGAGGCTGTTAGAATGAACTAAACTTTCAGAAGTATATGTTTTTTTGACATATGCTGTATATATACATATATACACTGTGTATATATATACATATATATATACTGTATACACACATATACATACTTAATATTCAGAATAAAGAAACTGCGAACAGAAACAAGATAACGTGATCAGGTAAACATTGGCAGCAATTTAAAAGTAGCTATGTTATTGACTGTTAACAAATGTCATTATACACCCTCAAATTTTGATGATTTTTTTTCTAAATTGTAGATACATGAAAGGCTATTATATTTTCAGGTAGATATTGATGCAATTATAAATGGACCTCAGTAAGAACTGACTAGAAAGAGTGTATAAATTGAAGGTTTTAGCAGTGGAAGCAAAGCTTTGAATAGGCTTTGAATATTTGATTTTGTCAGCTGCAGTATAGAATGCTTTAATGAAATTTCTTATAAGCAATTACAAATCTCCCAATTCCATATCCTCCTGGGATGCCATTTCATGCACAAATAGGTATCAATAGGTCGAGGTCCACAATTGAACAGATATCTGAAAAGTGTCTATGTCATACCTGCATGAGGCATACAGTAAATCTGGATTCCTTCCACTTTCAGTCACAACATAACAGTGGTGCAGGTGATCTGTCTGCATACTATAGTCAGGGAGGTGGACAATTTTTGGAGGAAAAGGTAGTGTCACATATTCTTTAATGATAATTTAGGTATAGTAGTGAACTAAGGTAGTGAGAAAAACAAATGATCATCATGAAAAAATGGCATGTATATATAGTATATTATATATATATATATATATACATACATGCTTGAGATTGCATACTGGAGAGTCACTTTTCTTCATTGATTTCTTTTAAAACTTTCTAAAGTTTTTGTTATACTCAGTATAACAAAAACACTGATTTAGGCCCCCTTTGACTATTTTTTCAGTTTACATCCCAAGAGTGACCTCTCCTTTCTCTCCTCTCAGGCCTCTCTTCCTCTTACTCCTCTCCTTCCCGCCTCCCCCCCCCCCCCAGGAGAGGGGAGCATACCTCCCCCATATCAACCTTCCCCAGCACACCAAGTCACATCAGGACTGAGCATATGCTCATTCCTTAAGGCCAGGCAAGGCACCCTGTCCTGGAGAAGTGATTCAGAAGCAGGCAATAAAGCCCATGTTAGAAACAGTTCCTTAAGCACTTGCCAGGTGACCCACATGAAGACCAAGCTGCCCATTGGTCACATATGTGCTGGGGGCCTAGGTTCAAACCATGCATGCTTTTTAATTAATGTCTCAGTCTCTGTTAGCTCTCATCAGTCTGGGTTAATTTTCTCTGTTGGTCTTCTAGAGAAGTTCCTGTCCCCCTCCAAGTCCTTCTATCTTTCCCCCAACAATTCCACAGGGCCCCTGGCACTCTGCCCCACACTTGGCTGCAAGTCCCAACATCTGGCTCTAGCCACTGCTGGAGCCCCCCAGAGGAGAATCAAGTTAGGCTCCTGTCTGCAATCTTAGTGTTAGGGGCTGGCTCTCTACTGTGGGGTGAGTCGCAGGTTGGGCCAATTATTTGTTAGACATTTCCCCAATCTTTGTTCCCTCTTTATCCCTGCACTTCTTGTAGGCAGGGTAATTTTTGGATTAAAGATGTTGCTGGTGGGTTGTTCTTCCCTCCTTCCACTAGTCATTCCTGACTAGGAAATGATCACTTCAGTCTTCATGTAACTCTCTCCCTACTCCTTTTAGGAGTCTAAAGCTAGTGTCACACCTGTATCCTTCATGAGCCAGAGCTCACCTACCCTGTAGGGGGTCTTCAGCTTGACAAAAAGATGCCCAAGGAGGTTAGAAGAGGGCATCAGATTTCTTGGGACTAGAGTTACATATGGTCGTGGCCTACCATGTGGGTGTAGGAATCAAACATGAGTCCTCTTGAAGGCAGCTGACACTCTTGCTACCAAACCATCATTCCAGCTCCACTTACTGCATTTTTAAAAAAGATCAGTGCTCAATACTGTTTGTAATGAGGGGCAGGGACATCTTTCATGTCATTAATTAGTGAACCATCACTCCCAGATAGACTGGGCAACACATGGTGGATGTTGTTATGAACCATCTTTTCAGAGGACAGTATGGATGAATGGTAGTTTGATGTGATTTATATAGTCAGAACTCAGAGAGTTTGAAGTTAGTGGGGAATTTGAAGTCTCCACAGTAGTTTCCATAGCTCATGTACAGAGCAACATAAAATAAAATAGAAGCCTGATGCTTAGGGCCAAATTATGGTCGCTGTGGGCATAATAACTTTGAGCACTGTGGCCAGCAGGTTTTATATTATCACCAGTAACATTGCTTTAATGTGATCTGCTATTATTTATTTCAGCAACTATCTTTACTTATGTGTTTCTTTCTTGGCAGCTTTGCTTTGGACCCTCAAGAAAGGCTATTCGTAGGTACTTACTTCCCTTTTTCTACAGCTGTAGGTGTTCTTACAGCAGAAATTTGTAGAGCAGGTTTCATATGTAAACATTACCAGAAATTTTCTGGTTATACATGCATGAGAGATTAATAAAAGGAATTTTTCAGATTTGTCAGCGTAATATTTTGCCGAGTAGTCAGAGATACACTGGTATCTTCCTTCCTTCTTCTCTGCTTCCTTCAGCTGGTCCCTACCTCCCAAGAATGTGCTTAGGACTATATAAAGCAGATGGTTGCCCTTTCACTATGGAGGCCTTCTCAGCTGTAGCAGTACTAAGAGATCTATAATGAGTACTTAACTGTTTGTCATCAAATATGTCATATCTTCTGAAAATATTTTTATGTATGCTGTGTAGCAACACCTAACTATCATCTTACCTAAGCAAGAGAAGAGTGGGAGAGATGTGTACAATGGAACCAGGATCTGAGAGACTTCTGATGGGCTTCTATGAGTTCTGTTGATTGTTATGATAATCTTCAGGCTCTGCTGATTTTGTTTTTAATTTTTAAAGCAACCTCATCTTCAATTAGAAGCACTATTCAAAATGATATCAGTAGTGGTATTAGTGACATGGACATTAGGGAACTGCATGTCCTCTCACAACTCTCAGAGTCTAAATCAAGAAATAGACTTCCTCTTGCAAATACAGAATACTGAACACTTGAGGCTTTGTGTTCTCTGTTGCAGCTGCTTAATTCTGCCATCTCAGGTCCAAATCAAGCACAACACATCTGCAAATAAACACATGGGTATGACCATAGTCTAATAAAATTTGATTTGCACAGTTGTCTAGGTATGGCTTTTTGCATCCTATTTGAAATGTCTATTTGATATAAGATGTTGCTAAGACCAATGCTGGACATGGCCTTGTTCAAGATCTGAGGAATAAGAAAAGACTTTCAGAATCCCTGAGTCATGTATTTTATCAATCAGCTCATTTTCCTGATGATTCATATTACTTGGAGAATGACTGCCCCTCTAAAGGGGTTTCTTCCCGTGGGCATACAGATTCCAATGGGTTCTTTAATCTCACACCCAGAAAAGCTTATTTTAAGAAAACTGATAAGGAAAGTTTATTAGATTTTAATTTCCAAGAGAAATACTTAAAAGATATAGTTTAAAGGAGGAAAATGCCTTTTGTTTCGTTGTTTTGGAGGTCTTTAGCTTATAACAAGCTGACTCGGTTGGTTCCATGGCCCCAGCTAGGTATTGGCATCATAGCAGAAGGAAGTAGCAGAAGGAAGAAAAATTAATTTCATAAAAGCCAAGAAGCAAAGAGACAAAGAATAAGGCTTGAGGAAAATAACTAGGGAAAGTCATGCTCCCAGGAACATCCTGTCTTCAGCTAGGCCCTGCCTCCTAGGAGAGTGCCTCTGAATGGTGGTCAAACCTGATCCCATGAACCCATGGTGTTTAATGTATTCAATATTTAAACCGTATTTAGAGATGTTTCAATAAATAATTGAAGTTAGGCAGATTTTCTGAAGAATATTAAGGTGCACACTAACAACAGAAACTTTTTGTTTGGAAAAATATATATACATGCTTTTTTCGTGCTTCTCAGGGATGGGTCCATAAGGCCTTGTTCTTGATTCCCATTGTAAATTTAAGGGAAACTTCTACAATGTTCGGAGCCCTTGTTGTCCTCCTGTAGATGAAGGAGGATGTACTTAAATTCCTTGCCGCAGGAACCCACTTCGGTGACAGCAACCTTGACTTTCAGATGGAGCAATACATATAAAAACGGAAGAGTAATGGTATCTACATCATAAGTCTGAAGAGGACCTGGGAGAAGCTGTTGCTTGTAGCTCAGGCTGTTGTTGCCATTGAGAAGCTTGCTGTTGTCAGGTCCTCTCCTCCAGGAACACTGGCCAGGGAACAGTGCTGAAGTTTGCTGCTGCCACTGGAGCCACTCCACACCTGGAGCCTTCACTAACCAGATCCAAGCAGCCTTCAGGGAGCCAGAGTTTCCAGTGGTGACTGATCCCAGGGCTGACCACCAGTCCATCACAGAGGCTTCTTACGTCAATCTGCCCACCAACGCTCTGTGCAACACAAATTCTCCTCTGTGCAATGTGGACATTTTCATCCCATGCAACATCAAGGAAGCTCACTCACTGGATCTGATGTGGTGGATGCTGGGCCAGGAAGTACTCTGCATGCGAGTCACTATCTCCCATGAGCACCCATGGGAGATTATGCCCGAGCTTTACTTCTTCTGAGACCTAGAGGAGATTGAGGAGGAGGAGCAAGCTGCTGCTGAGAAAGCCATGACTAAGGAGGAAATCTAGGGCTAACGGACTGTGCCAGATCCTGAGTTCACTGCTGCTCAGTCAGAGGTGGCAGACTGCTCGGGGGTATTCAGTGTACTCATCCAGCAGTTCCCTGAAGACTGCAGTGCCCAGCCAACCATTGAGAATTGGTCAGCAGCTCTCACAGCGCAGGTCACTGAGCGTGCCACTAAGCAGTCCTGAGCTCCTCTGCAGACACCTGGGCAAACAGGAAAAAAAGAGTGGAAGGAAAACAAAGTTCCTAAAAGCTTAAAAAGGGAAAAGAAAAACTTGAAAGACTGGGAGACAACTCTGTGTTTAAAATATTTTCTGCTATATACAGTTCCCTGTATTTCCTCCCTATAATGGGCCCTTGCCCTGCAAGGAGAAGGAACAACATTTGGAATATCTTGCTCAGTTAACTGATTGAAGGCATGGCAAGATTTGAAGCGTCCAGTTCTGTTTTGAGCCCAGTGTCAACACACATCGATTCTGTCCACTCTTCCCTTTTTTTTTAAATCCATATATATATATATATTTTTTTTTACTAGGGTATCACTCAGTGTTCTGACAATTGTCACAGGGGCTAGTATTTTTTTTCTTTTCTGATTATGAATTCTTTTCATTGATTCTGAAAAGTGTCATTGTTAACCTTCTAACTGAAGAAAAATGCAAACTTTCATGTATCCTTTCATGGATTTGTCAAGGAAGGTTTTGAAGCAACTCAGCTATCTCCTAAGCAAGAACTAAGGTAGCAGTCAGGACTATATTTTTCTTCAATTTTAAATAGAACATTGATGAAGAGATGAAAGATTTTATACTTGGTTCTTTCGATGCTTTAATCATTAGATTGATTTTTTCCTTAGAGACTGTATGATAGTAAATGAAAGTTTGTTAACAGCCTAAATATCCATGGAATCCTCTGAGATCGAGCAAAACATCCCTTAAACTTTTATATATTTTGATCTAGTAAAATCTGACTTTCCAGCTGCAGAAACATTTTGCATGGCATGTGTTCTGCCTTCCAAATATTACATTGCAATGCAACCCTAATGAGGATGTAACCATGACCATCTATCCACTTAGGAAAAGTTCAAACCAAATTAATCACTGAACTTTTATATTCAAGTGTGCCAGCACACAATTGAAATACTAAAACATGGGTCTTAGCAACCTAAATAAAAGTGAGGCATAAGTAGTTCCCGGTAGTTTCAAATTTTATTTGCTGGTAATATCACCATTTCCTGAAATTAGAACTAGAACTTACTTACTGTGGGCTTGAGTCAAATTGTAGAATATGTGACCAAAACTTAGTGTACAAAGAAAAATCTGTAAACTGCTTTGAGATTATGATGATTAATTTAAATCTATATTAGGACCTTTTGAAGATAATTAATATACAACCATTTTTACACCTTGTGGACCTAGCTGAAGTTGACAGCATCTATTAACTTTTATTTTTTGTTTACCTGGTTTTTGGGAATCACAGTATTTTGCCAACATGTTTTCATGACTTTCGGAATCCTGCCATACATTGCTTCCAGTTGAGTGATTTAGAACACTCCAGATGTTTGATGGATGGACCTGTGGCGATAGAGCTCATGACTATAGGCCAAATCATAATTTTGGAACTTATTTATCTTGTGCTTAATATGCTAGGAGAGCTAAACACTCAAACTCATCTTTCAGATAAAATGGTTCTTCAGTCTGCTGATCCTGAGATTTTTAGAGTGTTGGTTGTGGCACTGGAGATTAAGTGCAGCACCCCCCTCCCCCCACATGATAGGTATGTCTGAAACGTGGGGCTGGACAGTCTGACTATGAAATAGGGGGTGATAACAGAGACTAGTGTGTGAACTTCAGATGAAATGATATGGGATCCACTTACTGCTTCTTCCTGTTTGCAGGGCTCAGTAGAAGTTAATGGATCTCTTCTACAAAACACTCACAACATGGAAACCAGAGGGAAAAGAGGGAGCCTGGAGGTAATATTGCATACTATTTTGGGACTCTTCTGTGTTGAGTGTCTCATCACATAAGGTCTGTGAAATTTTCCCTTATGTGTCATTGTGTTATGTTCAAAATGTCTTGGAATTTGGAGTAGTTCAGATTTTTAATTTCCATATTAGGGATATTCAACTTATAATTTTCTTTACCTCTCCAACACACTGTTTCTTTTTGAGTAAATTGTGAAGGCTTGTGATTCTTCCTGTTGATTAGGGTTATTCTGAAAATAGGACCATTAGTGCTCTTAAAATTCAATAAACACTTGGCCTAATTTGTGGATCTCGATTTTTTTCAATAAAAGATTTAAGTGTAATTCATGAATAGATTTTCATAAAATTAAGCTGATTCTTTTATTTAATGAGATAAAGTTGCATATGCATTGAATTGTACCATATACTTAGTCATCTAGGATCCAAATAAGCATTTTTTATATCACCATTGATCTTCTAAATAGATTTTGGGTGGTTTCGCCTTGGCTCATTTACTTTATTTGGTTGCCTTCAAAGTGCTGCAAGCTTCCAAAACCCTTGTATCCTTTACAAATATAGTACTTTACCAAAAATGTTGTAACATTTTTTTAAAGAATATTCTGACAGCAGTCTAGGGATTCTCTGGCTAAAACGCCATACTGTATTATAAGTATAAAAATAAACCAAACTAACCTAAGATAAACATCACATATGTTACACAGAGACTTGCCTTAATCTTATGGATTTGGCCTAATCAGAAAGAAAGCTGGGTAATGTTCCATTGAGACTTCCCAAAGTTAAATAATATGACATGCTTGTTTTTCTGAACTATAATGTTAAATATAGCAAGGTCATATCTCATTTGTAATTCTGAATCCAGACAACTTATATTTGCCTCATCTACAAAGAAACCAGTATATTAATTCAGAAACTTCATATTAAGTTGCAACATAAAATGAAGTCATCAGAATATTGTTTAATTTTAATGAAAATGACAGTTGCTTAACTCTGGAGGTAGCTGTCATTATTTCAAGTTACCATGTGATAATTTTGTGTTTGAGGTAATAGAAAATACACCCTGTGTCTTTGGTAAGCAATGACATCCACTTCAGATATTTTTTAAAGTAATTTATTTATTTTATATTAATCACAGGTTATATACTTTGTATCCCAGCTGTAGCCCCCTCCCTCATTCTCTCCCACTCTCCCCATCCCTCCCTCATCTTCTCCCTGGCCTCCTCCAAGTCCACTGATAGGGGAGGACCTCCCCACCTTCCATCTGACCCTAGCTTATCATGTCTCTTCAGGACTGGATGCAATGTCCTCTTCTGGGATCTAATTAAGCTGTTCCTCCCTCGGGGGGAGGGAGAATGGTCGACAAGCCAGCCATTGAGTTCATGACAGAAATAGTCCCTGTTCCCCGTACTAGGGTAACCAATTGGGTACTGAGCTACCATGGGCCACATCTGAGCAGGGGTTATAGTTTGTATCCATACATGGTCCTTGGTTGGAGAAACAGTCTCATAGAAGACACCTGTGCCCTGATCTATTTGGTCTTTGTCCTTGCCAAGTCTTACTCCCTCTTTTTTCATATGATTCCCTGTACTCTGACTTTTATATCATAGGCATTGATGACCATTATGTAATTTGAGACTGAAAATTTGAGATTTCAATATAATATTTCATTAAGATGACATCACAATTTTAAATTATTGATATAAGAAATCCTGACTAGAAATCTAGATTGGATTTCACATCCAGGCCTAGTCTGGTCAGCCCTCCACTTCATGTTCCTATCAAATACAGCTGATTCCATCAAGTACATTTTTTCACTCTATCAGCTGAGCTGTGTAAGGCTCATGATGGCAAAGAGATGCAGCAAAGGAAACATTGCTCCATTGATGACAGGAGTGCAAACTCATACAACCAATTTGGAAATCAATTTGGCAGTTTCTCAGAAAATTGGGAATAGGTATACCTCAAGACCTAGCAATATCATTTTTAGGTAAATACCTAAAAGATATTCTATAATATCACAAGGACAGTTGCTCAGCTATGTTCATAACAGCTTATTTATTCTAGCTAGAAACTGGAAACAACCTCAATGTCCCTCAAATGAAGAATAAAGAAAATGGGAAACATTTACACAATGAAATACTACTCAGCAGTTAAAAACAAGAAATCTTGAAATCTGCAGGGAAACAGATGGAACTAGAAAAGATCATCCTGAGTAAGGTATCCCAGACGGAGATAGACAAACATGGTAGGAACTCACTTGTAAGTGGATATTAGCCATAAAGAAGAAAATAACCAAACTGCAATTCAGAGACCCAAAGAAGCTAAGTAACAAAGAGGGCCCTAGTCGAATGCTTAACTCTCACAGATAAGGAAAAACAGAATAGACATGGAGGGGAGGGATGAAAAGAAGGGATTGGATAGAGGAAGGGGTGGGGATAGGAAAAGGAAGGCTAGGGTTGGGAGAGGACAGAGGGAGAAAGTTCTGGGAGAGACAACTAGAATGAGGATTGTTCATCTCTGGGACAAACTTGAAACTTAGGACAATGGAAACTCCCAGGAATCTATGAAGGTGACCCTAGCTAAGACTCATAAGATTGGGAGATTTGTAACGTGAAATAGCTGCTTCCTGTAACAAGGCAAGATTTGCAATGGAGGGATTGGTGCACCAACCTAGCCACAAAAACTTCAGCCCACAATTTGCTGTGCCTACAAAATATATAGGGGAGGATGCATAGCAGGAACTGAAGGTATGGCCCAACTAATTACTGGCAAGACTTCCATTGGAGCAATGAGACAGCAACCCAGGCACAAAACGTTCAAATCACAATTTGTTCTGCCTATAAGCTATCCATGGGTAAAGAGTGAGCCGAAATTGATGGAATTGCTAGCCAATGACTGGCCCACTTTCAGACTCATGCCATGAGAGGAAACTCATCCTTGACACTATTAATATGATTTTTACTATACTTGCACACAGGAGCCTAGCATAAATTTCATCAGAGAGGCATCACCCATCAACTGACAGAAACAGATGCAGAATGGAAACAGATACAGAGACCCATAAACAAATGTTAGGCAGAGCTTGGTGAATCCTGAAGCATGGGGGAAGAAGAATAGAAGAATCGAGAGGGGTCAAAGACACCAGAAGAAAAGCTACAGATTCAGCTAAGCTAAGACCATGGAGGCTCATAGGGCTGCACCACCAACCAGAGAGCATTCAAGTAATTGCCTAGTTCCTCTGCACATATGGAACAGTTGGGTTTTCATGTGGAACTCCTAACAGTGGAATCAGGGATTGTCTTTGACTCCATTGCCTGCCTTTGGATCCTTTTCCCATCACTGAATCATTTTATCTAGGCTTGATAAGAGAAGATTCACCTTGTCTTACTGCAACATGATATGCCAAGGCTTGTTGGGGAGGAGTGACAATGGATAAAGGGAGAAGGGAAGTGAGAGAGAGGGACTGGGAGAAGATGACAGAGGGAAGGCTGTGTTCAGGATATAAAGTAAATAACTTAATTAATTTAAAAAAGCAATAACAGCTGATTTCTTAATGAAGTTTGAAAAGCAGAAGGGCCTGGAGCAATGCATTCAATAACAACAGGACTATGGAAATCAGTTGTCACTAAAATTCTCATCCAAACTCTCTGTCATAATTAAAGAACTAAAACCTTTCTGCCTTAAAATATGTGTCTCACAAACAAAAACTAAAAGAAAAAGAAAACAATACTTGGGTCTGAAGAGAGAAATGAGCATAACAGAGAGACTGTTGAAAGAAATATGAAGCCACAATGATTACAACACAAAGTACCACTGAAACCAATCAATTAGAAACGAATAAAACTATTCAAAGAATCAATGAAACCAAGAGCTGGTTCTTTGACAAAATCAACAAGAAAGACAAGCCCCTAGCCAAACTAACAAAAAGGCAGAGAGAAACGGTTCAAATCAGCAAAATCAG
>CM053761.1:32359942-32395773 GCA_028658305.1 Pachyuromys duprasi | reverse complement strand
AAATTCGCAGGCAAATGGTGGGACCTGGAAACGATCATCCTGAGTGAGGTATCCCAAAAGCAGAAAGAAACATATAGTATATACTCACTTATATAGACCTATAGTATAAGAAGGTTAAGCGGAAATCTACATACCTAGAGAGGATATACAGGAAGGAGGACCCAGGTTGGTATGATCAATGCTTGTTTGAATGAACAAATGATATGGACCTTGAGTTGAGGAGAAAACAAACAACAGGACAGGAGCATGCCAAAGAGGTCCTCTGGGGAGTTCAATGTAGCGATGTATCAGAGCAGATATTAAGACTTGTGATCAAGCCTTTGGCAGAGGGCAAGAAGTAATGATAGATCTTGGGGAGGTTGGTGAGACTTGGGGAGAACAAGAGCTCCACAAAAACCAAACTGAGCAAGGCACAGGGGTCTTGTATGAGACGGTTTCTACAATCAAGGACCATGTGTGGATGTGGCCTGGAACACCCGCACAGATGGGGCCCATGATAGCTCAGTGTAGGACTGAAGACCCTAGTGAGGGAAACAGGGACTGTTTCAGTCAAGATCTTGATGGCTGACTCTTTGACCCTCCCCCATACAAGCTGGGGAGTGACAGACTGGCTAGATCCCAAGGGAGGACATTGCACCCAGCCCTGAGGAGACAGGATAAGCTGGGGTTGGATAGAAGGGGAGGAGGTCCTCCCCTGTTGGTGGACTTGGAGGGGGCGGGGAGGAGGGAGATGAGGGAGGGAGTGGGAGGGTGGGAGGGAATGAGGGAGAGGGCTAGGCCTGGGATTCAAAGTACCTACCCTGTGATTGATATAAAAATAAATAAATTTAAAAAAAGAAAGAAATATGAAGCCACAATGATTACAACACAAAGTACCACTGAGAACACATACAAATATAAAAGTAACATGATGATCATAATTAGCATGCAAATTTGAAATATAACTAAATATCAATTATCTCAGTTCTTCAATTATAAAACATAGGCAGATTGAATTAATCAAAGATGAAAATCCTATCTGTTGTCTATAAGAAACATATCTTAGGTTTAAATATAGACACTAACTTAGAGAATAAAAAATGGGCAGAGATAATAAATCAAATAAGATGTGTAAGCAAGCAGATGACACTATCCTACTAACTGCAAAACTGACTTCAAACTAAAACAAATGAGAAGAGATAAAAACAGACACTTCATTCCAACCAACTGAACAGTTAACCAAGGAGATATTATTATCTTAAATATGAATACACCAAACTTTAGTTCGTATAATTTCAATAAGATTATAATATTGGATTTGAAATCACAGATTAACAGTGATCCATTTAGAGTAAGTGGTGTCAATACCACACTTTCTGAAAAAGACAGATCTTTTCAGAATTAGTTGACATCGCACATCAAAAAGACTTCAAATATTTCTACAGAATAGTTCATGTAAATACCAAAGAATACACATTCTACTCAACAGCACATGGAAGTGTCTCTAAAATAGACAACATCCTGGGACAGAAACCTTTACAATTTATTTATTTATTTATTTATTTATTTTTATATCAATCAGAGGTTAGGTACTTTGCATCCCCGGCATAGCCCCCTCCCTCTTTCCCTCCCACTCTCCCCATCCCTCCCTCAAAAATATTAAAATCACTCCTTGTAGCTTATATGCCTACATGAAATAAAACTTCAAGTTGGCAGCAAGATAATATCTAGTAAATAAACAAACTCATGGATATTATATAAGTCATTACTGATTGCTAAATGGGCCAAAAATGAATGAATGAATGAATGAATGAATGAACAAATAAATAGATGAATGAATAAATTTCTGGAGCTGAATGAAAATGAAAACATATCAAAACCCCTTGAATTCATTGTGAGCAGTTCCATTGGAGAAATTTGTAATTTAAGTGCCTACGTAATTAAAAAATAAATAAAAAAGAGGAGAAATAAAAGTCTTATTTGTGTCACTTAAAAATTCTGGAAAAAGAAGAACAAACCTAACCTAAAGCCAGCAGAGAATAATAAATTATATCAAAAACAAAACAAAAAATACCAAAACAGCAAAAAAAAATACAGAGCAAATTTATTAAAATTGGAACAAAAATATTGCAAGGAATAAATTATTTAAGAGCTGGCTGTTTGAGAAGTTAAATAAGAGTAACAGATCCTTGATTCAACTAATGAATAGAAATAAAAAAGAGGATCCAAAGTAACAGAATCAGAAATGAAATGTGAGACATCACAACTGACACCAAAGAAATTTAGAATATTATAAGGAAATGTTTTTAAAACCTTTTCTCTTCTAAGTAGAAAATCTAAAAGAAAAAGTTTAATTTTAAGATTTAGCCAAAGCAGCAAAATGAACCTCAGCAGAAACAACCTAAATATTCCCATAAAAATAAAATTAAAATATCTTTCCACTAAAAGAGCTCAGGGACAGATGGATTCACAGCAGAATTCTACCAGACTTTCAAAAAAGACAATACTGCCAATCCTTCTCAAACTATTCAAAACAATATAAATAAAAAGCATTACAAAACTCTTTTTACAAAGACAATTATTCTAACACCAAAACCACGAAATGATGTACATGCACACACACACATACACACACACATACACTCAAGAGAGGGGGGGGGTAGAGAGAGGGAGAGAGAGAGAGAGAGAGAGAGAGAGAGAGAGAGAGAGAAGGAGGGAGGGAGAGAGGAGAGAGAGAAAATGAGAGGGGGACACACAGAGAGTCAGAGAAAGAAATAAAAGACAAAGACAGAGGAGGAGAGAAATAAAGGCCAATATCCCTGAAAAACATAGGTTCACATTTGCCAATAAAATACTTGTCAACAAAACAGAGGTAGATATAAAAATGATTATGCAGCACGGACCTCTTGGTGCAAACCCAACACCCCCCCCCCAGATCTGTCCTTTCATTCAGTTGTTTTTTTCAGACTTATTTTTTGCCCAGCCTCTGCTTGCCTGCAGGAGACCTCCTATCACCCTAACTTCATTTCCTAGGAACTCTTCCTCTTGGTGTGAATCTGGCTTAGCTTTTTCCAATGGACCCTCAGCCTTCTCTTCTAGCCCCTCTACACACCTTTGTGTCAGGTATTGATACCCAGAAACACTTTATATCAGGTACCCTCAGTGGTCTTCATGGACTGAAATGAAGGTACATGATTTTTCCTGTCTTGTCCTTCATTGCAATTTCTTCAGAGTTATTCTTAGTCCTGTAGCAGCCTGGTTTTAGGAGCCTATCTTCCTACCTTACTTTAATTTCTTGGGAACTCTACCTCTTGGTAGAGAATATGGTCTTCCTAATTTTCCTGTGCCTCTTCTTAGCTATTCCTCCTAGCACAATTCCATTCCTTTCTGTCACCAACCTAACCACAGAAACAGTATCAGGGACCTGTTAGCTACTACACATGCCTAAGATCCATAGACGACTATAGTAACCACAGAACAGAATGCCTATTCAACAAAACAAGAGAAGATATTGACATCAACAAACACCTCAAACATCATAATTCCAGAGTCAAAATCTTAGTAAGACCACAAACATTAATAGGGAAGACAATATGACTTTACCAAAAGCCAGTAACTCTCTTGCAGTAGGTTCTAAGAAATGCAATATAGCAAGAACACAAGACAAGGATGTCAAAAGAGCAATTATGAATATGTTTAACAACTTTTAAGAGGATATGAATAAATAATTTAATAAACTGTGAATATACAAACAGAAATAAATGAAATTACGACAATTCAAGATCCAAAAGTAAAATTTGACAAAGAAAAGGCATCACCAAACCAAACCAAACAAAACAATAAAACCCCAACTGAAATGAAAATTTTAGGATGTAAAACTAAATCCTTAGAAATATACATCAGCAACAAATGATAAGATGTGGAAGAAAACAATCAAAGGTGTTAAAGAAGAGGTAGAAGAAATAAGTAGCCCAGTCAAAGAAAATGTTAAATCTAAAATAATTCAACCAAAACATCAAGAAAACGAGGGCTCATTAGAAAAGATTGACTCTATGAATAATAACAATGGAGGAAGAATTAAAAACAAGGTCAAAGACAGAATTTCTTTAAATAAAATAATAGAAGTATCTTCAATTTAAAGAGTTTTCTATTAAGACACACACACAAACCAAAAACATACAACAACAACAAAATCATACAGAATACCAAATATACAGCATGAGAAAAGATAGATACTTGATTTTTGAGGAAGAAGCCAAAACCATACAATGGGAAAAAATAGAACAACAAATGGTATTGATCTGACTGAATGTCTACATGTAGAAAAATGTAGAAAATAGATCCATATTTGTCACCCTGCACAAAAGTAAAGTCCAAGTATCAAAATCCTCAACATAAAACCATACACACTATATTTGTTACAAGAAAATGTGGGGAAGAGCCTAGAACTCATTGGCACAGGAGACAACTTCTTGAATAGAATACCAACAGCACAGGCTCTAAGATCAACAATCAATAAAAGGAACCTCATGAAACTGAAAAGCTTCTATAAAGCAAAGGACAAAACAACAGCCTACAGACTGAGAAAAGATCTTCACCAAACCTACATCTAAGAGAGGGCTAATATTAAGACTATGTAAAGAACCCAAAAAGTTAAACACCAACAAATCAAGTCATCCAATTAAAAATGGGGTACAGAATATCTTTTCTAGATCAAAGAAGGGGAAGATAGAAAGATCTGGAAGGGACAGGAGCTCCAAAAGGAGAACGAAGTCTTTTCTGAGACTGATAATCCAACCAAGGGTCATGCATGGAGATAATCTAGAACTCCTGCACATGGCAGCTCAGGATCCAAGTGGGTTCCCTAGTAAGGGAAACAGGGACTGTCTCAGACATGACTCAATTGTTGGCTTTTGATTATCTCCCACTGATGGAGGTGCAGCCTTACTAAGCTACAGAGGAAGACAATGTAGCCAATCCTGATGAGACCTGATAGGCTAGGGTCAAATGGAAGGGGAGCAGGAACTCCCCTATCAGTGGACCTGGAGAGGGGATGAGGGAGGTAGGGTGGGATTGGCAAGAAATGAGGAAGGGAGCTACAGCTGGGGATATAAAGTGAATAAAGGGTAATTAATATAAAAATTTTAAAGTAAAAAAATCATTCATATTTTATTTTGTACAAGTAGAAAGAGAATACATGTGTGATTTTATAGAAAACTAAAAAAAAAAAAATAGCCAAACAGAGCTAAACAGAGAATTCTCAACAGAGGAATATTTAATGGCAGAGAAACACTTAAAGAAATGCTCAATGTCCTTAGTCATCTGAGAAATGCAAATCAAAATGACCCAGAAGTTCAACCTCACACCCATAAGAATGGCTAAGATACAAAACTTAAGGAATACTGTATGCTGGAGAGGTTGTGGAGAAATGGGAACCCTCCTCCATTGCTGATGGGAATGTAACCTTATATAACCAACTTGGAAATCAATCTGGTGCATTCTCAGAAAATGAGGAATAGTGCTACATCAAGATCCAGCTACACATCTCCTGGGCATATAACGGAAAGATGTTTAATAATACAACAAGGTCATTTGCTCAACTATATTCATAGCAGCTTTATTCATAATAGTCAGAGTCTGGAAACAACCTAGATGTCTCTCAACTGAAGAATGGATACAGAAATTGTGGTTCATTTACACAATAAAAATACGAGTCAGCAATTAAAAACAAGGAAATCATGAAACTTGCAAGCAGATGGTGGGAACGAGAAAAGATTATCCTGAGTGAGGTAACCCAGAAGCAGAAACACACACATGGTACACACTCACTTATAAGTAGATATTAGCCATTTAATGTAGGATAAACATAATAAAATCAAGAAGCTAAACAACATGGAAGACCCTAGGGAAGAGGTTTAATCCTAATTCAGAAGTGCAAACAGGATAGATATTGGAAGTAGGGGAAGGCAGGGAAGAGGACAGGAACTTTCCTCAGAGGGCCTCTGAAAGTCTCTACCCTTCAGCATATCTACTCAGATGCTGAAACTCACAGTCAAACTTTGAGCAGAGTGCAGGGTGTCTTATGGAAGAGGGGGAGCTAAAAGACTTGGAGGGGACAGAAGTTCCACATGAAGACCAAAAGAGGCAAAAATCTGGGCTGAGGGGGGTCTTCCTGAAACCAATACTTCAACCAAGCACCATGCATGGAGATGACCTAGAACCTCCTGCTCAGATGTAGCCCATAGGCAGCTCCATCTCCATGGGGGTTACCTAGTACAGAGAGGAGGGGCAGGCTCTGGAATGAACTTGGTTGCCTGCTCTTTGATCACCTCTCCCTGGTGAGGTGGCCTTACTAGGCAACATAGAGAAGAGGATCCAGACAGTCCTGATGAGACCTTGTAGGCTAGGGTCAGATAGTAGAGTAGGATGACCTCCCCTATCAGTGTACTAGGGAAGGGTCATGGGGTGCAAGAGGGAGGGAAAGTAGGACCGGGAGGAGATGAGCGAGGAAGCTACAGCCAGGATACAAATTAAATAAATTGTAGTTAATAATAATAATTTAAGAAAAGGGGGAAATATGATCTTCCTCCAGCCCCGCAATTTAGAAACACGTATTACAAAACATTTCATTCTGTTTAATGATGTTTTTCCTTCCTACTTACTCCAGATACTCTCTTGTTTTGGAAGGATTCTCTTTTCCCCAAACCATTAATGATGCTTTGTAACACTCCTCAACTCTTTTCCCCTATAGTTTTCTCATTAGCTGTGCCTCTCCTAGGGCTGTTTCGTGTCAAGATGATACTCCAATGAAGGACAATTCATGGAGATAACCTAGAACCCCTGCTCAGATATAGCCTAAGGCAGCTCAGTATCCAAGTGGTTTCCCTAGTAAGGGCAAAAGGGACTGTCTCTGACATGAACAAAGTGGCTGACTCTTTGATCACCTCCCCCTGAGCAGGGAGCAGCCTTACCAGGCCACAGAGGAAGATAATACAGACAGTCCTGATGAGAACTGATAGGCTAGGGTCAGAGGGAAGGGGAGGAGGACATCCCCTATCAGTGGAATTAGAGAGAAGCATGGGAGAAAATGAGGGGGTGGTGGGATTGGGAGGGAAGGAGAGAAGGGGCTACAGCCGAGGTACAAAGTGAATAAACTGCAATTAATATACAAAAGAAAAATTAAAATTAAAAACTATTTTAAAAAGAAGGTAAGCTCTTTCTGACCTTTCTCCAGAGTTCTTGGGCCTATGGTAATTCTTTTGTTGTGACTCTAGAATTCTAGTGTGTTTTATCCTTGAAGAGAAAGTCATCTTCTGGTCCTTATTTTACTGATACAATGAAGTATTATAAGTGCATGTCATGTGGATAATGTTCATTTGTTCGATATTTCATTTAATTTTGCATTTGGTCTTATTTTCGTTTTCACTGACACGAATATTATACCATTTTGGCAGGCCAAGTTATTTAGTCTACTATCTCTGTACATGATCAAAACAAAGGTAGAACACCAGTGAATTCTTTGACGATCAGGTGATACTTTCTTCAATTGACTCTGTGCCTTAAGCTGATACAGGAATCTCTCAAGCAAGCACATTTCAATTTCTGTGTCACCAGAAAACAAACAAAACAAAGGAAGCCCTTGCCTGCACTCCTACCTCAATGAGGAAAAGACATATGCCACTTCTGCTTTCCTTTGCTTGACCAAAATAAATTTTAATGAATTCAGTAGAGTGGGAACATATGATCCAAACTGGGGAGAATCATGCTAAATGACACCACTTTTGCAAAAACTATTGTCTAACACAGGATTCTAACCAGATATTATCAAATAAGTCTATTTAATCATTTGTGGTAGCTTTATCTCATGTACACAACTATAGTATAAAACTACTTGCAACAGAAGAAAAATGAGCAGTAAGCCCTCTAAACTGTACAGAGAATAAAAGCTTGAAGGATTGCCAGTAGAATCCATCATTTCTGAAAACCTGGGCCACAGTGCTTAGATGATCTCACTGAAGAAATACAGTCTCCTCCACAGTTTTAGTCATGTGTGGGCTGAATATCCTTGTTCTAAATTTCTTATTTTCCAAGCTCTGAAGACTAGGGTGTTAAATGAACTACCTTCACGCCTAATGACTTTCCAGTCTGGTGCTTTTTTCCACAGTCTGCTCCCTCCTTCGATTCCTGTTCTACTTCAGATTTGTTGAGCTATCTGAACACTTGAACAAAAAATTTCCATAGTTCAGGTTCAGGGCAATAAAGTGATTAAGTACTATCACTATTTGTCTTTCCCTCTTTGATCTGTGTTAGTCTCATTACCTTCAACTTAATAACAGTGTCTCTTGTTATTGAATGCGTTTGGAGTTCACTTGTTGGTCTAGTGTTTCAATTTTCCTTTGGTGGAACTTCAAAAATACTTTGAATATACTGATTTTTCAGTTCCCACTCTCCCAACTGCTCTCTCCCACTCTCATCTCATTTCTATTTCTCCTGGAAATCCTCCCTCACTGACCTTAGTTGTTACTTATTTGAAACAAAGGATCATTTCTCTATCATAATCTTCCCTGTCTTCATTCCTCTCTCCTTTCCTCACTAAGTCCTTCATTAAAGACAAGAAGTCAGAAGTGGAAAATTTCCATTCTTTGCATGTGTATCAGGTACCTAGCCTATGCTTCGGAGATTATTTTACTGTTCAGATCAGTCAAAGTATGGTGTATTTATATACAAACAATGTTAGTTCTTTCACTAGCTCACACACACAGATACACATACAGAGAGAGAGAGAAAGCAAACTGGTGGCTGAAAAGCATTTGAAGCTTTATGTGAGGATTTAGATTTCCTCACCTCTCTGACTCATACTCAAAAGAGATAGTGAATTCCATTTTCTTTCTGCACTTACTTTTGATGTTCCTGAAATACTGTATCTCTGAAGTAGGTCCAAGCAACTTACAAGTTTGTTTTTGTTACTAACATTAGAAATCCAGCATTTTGGAGGGATAAAAGTATGGGTAGAAGCTGTCACAGAACTGACACAGAAGTCGTCTTCTGTGTTCCTCTTTCTTAATTATGAGTCTTTACTCATAAACATCATGGCAAAGTATCTTTCTTGCTCCTGACAGTCACCAGGGGCATGAATCATGGACTTACACAACAATACCAACCGTGAACATAAACATGGTCTCCAGTGTGTGGCAGGGCTGCAAGTCTGAAAGGATTCAGTTTATATTAGGGGCCTGGCCACCAGTAGTTTGAGCATGCTCCAGTGCTTAACAGATACAGGCAGCAAATTTTACTTTTTCTTCTTCTTTTTCATTTTTTAAGGAAGATAGAGGTTACATGGGTAGGGGGGTGGACCTGGTGGAACTGGAAAGTGAGTGTGCTCTGGGTTCATGGTGTGACATTCCCAAATAGTTAGTAAAAAAAAAATACTATATATATGTACATAGAAAAGAAATTTACCCTTTACCTTGGTCCCTTTAAATAGTGAAATGTATCATACCTTATGTAATTCTACTCAGGGCTCCTGAAAGGCAAAGTGGACAGTAGCTGTCCTTCAAAGATGCCCTCACTCACTGTTAGTTATCCAGTCTTCTTTGGTCCTCAATATTCTTAATGAACAAGTCTCAAGATATCTGTAGAATTGCTTACCTCAAGCAGATAAACTTCATTTTTATTTCTGATGTCAGATTAGTGAAATCTGTATTTTTAGATGAACTCATCTCTTTATCTCCTAGGTAGATAACTAGTTATAGATCACTTCTTGCTTGTCAGACACTCCATTAAGTACTCAAGTTCTACAAACAAGGGCTCAAAGCCTGCCTGCATGAAAATCAGTTTGAATAGAAGAGGGACAGAAGATAATCATATGATATGCAGAACCAGACATTCCCATCCATATAATAATCCTGGTTCTCAGATATTAAGAAGGGAGATCCCTTCCAGCTAGAAGAAATAGTCATAGACAAATGTGGATGCTCACTGAGCCTGAGAAGTATACTCTCATCATCATTCCTATCCTTTTCTCTTATCTCTGGCTACACAGAAAGTTCCAGATAAAAATGAGATTCAGAATGTCATGTCTGAAAAAAAAATAAAAAGAATATCAATCGAATAAAAATGTTAAGCGTTATGGCAATTCTGTAATTTCTCCATTCATCAGGAGGCTTATGAAGGTGATTGATGAGTTCAAGATGGGCCTGCCTGACATGGAGAGGCTTTGTCTCACCAAACAAAATAGACTAAATCAAGTAAATAAAGGAGAAAGGGGAATTATCAGCAAATGAAGCCATTTGGATCATGTGCCTACTGCTATCCACAGAAATGTAAAGCATAGATCCTCAGGTTACATTGGGCTTCAAGGAAAGGATATTATTTTCTGAATCTGCTCTGATGGACACACATAAAATCCACCTAGAAAGAGGCTGAGCCATGGATGTTGAAGAGGCAGCTACATGAAGAACTACAGAATGAAGGAGAATGTCCCAAGGAAGCAAAAGACTATAAGTTTGAGTCCTTTTCCTATGACCAGAAAAGGGCCAAAACACATTGCTTTTTTCTGGTGTGTAGCAATTTAAATACATTTTGGCTCCATTTCATGTTTGTGTGGAAGGGCTTCAGAAATTTCATAGACATTTGCATAGAAGCTCGGTGATGTTAAAATTTTAGAACCACTAAATAGGCTGATCAGAGGAATCTAGGATGTATCACTTGCTCTTTCTGTTTCCGTTGCTTAAAAACAAATCTATGGAATTCAATATTACATTATGTATTTTAAAAAAGTATTACTTGGCAAGGAACCATGAGAGAGAATTACTTTATCTACTAGTAGCTGTTATTTCTAGCCCAAAGCCACAGAGTTTTTGTTTGTTTGTTTGTTTCTGTTGCCTTAAGAATATTTGGTAATTTAATAGTGAGAGGTTGAAAATCTTTCAGTTTCCTCTTACCATAAATCTCAACTCCCCATTAAACTCACAGCCAAGGAAGTATTAATCAGTTGCCAATAAACAGTTCTGTGCTGGGGTTCACATATGTTTCTCCTAGAGATAGCATATGCTTGCATGAAACTGCAGAACTGTGCACACTAGAGAAAATATTCCTTATAAAGAATTTCATTATGCTATTTATTATTTTTTCATGTTTGAGCCCCTGTTAAAGCATAAAAATTTACATGTCTGCTGGAAAGTAGACTTGTTACGCATTTTACTTTTTCTTGGAATATGCAAGTTTCTGATTAATCAGAGGATGCTAATATCTCTGAGAAGTAAGAAAGTGGCTACTCTCTTTTCTGTCTCCTTTATGAACTCATATTGTGTCTTTATTTCGAGCTAAGTGAATGCTCCTAACCACCATAACTCTGAAAAGCCAAAATACTGGTGAGTTCAACTTGGAGTGAAATATAGGAGTGAGACTTGGCATGCAGCATGTGCAGCAGTGTTTGATATATTGATATTGCCCAGTGAGAGAAGCTAGTCTACATACTGTTATTTTGTCAACTCACACTCACTTCAACATTTACATATGAGGATTGGGAAAGCCCTAATTGCTTCTCTGAGTTTTCATAGTCAAAAGAGTGTCAGATTCATCTTTTGTTTTCCAAACGCGTTTTGTAGTCCTGTATCCACGCAGGTGAACCATGTTTCTCTCACTGCAAGCAAGCTGCAAGGAAATGGACCCAAGCTTTGGTATAGTTCTGTAAACACGAAACATTACAGATATAAATTTACATCCCAGTAACTTTGAGAGAAATGACTCAGTGGCCAGGAGTGCTTTTTTTTCTCTTGCAGAGAACCAGACCAGAGTTCAGATAGCAACATCAAAGCTGGGGAACTGAAAAATGCCTGAAACTCCAGCTCTGTGAGGTCTGCTGCCTTCTTGAGGCTTCCACCAGCACCTGCGGTCATGTAGACATACCTGTGCATAGACAAATACGCAGAAATACCTTAAAATAATCTTTAAAATAAAATGAAATAATTGAATTTTATGAACAAAATTTTACAATCGAAAAAATATGATTAATTAAAAAATGCTCACAGAGAATGAGAAATGTAACAATAATTTTTAATTGACTGATTTTTTTTCCTTTTGTATGTTCATTGTACATATTACTCTGTTACAGGTAGATATTGCATCCAAATATGTATTATGTGTTGTATATTGAACATATTTCTCTCAAACATGAAGCTTTCCACATACAACTTCTCAGCACATCATACAACATGGAGTTATTCTTTAGCTGCCAAAGCGTATTTGTTAATTCTACAGACCGGTTTGTAATTATTGGACTCTGTTGCCACCCCCGTGTTAATGGATCTGGCTCACCCAAATGTTAATGATATTCTCCTGAATAGGGTCTGTGGAAATTTCTGCTGACACACTAGCTGAACTCAAACCTCTTAATTCTCTATTTGGCAAAACAGAAAGAGTCGGGATCATTGGTAAGTGAAAATTCATGCTATCTAGGAAAATTGTACCCGTTATTTGAATATTATATATTCAAATAAAATAACTGTTCACAAAGAATATTATATATTCAAATAAAATCTATAAAGATGGGTATTGTTGCATAGTGGGAGTATTAACAGTTGCAGTGAACCCTGTTCTCTTTTGAGGTTTAATTTAATGCTGTGGCATCTACTAGCTGATGGAATTAATTTGAATTTAATTATTACGTGTGGCTGTTAATTGTTCTCAGTCACGGTGAGTAGTTAGTTATGTTAAATCCCCAATCCAGCCTTTGTGTGTGTTTTTATACTGATTAGGAATATGTGAAGTAAAGAGCAGCACCTCTTGGATGCACTGCAGGTACAATGCATGGGGAGCTGATTTCTGTGATTCAAGGGAAACGCCTGACTTTGTAGAAGGACACAGCAATGTAGTGAGTGGCTATGCTGTTAGCATGCTTTGTGTATTCATAAACCTCAAATACAGGGAGGCAAGTGCAAAACAGTTGGCCCTGAGTAGGTGTTTTAAGAATCAAATTGTGCATGTGAAAATCGATTTGCAAATAGTAAACTGCTGACTGAAATAAAAACATACCTGGAGCAAAGTCTCTGTGTATCTACTTAATAACACACTCAATTGAAGAATCACATTAGATTAATCAGGTACATAAGATTCACTTGTGAAACTCTTTTCTGATGAGTACAACGTGCATTTACTGAGGTTAAGCACAGATCAAGATCCTTTCCACTACAAATGTTCAAACAAATGAAAATTTCATTCACAGTGCTAAGGGTGTGGCTTTGTTACCTGCAGACATGGTCAAGGTTTGGGTTCTTGTCCTCTTAGGCAAACAGCTGAAAATAAGGCCTTGTTCTAAGCTTGCAAAAGAAGCAAGATGACCTTGATAGGAGTGAGGCCATAGTACAAGTTACAGACAGATACACTTTCAAGACTGACAGTGGGCCATATGATGGATGGTCTGCACAGAATCAGTTTTTGATTGGGCTTCCTTTTTATGGGGTTCAAGAAAAGGAGAAGCTGGCTATTAAGGGCCATCATTTGTTGGGTCTCTATTTTGATGGGCAGATTAGATTAGATATTTATTTTTCTGAGTGTGCATGTCTTTTCCCATGATTAATGTAATTTATTCATATGCATGTCCAATTAAATTGAAGTTTACCTTGCATGCATCCCCAACTAGTTCAAACCTGGTCTGCCTGTTTCTTCTTCCTACTAGAACATACTGGTAATATACTTGAATAGAACTTGTATAAGTTGATTGTTGCTTGGAATAGGAAAATTTATATTATTAGTCAGAGATGGAAGTCTGTATAGCCTGATGCATGGAGGTGCCAGGGGGTTCTGAGGTTTCTAGGTGAATTATTGGAGAGGGGTAAGAGTGTACATAGTACATGCAGATGAAGAAAATGAGCTCCGTTATCACAAGAGGCAGTGTGTGTATAACCCAAACTAAACAGCATCCCAGGATAAACTATCTCCTATGCTGTGTGCTTCAGTTCAGTCCTAGAGCATTGGCCTACCATGTCTAAGGCCTGAGTTGCATTCCCAGTATTACCAAAACTAAGAACTGTTTAACATGAAAGATTGTCAAATCTTTCTATCTTCTCAGATCAAGCAGCATTTAATACCGTAATATATGTGTAGATTCTTTTCATATGATTAGTCTGTGTGGACTGTAGAGCAAGACCAACCTGCTCAGAATTCACTTGCTATGTGCGTAGACTTTTTGCATCTGAGGCTGAGGTGCCTCATCTTAACTGGGGCCACTGCATTTCAGGGATGCAGCGTGTGTATGGTATTTGGCAGTGGATATAACACAAACACTAATCTACAGAAATGTTTACATGAATAGTAGCTCCATTTCAAGTTTTTAATGGGATCCAATGTAATGCATGCGGTCTTTTAAGTAAAACAGAAGAAATAAAAAATTATTGCCATATAAAAAACAGATGAGGTTTTGGAATTGGGCCTGGGAATATTTCATGTTCATATGTTCACAGCCTTCCCTTCTGCTCTGTGCTTTCATGCAGAGTTTCGTGTGAGTGAGAAAAATAATGATGTTGGGCTGTTCAGGCCAACCTGCATGATGTTGGCCCAGTACAGACAGTAACAACTCTGTTTCTCCTTTGTTTGTTCAATCCATCCTTGCAAAGTCCAGGAAATAAATGTCTAGGGAGGAGAAACAAGCATGAGTCACAATAGGTGAAGCTGACCTCAAGTTAATGGGATCTGGGCTTTTTGAAAGAAAGCTTGCTGCCAAGGGAGAGGTGCAAGCCATAATCAGCAGCAAGGCCATCTGGTTTACTTCACATGTGCTTCAGTTCTGATTTTATTACCGCAGAATGAATGCCCAGCAAATCCTCACACAGCACAGGTCAATGTAGACAGTGGTTGGTAACTTCCATGCCTTTCGTACATGTCTATCATGGAGGACAATTGGCAGGTAAATGTTAACATGAAAAAAACAACCAATATTTCATGAGAGTAATAATCCATAAATTGGCAAATATTTGTTATCTAGTCCTGTACACTGAATATAATTCAAAATAACAAAGGACATGGCAGAGAAAGTAAACCAAATTAACAAGTAAGTTTATTGAATAATTTTATTTGTTGTGCTAGTTCACAATGTTAAAGTTAAATTATATAAAATCCATAAAAGGATTATGCATTGTCCCCAATTAATGTAGAAAGTTGAGTTTATTGAATAGCTTTCAGTGTGATATATAGTGGGTGGGGAAAGTGATACAATTTGAACTCAGAACATCTGATCATTAAAATCATGTCCAAACCTCTGCAAGAGCTGAAAAATACTAAAAAGCTGTAATAAAGCCCATACCAGTCCTGTGTGGTTAAAAAAGGTAATAGCAACATATTTCATTGGATTCTTTGGAAATATAGTTATTGTTCAAGAGCCAGTCTCCTTTTACCTTTTATAAGCCTCACAAATAAACATTTGACAAATTCTTTAAAATCTAATTGTTTGTTAAAAATTCTATTGATACTCTGTTTATTAACAAGCACTTCATCCACAACTAGGACTAAGATGGCTCATGTCTGATACGTGGCTGGTACCAATCAAAATTTGCCTCCTTTCCAGTATTCATGTTTCCTTTTCCGATAGACTTTGCTTTTCATCTCCTTCACTCTGGATGACACCCCCTGTTGTAGGAGAATAATCATGTATTGGAATTAATTGGAATTATCTTAATACTTCTATTTTCCTTTAAGCATCACCTTACCCTTTTGGTCTCTATTCTAGATGCTGAGCTAGTCAGCCAACATCCATATTTCTTCTCCCTCCACCTCGTGTTTTGAATACTATTTGACTATAACTTTCTTTTGAACAAAAGTTTTTAGAAATCAAGTAGTTCTCCCATCCCAAAGCCCAGATTTATATTCCTATAGTTTAAATTAACTTGGATGATGAGCTGTAGATTATTTTGATTTTTGACAATAATTAGGAAAACCCAATATTAGTCCCTGATTTTCTGACTGTCATTACCTACACACATTTCATGTTATATCACATCTGTTTTCTGTGCTCTGTAGAAAAATATACCTCATAATTGATCCAAAGAGATCACAAGTTGAATGTAGTTTACATGGACATGTTACATCTCAGTTTTTTTTCCAGTCTGACCCACCAATTGAGCATCATTTTAGAAGCTGTCTAGGCAAGTGCTAAATTTCACTGCCTGCAACCGGTTAGCATAGAGTCTCAAGGCTTAAGTAAAGGCCTCATCCGTTTTCTGAACATTTAAAAAAATCATTCTCTTTCTCCCCTGCTTTGCTTTTCTCCAGTTAAAGTGCAGGCTGAGCTTGTCAAGAGCAATAGGCAGCTGCTTCAAAAGCCGAGGCCCCATGGGCCTTCAGGAACCTGAGCTTTGCAGACTAGTATCTCGCATTGTCTTATGAATTCTGATAAGGCCTTTGAATCAGGGAAAACTGGAAACCAAGTTCCTCTTAGGCTTTTTAAAACTTTTAAAGAACAAAGAACTTTTTAAATTTTTTCTTTTAGATTTTGACATTTCACATTTCATAAACCTTTTCAATTTGTCATTAAACCAGTTTGCTAAGACAGCACACTGAGGGATTCACATTGAGGTAAACTGAGGCTGGATTTTCCAGAGTTCTCTTTTCTTTCATTTAGAAGATATTAATGTTTGCCCTTGAGTCTACTTAAACCTGAAAACATAGCACTGTTATTCTTACCTCTTGCTTGGTACCTCCTCTGTATGTACTTGAACACCTCTTGAATAATAGAACATAAAAAAAAAAAAAAACATGGAAAACAACTAAACCTATGACAAGGCACTTGAGTGCTTAGAGAAGTTAAGAGACTTGGGTGTAATTGTGCATTTCACGGAGGAATTCTTAAGAACAGTTATATTTACCTCTATCCCTCTTTATCATTCATTTTCTAACTCACCAAATTGTGGCGACAAGTGGGCGAGCTTTTCCTTCCTTTCCAATTTAATCTAAAGATCACTGCAAATGACTACTCATATAGGGTAAACGTTAAACATTTCAGGAGAAGACACATGACTGCCCTCTTGTAGCTCAGGAACTGATCATCACATGAGTCATTTGGATGATTGCTGCCTTCCTGTTGGCCTCCATTGTTTATATAATTATCAAGAATCTACTTTGAGGACATGTAGTAAAACAAAAGATCCAGACAAATGCATGAGGGATTTCGATGTGAGTTTACATAGAGGACTGTGGGAACCAGTGCCACTGCCATTGGACTCTAATGTAAGGGAATTTGTTCCCAGTGGCTCTTGTTCCACTATTCTATCCTTAATGAAAGAAGTCAAGTGAAAAAGAACATTCCTCATTTTCAAATATAATCACCAAATTCATTTATCTTGGGTAACAGTGGGGGTAAGGACTGCAAACTTGTATACCTTGGTAAACCTGTGATGGCAGTGAAGGCTTGTATTTACAACATTTAGAAGGTTGGAACAGGAAGATAAGGAGTTCAATGCCAGCTTCAGCTATATGGTGAGTTCAAAGCCAATGTAGGCTACATAAAATGCACAAAATAAAAACAAGTGAGTAAATCAATGAATAACATAATGGAAGATTAACCATAACCATAACCTCATCCTAAGTAAAGTAACGAGTTTTGATGGTCATGGAAACATTACTTCCAACTAAGGTGCACCTGGCAGCTTAAATTTTTGTTTTCCTGAAAACAGGACAGAGAAAAGAAACTAGAATAACATTAAACTTCAAATAATCATGGGAGATTGGTTAGAGCCCACTTTGCCTACTTGGTTCATGTCTGCCTCTGAGTTCTAAACTTCAGTCCCATGGCACTGAAAAGTCAGAGAAAAGTATTTCCTTCCAGCACAGAATTTGAAAAAGAAAAAGATGAAAAGTGATTAGGTTCCTTAGCTTATGAAATATAAAAAAGTAAGTAATGATAAGAATATCTATATCAGTACATTTCTATGAGGGAAACATAATGATATATACAAATGTGCAACACTTGAATGCATAAATTCAGTAATGAAGTTGGGATATGTCTTTTTAAGATTTATTCTTATTATTTGTTTTCTTCTTATTATTATTATTATTATTATTTGTGTGTATGTCTGTACATGTATGGGCAAGTATATGTCACATGTTTTCTGGTTCCCATGGAGGCCATAAGAGGCCATTGGTTCCCTCTATCTGTAGTTGCACGTATTTGTGAGATACGTGACAAAGATGCTGGGAACCTAAAATGGGTTTTCTGCAATAGCAGAAAATGTGCTAATCCATATCTCTAGCCTCCAAGATATTAAAAAAAAAACCATAACCCCCAAACTAGTCCAATTTCTTTCATAATTTTTGGACTCTTCGAGGAACAAGGTAGATCAATATTGAAACTTTTCACCAAGAAAGCCCTGGTTAGGGTGTTTCTCTGTAACAAGAATAAAGTTTAAAAATATGTCTTTATTTGAACCTGGAAGACACCGATAGAGTTGTTTGCGAAAGTGAAATGGCTGGTTTTATGTCTTTAATGAAGTTTGGTGGCAAATAGTTTATAACCCTGGAAATATTTAATTTAGGAAGTACTGTGCTGAGATAATAAAATAATTAACTTGCTCTCATTGGAAGCATGCAGAGCAAGAGGTTTATGTGTTGTGGAAAATTACGTTAGCACTCTTGTACTGAATTCATATCTGTAGATTGATGTGCATCAGATAGCAAAGTGGCAGGTACTTTATAAGTTTACCTTGTTTTAGCTAATTACCCATTCAGAGTCACGGAGGCTCCATTTAAATTAATGATTGTGAGGCATTAAATGCAAACACGTATCTGCTGAGAAATTAGGAAAAGAATCTCTAGCTACACTCGGTATATCATTTCAGCTCCACGGATGTCTGATACATTCAAGCAATGCATAGCAGACTGTGATCTTCATATCAGACACAGTCCATGAATTGTCCCCACCTTTACATTTCTAAAATCAAGAAAACTTGTGTTTTGACAACTTCACACATGTATGTAATAAGTACCGACCACTCTGATCCCTCATATGCTGCCGTCTCCCTGATAATACCCCTTGTTCCTTATCTCTTCCAACAAACCTCTTTCTCACATTCATGTTTGCTACTTTTACTTTGTGGCCCACTGATTTCCCCCATGGAATTCTATGTGACCATGGGTTTGGAAGCATCTGTTGGTGCCTTCTCGTTCTCAGTAGTGTCTGCACAACCGAAGACAATCACTTTCCCATTCCCATTATCTTTTCACAGCAAATATTTCTTCAGTATGGGATAGGTCCCCAAGAGTGATTAGCTACAGGGTAGGTCTTGTGCTGACCAGGTGTACTTCAGGAAACCTTATTTGAGAATTCATGGCTTCAATGTTTATGTATATCTGGAGTAGTGGGTCTCAAGCTTCCTAGTACTGCAACCCTTTCATATAGTTCTTCATGTTTTGGTGACGCTCAACCATACATTTTTTGTTGTTGCTAATTTTACCTCTGTTATGAATCATAATATAAATATCTGATGGGCAACTCCTGTGAAAATTTTGTTTGACCCCACCTACCAAGGTGTCATGATCCACAGGTGGAGAATCACTGTTGCACAGAATGAATCTCTGTAGTTGTTCCCCACTGATTTCCAGCTTTTCATCACCCCCAGACTTATCCAGTGTTTCTGAAACACAAACAAGGTGGTCAGACTTGGATAGTTTAACACACAACATGAACTTGCAAAGCCTAAAATACTCACTGTGTTTCCCGCCCATAGCCACCACCAAAAAAACAAACAAACAAACAAAAAACATTTAGTAAATTAATTTATGTACTTTGTATGAAGCTGGCAAACCAAATAACCAATGAAAAGGAAATGACTTTATTTTTTAATCACATTGTTCTGAGATAATGTAATTTCATTTTGTTTTCAAAGAATTGGGTCATATCTGTACTCCAAAGAAAGAAGAAAAGAAAAAGAAGAAGAGAAAGAAAATGTCTGCTGGACCTGCTATGAAAGATGCTGACTGTATACTATACTGTGCATTGGCTCATGGAGCAATTTGCTTTAGCTAGAGGGCAGTCTTCATTTCCTGCTGCCTACCAATGTGAAGTATCTGCATTTAGCTAATAAAACCTGGCTTTGGCTTCTCGTTCCTGTTCTCCGTGCTAGTCTGTGTGGCTTCTGGCACAATTCTTCAGATAAGGTCTTCATGACTTATGAGATTCAGGATTAATTTTGGGAACTGATGAAACACAGCTTCTTTTGGCATTCTTGTGTTTCACGATTTCTGCTTTCTTTGCCACTAGACTTTATATAGATTGTTTTCCTGGCTCCTAACAGTTTCAGGGAATTTATAGGAAGACAACATCATCCGTTCTCTCATATCAAAATATTGTTAATGTGTCATGAAAAGGGAAATGCATGATAATTTATTCCTTAAGCTAGAATATTTTCATCGTTAGCTTTCTGTCTGAACAAAGGACCCTGGCCTAGAAGGCATCTGGGTACTCTGAAAGAGGCCTGTATCTTGAAATAGAAAGGAGAAATGCCCTCTTTGAAAAGAAAAATAGTTTTTTATTATAAAGTGTCTTCTTCAGTTTTCACAATGTTTTTCTTTTATTTCCAAAGAAATTTGACTTTGATAAATGCACTCTCTTTATGTTAAATAACTCATTATTTGGGTTTAAAATTATACTTTTCTATTTTCTTTATCCTATTGCCACAGGCAAATTTTCTCCACAATAATGTTTTACAGCACTCCAGTTCTTAGAGCCTGTTTCCCATTCTAACATCTAGCTAAATGGCAGACTCTTCTTCAGGAAACCAAAAATTAGCAAGAGCAATAAATGTGAGAGAGGACCTAGACCCCTTGCTCAGATGTACACCATAGGCAGCTCAGTCTCCATGTGGATTCCCGAGTAAGGGGAGCAGGGGCTGTCTCTGTCATGGACTCTGTGACAAGCGCTTTGATCACCTCTCTCTACGGGGACAGCCTTACCAGGCCACAGAGGAAGAAGATGCAGCCAGTCCTGAGGAGACCTGATAGGCTAGGGTCAGACAACAGGAGAGGAAGTCTTCCCCTATCAGTGGACTAGGGGAGGGGAATAAGGGGAGAAAAGGGAAGGTAGGACTGGGAGGGGATGAGGAAGGGGGCTACAACTGGGATACAAAGTAATACATCAATAAAAAAGAAAGAAAAATGATCAAAATACAAAAGTATAAGAAGCTAATTTATGCCTTCTAATAAATTAGACTTTTATATTTCCAGGGAAGATAATGGATCAAGCTTATACCTGACATTGATTACAAGGGGTAAATGTTGATAACAGAAAAAACATCATTTGCTTTCTCTGTCTAGCTAAAATAGCTTATTATTGCCTTCCTGACTGTATTGGTTACTTTACTTGTTGAAGTGATCAAATAACTAGCAAGAAGCAATTTAAGGAAGGGAAGAAGGACTTGTTTTTGTATGTTTACTATTTAAGAGGGTGTAGTTCATCCTGGTGGGGAGGAGAGGACAGCAGCTGGTCACATGGAGTCTGCAGTCAGAAAGCAGATACCATGAAAATGTTGAAGCTGAACTCACATTCCCTTTCTAATCAGTCTATGACCTCAGTCTGCTGAATGATGCTATCCATGTTTAGAGTAGGTCTTCCTACCCCAGGTAACCCAGTCTAGGAAGTCCCTCGCAGACATGCTTTTGTGATGTTAGGTGACAGGCTTTAGCCTACTCAGTCCTAAGAGGGCAGTCTTTAACAGCACCCTCTTCTCAAGGCTCAGGAATCTGTGCAAATGAGGACACAGGGAGCTGACACAAAAGAATCAGGTGATGGATGATTCCAAGGAAACAGTCTTCCAGATATAACACGAATGAAACACACATGAACCCCCAGAGGCCATGCCAGCATACCCTAGGCCACACAGGTTCAGGCCAGATGTTGTCTCAACACACAGAAGAGGAACTGGCCACTGGCTCCCACTTCTATCCAAGAAGCTATCTGCAACTGATACCCACAGGCAAAGGAAAAACCAGTTTTCCCCAATGGAGTGTCATTGGACATACTAACCACACCTAAGGGCAGGATTCAGCTGCAAAAAATAGTTTAGACTGTTATCTAATTTTGCCGTGGGCATTTTTGTCTCACTGGTCTTTTGCTTGTTAACTTTAATGTTTATTTTTCTCTGTTTTCTCTGTTTCGAGATGTGTATGTGTGTTTGTGTGTGTGCGTTTGTAGTTTTCTTTATGCTTTTAGTAGTTTGTTTTTAAAGAGGGAGAAAGCTAGGCATGTTGGCATGCACCTTTAATTCTATCACTCAGGAGGCAGAGACAGGAGGATCTCTGTGAGTTTGAGTCCAGCCTGGTTTATAAAGAGAGTTCTGGGATAGATAGGGTTTTTACTCAGAGAAACCTTGTCTTAAAAAGACAAACAAACAACCCTCCCAAAACAAAAACAAAACAAACAAAAACCTCAATTGCTACATAGAGAAAGTGATGGGAGTTCTGGGGATTTGCAAATCAAATAGAGAGCAAACATCCAAAAAGGCAATATTTAAATAAAGTGGTTTCCTGGAGACAGGAAAATTACATTTTTCATCTCTTAACACATTTTTTCTGTAAGTGTTTTGGAGCATGAGTAAATTGTACAATTTATATGACATTGTCTTTATCATTATGACGATGACATAAAATGGAAAAGAAATATGGACATATTTTATAGACTTATTTGAGAATTTTATTTCACTGTGAGAATCTCTGTCTTTCCTTTCCTTGATTAAATTTGACATGCTGGACCATCATTTTAATTTTTAATTGACACACAAATGTGTAGGTCAATGGGCTACTAAGCAATGTTAGAATGCATGCCTGCCTTGCATACTATTACAATTAGACCATATAGTAAATCAGTTGCTTTATTCATGTATCACATATTGGTGGTGAACACATCTATTATTTCTAGCCATTTTAATTACATTTTTATTTTTATATTAATTACAGTTTATTTACTTTGTGTCCCAGCTGTAGCCCTATCCCTCATTCCCTCCCAATCCCACCCTCCCTCTCTAAACTCCCCTCCCCCTTGCCCCTTTCTAAGTCCACTGATAGGGGAGGTTCTCCTCCCCTTCCATCTGACCCTATCTTATCAGGACTGATCAGGACTGGTTTCAATGTCCTCCTTTGTGGCCTAGCAAAGCTGCTCCTCCCTTGGTATGTGTGTTGGGGGAGGGGGATGTCAAACAGCCAGCCATTGAGTTCATGTCAGAGACAGTCCCTGTTCCACTTATTAGGGAACCCAGTTGGATACTGAACTGTCATGGGCTAAATATCTAAAGCATTATTATTATTCAAAGTACCTAGGTGATTTGTACCACAAAACACAAAGATAAATTCCTCTTTCATATCTGTAAACGTATGCCTCTGCAAAGTTGTCACTTTAAAAAGCTGATCTTTTCTTCTCCTTTACCATGCATAATAGCAGCCTCTGGAAGTATTTTCGATGGTTATAACCCTAAAGGCTGAGTACAGAGTAGAGGTCAGTGACATTGCTAAGCATTTGATAATCACAAGAAAGCTAGCTCCATTGTAAAGACAATTTTATCTGAAACATTAATAGTGCCAAGATTGAGAAGCCATTTTAGAACTGCAACTTCCAATTGCCTCTCATTCTGGGATTGGTGGCCCGGGAAGTATGAACAGGGTCAAAGCTTAACAGAAGATACTTAAAACAATTGATGAGGCTATATGAAATTGTAACCCTGCAAATATACAAGGCTAAAGTAAAGCACCGCTCCTTAAACTGGGTTGTGACCTTATAATAATCTAGTAATTGAGTGTGGGTTTGTGAAAAGTATGGTGATAGTAAATTTTCTGAATGACATATGACCAAAAATTAATTTAGAATCCAATGAATGGCTAATCTCAAATGTTTCCTGCTGCATTCACCAGTGTGTTCCATCATGGAAGCTAACAGATGTCTTAGAATATACCACACATACTGTCATACTGTATATCACATACTTTTCACTGTTCGTCCTTCGAAGGAACACAGCCAAAAGTCTCAATTAATTTTGCCATGGGATTAAGACAGCATTGTTAAAAAAATAAATAAAACTCACACAGACACAGACACAAACTCACACACACACACACACACACACACACACACACACACCAGCTGTGCTATTTTACCAATAAAGACTCTGGAGCCAGTTGCTAGGGTGAAAACCTGCTAGCTCAGATAGGCAGAGAAAACACCCAGCTGACCTTCCTTCATAGTTCATATCTGGATGGACAAAACCCGAAATTCTCCCTAGCTCATCTGACAGCCCAGAAGGAAAAGGCCAGAAAACCCAAAGGCTAACCTAAAGCCTAAGAGCTAAAGTGCTAAAGAGCCAGCTCAAAAAGCTCCTTCCCCATGCTATCTTAAATACTCCTCAATTCAAAGGCTCTTATACTCTTTAATCACTGTCAGCTGGTTTCTTGCCCCACCTCTTGATCTAGGGTTAACTTTATTAAATCCTGTGTACAGAAATCTCTTGGGTTAAAGGTGTGTACTAGGGATGACTGAACCACACAACATAATCACCTGTTTAAAATAAATGGAAACTTTTAGGATTAAAGGTGTGTGCTAGGGCTCAACCAAACCAAACAAGGATCAGGGTTTTCAGTTCACAGTTTTGGGTTCCACAATGGGAACAAGTATCCTACAACAGGACAGAATGCCAAATAGTGTCTAAATGATTGTAAACAGTTATAACATCTTGTGGTACCTATGTGAATCAGTGGTCTGGTCTCTGCATTGACAAAGTATCAAGAAATTCTAAAATTCACTGGAGATACTCTGTATCCGTATTACTGGACATTTGGACAAGACTGATTCTTTATCAAAAACAAACACATGTATCTCATTAGTGTGCAAACTTACTTTCCTCCTAAATAAATGCTAAACTTACATGCATCCCAAACAACTGCTTCAAAATTCATTTCCTAATGGTTTATTCAGTAGATGTTAGATTTATGTACTTACTTTAAAATGCTGTAGCTTTCTAAGTTGTATAAAACCTTCTTAGGCCAAAAGGACTTGCTAAAGGGAAGCATCTAAAAAAAACACTTTGATGTAAAATATGATGTAAAAGATTAATACTTCAGTACTCCAAGGACAAGAGCCAGGAATGCTGTTTATCACCTGTGTGTCTTTTTAAGATGTTGGTAACAACCCAAAAACCAAATTATAAAGCTTGAACAAAAGCAGATACACTCTTTCTCCTAAGAACTTAAATATATTGAAAATCTTTTATTTTTGCTTTTACCTGTGTTTTTGAATTTTTTGTAAATATCTAAAATTATTTTCTTCATAGGACAGACATGTTCTGAATCTTTCTTGTTCATGGACAGAAGGTTACCCTGCGTGGGGGTCTGTCTGTACCTAGCACAGTGCAGAGCACACTTACCTGGCTGATACTGTCCAGAACTTAGCCATGTCTTGCCTTCAGACTCTTTCTCATTTTCTGATTTCCTTCTCTTTTTCACCTTCCTGGAAAGAATGATAAGCAAATGGCTATTTTTTTTTTCTGCCTTACAGAAAATTTTAGCTCCAACATCATGCTCTCTGAAATTAAAAAAAAAAAAAACTTGCATAATCTTATAGATTATCAAAGGCTGGAAATGTAACATCATAATTCCAGGTGCCTTCAGAATTACAGGGAAACACACATTTGGTCCTAGAAGATTCTCTCATGATATCTTCTTATGTCCATGAGGTAAAATTTCCATCTGTGATAATCCTTGGGACATATCTACCCTGTAAGATTGTTCACTTATTATATGATAATAATATTTGACTGGCAATTCTCTCATTTTATCTGGAAAATATTCTGATATTGTGGGAGCTGTTTGGAAAGTTTTTTTTCCCTATTTTTGTTTTTTATCTCTTTTATTTTATTTTAATTTTTATTAATAACACATTATTCACTTTGTATCCCCCTATAAACCCCTCTCTCCTCCCCTCCCAATCCAACTTTCCCTCCCTGCTTCTACACACATGCCCCCACCCAAATCTACTAATAGGGGAGGACTTCCTCTCCTTCCTTCTGATCCTAGTCTATCAGCTCTCATCAAGAGTGATTGCATTGCCTTCCTCTGTGGCCTGGTAAGGGTGCGCCCCCATTCAGGTGAGGTGATTAAAGAGCAGGCCAATCAGTTCATGTCAGAGACAATCCCTGTTCCCATTACTGTGGAACCCACTTGGCCACTGAACTGCCATGGGCTACATCTGTGCAGGGGTTCTAGGTTTTCTCCTTGCATGGTACTTGGTTGGAGTATCAGTCTCAGGAAAGACCCCTGTGCTCAGATGTTTTTGGTTCTATTGCTCTCCTTGTGGAGCTCCTGTCCTCTCCAGATCTTAGTATTTTCCACAGCTTTCATAAGATTCCATGCACTCTGCCCAACAGTTGGCCATAAGTCTCAGCATCTGCTTTGATATTCTACAGGGCAGAGCCTTTCAGAGGCCCTCTGTGACAGGCTCCTAACTTGTTTCCTGCTTTCTTGTTCTTCTGATGTCCATCTACTTTGCTTTTCTGGCTGGGGATTGAGCATTTTAGCCAGAGTCCTCCCTCTTGTTTAGTTTCTTTAAGTGTACAGATTTTAGTAGGTTTATCCTATATTATATGTGTATATGAGTGAGTATATACCATGTGTGCATTTCTGCTTTTGGGATACCTCACTCAGGATGACCCTTTCCAGTTCCCACCATTTACCAGCAAATTTCATGATATACTTTTTTATTATTGCGGAGTAATATTCCATTGTGTAGATGTACCACAATTTCTGTATCCATTCCTCAGTTCAGGGACATCTGGGCTGTTTCCAGCTTCTGGCTATTACAAATAAAGCTGCTACAAACATGTTTGAGCAAATGTCCTTATTGTATACTTGAACCTCTTTTGGATATATGCCTAGAAGTGCTATACCTGGATCTTGAGGAAGCGCTATTTCTAGTTGTTTGATAAAGTGCCAAATTTATTTCCAGAGTGGTTGTACAAGTGTACATTCCCACCAGCAGTGGAGGAGGGTTTTCCTTTCTCCACAACCTCTCCAGCATGTGTTGTCACTTGAGTTTTTAATCTTGGCCATTCTGATGGGTGTAAGGGGAAATCTCAGGGTCCTTTTGATTTGCATTTCCCTGATGACCAATGATGTTGAGCATTTCTTTTATTTTTCTTTCTTTTCTTTTTTTATTAATTACATTTTATTCACTTTGTATCATTTCTTTAAGTGTTTCTCTGCCATTCGATATTCCTCTATCAAGAGTTCTCTGTTTAGCTCTGTTCCCCATTTTTTAAAAATTGGATTACTTCATTTGTCGCTTTTCAACTTCTGTAGTTCTTTATACATACTGAATATTAGCCCTCTGTCAGATAAAGGGTTGGTGAAGATCCTTTCCCAATCTGTAGTCAGTCGTTTTGTTTTGATGACAGTGTCCTTCGCTTTACAGAAGCTTTTCAGTTTCATGAGGTCCCATTTATTGATTGTTGCTCTTCAATCTTGTGCTGTTGGTGTTCTGTTCAGGAAGTTGTCTCCTGTACCAATTAGTTCAAGGCTCTTCCCCACTTTTTCTTCTAACTGATTTAATAGGTCTGGTTTTATGTTGAGCTCTTTGATCCTCTTGGACTTTAGTTTTGTGCAGGGTGATAAGTATGGATCTATTTGCATTTTTCTACATGTATATAACCAGTTAGACCATCACCATTTGAAGAAGATGCTATCTTTTTTCCATTGTATGGTTTTGGCATCATTGTCAAAAATCAGGCGTCCATATGTATGTGGGTTTATTTCTGGGTCTTCTATTTGGTTTCTTTGATCCACCATTCTGTTTCTATGTCAGTACCATGCAGTTTTTATTACTGTTGCTCTGTAATACAGATTGAGATCAGGGATGGAGATGCCTCCAGAAGATCTTTTATTGTAGAGGATTGTTTTAGCAATTCTGAGTTTCTTGTTATTCCATATGAAGTTGAGAATTTTTCTTTCAAGGTCTTTAAAGAATTGTGTGGATAATTTGACGGAAATTGCATTGAATCTGTAGCTTGCTTTACGTAAATTGGTCATTTTTACTATGTTAATCCTGCCAAGCCATGAGCGTGGGAGATCTTTCCATCTTCTGATATCTTCTAATTCTTTCTTCAAAGACTTGAATTTTTTTTTTCATATAAGTCTTTGACTTCCTTGCTTAGGGTCATACCCTTTATGTCTTTTGTGGCAAATGGGAAGGGTGTTGTTTCCCTAATTTCTTTCTCAGCCCTTTTGTCTTTTGTATACAGCAGGGCTACTGATTGTTTCTTTTGAGTTAATTTTGTATCCAGCTACTTTGCTGAAGGTGTTTATCAGCTGTAGGAGTTCCATGGTAGACGTTTGGGGGTCACTCAGGTATACTATCATATCGTCTGCAAATGGTGATACTTTGACCTCTCTTCCTTTCCAATTTGTATCCCCTTGATCTCCTTCAATTTTCTTATTGCTCTAGCAAGGACTTCCAGAACTATGTTGAAGAGATATGGAGAGAGTGGGCATCCTTACCTTGTCCCTGATTTCAGTGGTATTTCTTTATGTTTCTCTCCGTTTAGTTTAATGTTGGCTATAGGCTTACTGTATATTATCTTTATTATTTTTAGGTTTGTGCCTTCTATCCCTGATATCTCCAATACTTTAAACATGAATGGATGTTGGATTTTGTTAAATGCTTTTTCGGCATCTAAAGAGATTATCATGTGTTTTTTTTTCTTTCAGTTTTTTAATATGGTGCATCACATTGATTGATTTCTGTATATTGAACCACCCCTGCCTACCTGGGATGATGCCTGCTTGGTCATAGTGGATGATATGTTCTTGTATTCAGTTTGCAAGTATTTTGTTGAGTATTTTTGCATCAATGTTCATAAGGGAGATTGGCCTGAAATTCTCTTTCTTTGTTGGGTCTTTGTGAGGTTTAGGTACCAAGGTGACTGTGGCTTCATAGAAAGATTTTGGTAGTGTTCCTTCTGTTTCTATTTTGTAGAATAGTTTGAAGAGAACTGGAGGTAGCTCTTCTTTGAAGGTCTGGTAGAATTCTGAGCTGAAACCATCTTGTCCTGGGCTTTTTTTGGATGGGACACTTTTGATGACTGCTTCTATTTCTTTAGGGTATATAGGACTATTTAATTGATTTACCTGGTCTTAGGTCAACTTTCGTAAGTAGAATCAATCAAGAAAATTGTCCATTTCATTTAGACTTTCAAATTTTGTGGCAATTAGACTTTTGAAGTAAGTCCTAATGATTGTTTGGATTTCCTCAGTGTCTATTTTTATGTCCCCCTTTTCATTTCTGATTTTGTTGATTTGGATGGTTTCTTTCTGCCTTTTATTTAGTTTGGTTGAGGGTTTGTCTGACAAAACCCATACCATTTGAGTTTTAGCTAATATCTGAAATATTTTTTCAGCAACTGCAAGGTTTAATTATTTATTTATTGTGGTTTTTGTGTATTTGCTTGTTAGGTGGGCACAGAGTCAAAGTTGTAAGAATACGTACAGGTGTGAGAGAACCGGTTTTCAGCATGTGAGTTATTTATCTTGTCAATAAATCACCATTATAGCATTTCCTATGTCCCATGCTGGAAAACAAACAAGCAATTTGAATTAGCCAATGTGCATTTTTAGGTATTTTGAGTTATTTTATGATTTACAGAATTATCATTCATTTCCCTTCATGAAAAAAATTCTTAACTCTTTTATGAAAAGAGTTTGGTTCTTAGTGATGTAAATTATACAAGAAAAAATAATTAAACCATAAAGTCAATGTGGGGGTTTTTTGTTCATTCATTCTATTGTCAGTTATTCCTTTTACTATCCACATATTATCATGATAAATAAAACACTTGTCCTTTCACGTGGGTGGAGTGTACATTCTCATGGTTGCCTGAAAACCAGCCAACTTGAATGTGGCTTTTGTTGGCCTCCAGGGCTTCTTGATAAATCACAAGTCCTTCCATAAAGAAATGATTTACTTTTTTCTGTGATCAAATAGATACCATTCCCCAATATGAACTCCTGTTTTACATTCTAATGCCTTAGGTAAATTCTCCAGGTTCAGCAGGACTCAGGAAGGAATGTGTTTATTCCACTGTGTTTTTTGTGAATTGTTTTGTTGGTTAGAAATATCTACTCAAATCTAGACTAACAACCATGAAGCTATAACTCTGTGCTTTCTCATTTACAAAATAGACATAAAGCATGATCCCACGGCATTCTTGTGAAGCTTCAATAAGTCATCATGTTGAATTTAGTACAAAGCCAAGTTCCTGTTCAGCCTGATGTAGTGAGTGCCTTTCTTTCTTTCCTTCTTTCTTCCTTCCTTCCTTCCTTCCTTCATCCCTTCCTTCCTTCTTTCCTTCCTTTCTTCCTTCCTTTCTCTTTTTGTCTTTTATTCTGTTTTCATGACAGTTTGCCCCCCTCTCATTGTATTGTTGCTGAACTTGAATTCATAGTCTATAACCCTGGAAGCCAAGTTTGGCCATATGATCTGGAAAGATGAATTAAGACACACGAATTAATATCAAAAAGCAGAAAACAAGATGTATTCTGTTTGACCACGTTGGGGAGAGGAGTAGCTTCCTCAAGTTTGTCTCATAGGATTAACAGGTGAGATTAAAGTTTAGATGGAGGGCCAAGGTTATTCATATCCAGTTCTGTGGAAGGGTTAGCCCCATGCATCATTGGTTCACTGGTCCTATGCCTCCAGCTCATCCTGAAAGCTGGTCAAGAAATATATTAGAATTGTGAGATCTCTTTTCTAGGAGACGGTTCTCTCTTAGGCTCTGTCAGGCTTCTAGCTTTTTCTTTTCTTCCAGAATTATATACCTGGGGAAATTTACATTTCTTAGAGTTTTTTGTTTAGATAGTATGATAGCTTGAATGACACAAGTGTCTCTTTGGGAATATCTTCACTTCTGTATGATGAGTTATTATATTTCAAGGGTTTATGTGGTTCCCATAATTTTTTGGCCTTAATGCTGATGCTGGAATCTCCATGAATACTAGTCTGTCAATTGTGAAACTGCCTTAGACACTGTTCTTTCAGCTTCACAGAACATAAATTCAAATGAAATCCTCAAGACTTTTGCTCTATAAGGAACATGCTTAAGACAAGGAACTCTCATCTGGTCTTATCTGTGCCAAATTCCTGTAAGAGCAGTCCTGCATCACTAAAAGATAACATGAATTTGCTTAATGAGAAACAAACACATTCTCTAAAAGGCTTAAGATTGTTCCAGCATTTTTCCTGGACTCAGAGATGATAGTATATTTAATGAAATAGAAATCATTAAAGAATCTCAGACCAGACAATGCAAGTCCTCACCCCAAATATGCCTGTGCACATGAACATATCCTCTGATCAATTTATTTCCTACTTCATAAATTGTATGGCATCTTTCAAGTTTTAGGATATTCTCAGGGCCATTAAAATTCTTACAGTTCCTTAAAAGAAGAAACACAAACACTGAAAATAAAGTTTTGTCATGTAAGCATTGCTATTCATTTTCTAAATGTTCTGATTTAGCAATGGATTCTTCTGTCTGTCTTAGCAATCAAATGTTCCCCACCACATTTCTTTGTTGGAGAATATCTCAGACTCTCCCCACTCCATACTAACACATTCTATTTCTCACTTTTATTCATTTATCCTCTTAAAAGTCTCTCACGATTGATTTCTTTAAAACCGGAATTACAGAGCTTAAATTTTGTTGATCATGGTTTCACAGAAAGGTTTTGTTTCCTTTCTTGTTTGGGGTTCAGTGGTTGTTGTTAGACTAACAATAGTAACAGACAGATGACAATGGACTCTGATAGCAACCAAATAAGCTCCTTAAGCCTTAGTATCAGTACAGGATTCAAGTTACAACTGGAAATTAGCCCCTACTTTCTTTTGATCTTATCTCTGCTCTTAGCTGCTGTAGTGTGTGGAATGTGTTTGTGTTCAAAAGGAGAATCACTCACGTCCTGGGATTTATTGCTTTTTCATATACATAAGAAAAAAAAACAGTTCTGTGACATATGACCTAGTTCTAGCTTGATTTTTTTTTTTTAGGGTATGAAGTCTTCCTGGTTAAAAAGTTGCTGTGTCCTATTATCATGCAATGGAAAAAAAAATCACTGTATGGGCTAAGAATTCAGGAACCTCCTGATAGTACTTCATTCTTTTCTTATGGGAAAACTGTGAAGTTTCCTCTCTCTAATTCACTGTCCATCTGTCCATCCTGTGGTGGTGTTCAAACTCAGTACATCTGTCTCTGACTCAACTGATAAGGGAGTTGATTTTCGCTTACTTGCTTGCACATTGGAGAAACTTCTTTATAAATATGGTAGTTCTGCACTTTCTGAGCCAGAGAGACACAGGATGATAGCTCCCACCCTCTGAGTTACTAGTAGCCATGTGATTCTCTGTGTCCATTCAATCCTCTGTGAATAAGTTTACTTCTTACATTCTTGCTTCCTTCTCCTAAATTTCCATGGGTTCTGAGAAATGGCTGTACAATCACTTTAAATCCTAGAACAAAAGCAGTGATGTCAGAGCATAAAACTTCCCACAGTTAGTGATGGAAAATTAGTTAGAAGTGAATATGGTTTTCGGCTAGTGGAATGAAGGGATAATTTGTTACCACAACATAATTCACCTTGTTCTATGTGACACATTTCTTCAACATCTAGTATCCTTTTTATCTTCTCAGCAGTATTTGATTTTGTTTCTTAGCCCTTATATTTGCTAGGAAGTTAACCTTTCCCACACCGGTGGCTGAAGAAGCATGTAGCTTAGGCCAGATCATTCACATACCCATCTCTTGGAAATCATACTCAGCTAAGTGCTGTGAGACTGAGGCAGAAATATCATCTATTCAAACTGATGTTCAGGGAGTCCAAGATGACTGTAACCAGTACACACTGTCTCTGAGGGGCACAGGATCCAAAACTCTAAAATTGGTGAGTGGCGGGGGGGGGGGGTGGAGGGTGGAATCTGAAGCCAGAACATCCACATTGAGGCTTCCTGGGAGAGAGGGGATAACCTGTGAGCTGGGACAGTTTGGATCCAGGTGACCCGTGTATATCTCTGGGGCCTGAGAGTGGCTACTATTTAACCCCCTCTGCACTTCCCCTTGCTCTAAGCACAGGCCTCCCTGCCCAGTGATTGAGACAGCATAAATGGATGCCCCAAGTATGGGTCACCCTGATTGGCAGACAAGGGTGACAGCAGTAAGCTGAGGGATCTCCTACACTTTTATTTGCCCTTGTGGGCCCAAATCTGAGATAAAGACCAGAGTGAACTCCTGTGGTTTTCACATAGGTCTGCTAGCAAGTGGGTGTGCCTCCAAGTGAGTGTGTGCAGAGCCCCAAACCCAGGGTCCCCTCTATGCTAGCAGCCAGACATTGGATCCTTCCATCCCACACCACCACTGTAGGCAACATAGGGATCGTTGGGACAGCACTCTCAACATTAAAGCCCCTGTTCTGTCTGTTTCCCAGTGAAGTCCAGATAAACAATTCCTGAAGTCAATATGGTGCAAGAAAGCTGAGTACCTGGAGGACAGTAGGACAGGTCTGTGGGCCACTGAAGAAATCAGGTCACTTGCATATGAGCACTGCACCTGTGAACAGCACCAGCACCCCCACCTGCACTTACATTCCACCATTCCAGGCATCTACATGTTCTAGTACCCTGTCTTTCCAGGCACACTTCCATGCAAACTCTGGCTTTTGCACATACACCTGTGGCCTTCCTCCCTTAGCTACAGCTGAAACACCATTACCCATTCTCAAACTGGTGAACCTCTCACATCTGCCTGAAAAGTACTCCAGATACCAGAGACAGACTGACCCAGCCTGAAGTACAGGCTCTAGGAACAAATAACAATAGTTAGAGGTCAGTGTAAGAACACCATCAACAAATATCAGGATATCATGGCCTCACCAGCACACCCAAAAATCAAAGAATATTTTAATTCATTGGAAACACAGGAAAATAATCTCAAATCTATGCTTATTGAGTTATTAGAGGCACCTAAAGAGGAAATGAACAAAGCTGTCAAAGAAATACAGACAAATACAGCCAAACAAATAGAGGCAGAGGTAGAGGCATAAGTAGAGACATATAGAGAAGAAACTAACAACAACAACAACAAAAAAATAGAGGCCATCATAGAAAGAAAGGAATCCATATTTAAACAGATGAAGGAAATGGTTGAAGACATGAAAACAGAATTAGAATCAATAAAGAAAGCACAAACAGAGAAAAGCCTGGAATTGGAGAACTTAGAGAAAAGATCAGGAACCACAAAGGTAAGCATCAACAACAGAATACAAGAGATGAAAGAGAAAATGTCAGGTGCTGAAGATACACTTGCAGAAATGGATACATCTTTCAAAGAAAAAGTAAAATCGGAAAAATTCCAAAAACAAAACATCCAAGAAATCAAGGAAGCCATGAAGAGACAATATCTAAGAGTAATAGGAATAGATGAAAAAGAAGATTCCAGGCTCCAAGGTCCAGAAAATATTTTCAAGACAATCATAGAAGAAAATTTTCTCAACTTAATGAAAGAGATGTCCATAACATACAAGAGGCCTACAGAAGAGCAGAAAAGAAACTTCTCATATCACATCATAGTCAAAACACTAAATTTACAGAACAAAGAAAAATATTAAAAACAGCAAGGGAAAAAGGCTACGTAACATATTACGGTAGACCTATCAGAATCACACTGGACTTCTCATCAGAAACTATGAAAGCCAGAAGAGCCTGGGTAGATGTCATGTAGACTTTAAGGGACCACAGATGCCAACCCAGACTACTATACCCAGCAAAGATTTGATCAACATATATGGAGAAAACAAAACAAAATATTAAATGACAAAACTAAACATAATCAATATCTACACAGCAACCCAGCCCTGAAGAAGATACTAGAAGAAAAATTTCAATCTAATGAAATCAACTATACCCAAGAAAACACAAGATGTAGATAACTCTACAACAAAACATTGAGAGAAAACAGGCATAGAAACACAGTAACACCACCAGCTCCACAATAAAGGAACTAACATCGATTTGTCACAATTATCTATCAACATCAACAGAGTCAACTCTCTAGTGAAAAGACACAGACTAACAGAATGTTTGCAGAAACAATATCCACATTCTGCTACATCCAAGAAACACACCACTGCAACAAAGATAAATACTACCTCAGAATAAAGGGCTTGCAAAATGTTTTGAAATCAAACGGATCCAGAAAACAAGCTGGAATAGTTATCCTAATATTTAATAAAATATTTCAACCAAAATTAATCAAAAAAGATGAGGACTGGTATTTCATTCTTATCAAAGGAAAAATCCACCAGGAGGACATCACAATCTTGAACATCTGTGCCCCAAATACAAGAGCACCTGCATTTGGTTTTTTGTTTGTTTGTTTGTTATCAATCACAGGTTAGGTACTTTGCATCCCAAGCATAGCCCCCTCCCTCATTCCCTCCCACCCTCCCCAACCCTCCCTCATCTCCTCCCCGCCCCCTCCAAGTCCACCAACAGAGGAGGACCTCCTCCCCTTCCATCCAATCCCAGCTCATCCTGTCTCCTCAGGGCTGGCTGCAATATCCTCCACTGGGATCTAGCCAGTCTGTCACTCCTCAGCTTGTATGGGGGAGGGTCAAAGAGTCAGCCATCAAGTTCAAGACTGAAACAGTCCCTGTTTCCCTCACTAGGGTCTTTAGTCCTACACTGAGCTATCCTGGGTCCCATCTGAACAGGGGTTCCAGGACACATCCACACGTGGTCCTTGGTTGTAGAAACCGTCTCATACAAGACCCCTGTGCCCTGCTCAGTTTAG
>CM053761.1:32325936-32359442 GCA_028658305.1 Pachyuromys duprasi | reverse complement strand
TGAGGAGACAGGATGAACTGGGGTTGGATGGAAGGGGAGGAGGTCCTCCCCTGTTGGTGGACTTGGAGGGGGCGGGGAGGAGGGAGATGAGGGAGGGAGAGGGAGGGTGGGAGGGAAGGAAGGAGGGGAGCTATGCCTGGGATGCAAAGTACCTAACCTGTGATTGATATAAATATAAATACATTTTAAAAAATAAACAAATTAAAAAAAGAAAAAAAAATGTTTTATTACATGAGACTTTTAAAACAACAGATAGCAGCCAGGTTAACCCAGGGAAAAAGACTATGTTGATTGCTACCTGTAGAGATTTGTTATTTTTTGAGCAGAAGGAATTTGGTAGCCTAGACACTACTTGTATAAAAATTGTACACAACTTGGAATATCCTCCATTATTTTTTTTTCTGTTAAAAAGTCTCTACAATGTGAAACTTGACAGCTATGTGTTTTATTTGTTAAAGTGGATACTATTGTTCTCACTCATACATCATTTCCTGAGAATAGATGAAACTGTAATGGGGGAAGCATGCCACTAGTTAACACATTCCCTGACATGCAGAGACCTGTGAACATACATTGCTAGGTTAGTCCACAGGGGAGCAGTGGACCTCTGAAACCTAAAAAGCTCTGCTGATCTTATGACATTCATACATGACTGAGAGTATATCTTTATTCAGTTCCCCTAATCTTTATTAGGAAAAACTTTATAAACATTTTGAGTATAGCTACCATAACATAAATCTTAGATATCTAAAAACACATCAGTAAAGACTTGTTTCCCAGAGTGGAGTTAGTGAAAGAATGAAAAATGTTTTAAACATAGTGTTTTGTTTCAGCTAATGAACATTATTTGGTTCATTGAGGTAGTCAATTATCTTGCAGCTATTTTGAAGAGTTCAATCTGTGGGTTTGATTTTGCCATGCACTCTTACCATGATAATTGGCCTCATCACAGTTCCAAGCAGAAATCATGAACCTCCACAATGTAAGCTAAAATAAATATCTTCTTTTTATTAATTTATCTTAGGTATTTGATATAGTTGCAGAAAGCAGACCATCATGGAAGGCTAATGATCCTAGATGTGTTTGGATAAAATATAACCAATCAGCTAGGCTTAACAATACACCACATAAGGAGAACATTGTGTGTTGGGAACATATCTCTTGTATGCACAGAGCGGAAATTCAAATAGAACTAGCTGCAATTTTTCATATACGTCATATTAAAAAACCATACAACACCAAAACATTCTATGGACATTTTTCCTTGTAGTCACAGATAAGTATCTTACTCATAGATAAGTGTAGTCTTCACCTCTGTCAAGAAATCTTCTCTTTGCAAAGGACAGAAACCACTACAGAAAACCACAAACAATCAAATGCAGAGCTGCAAATTTCATGATTTCCTTGTTCTTAATTGCTGAGTAGTATTCCATTGTGTAAATGCACCACAATTTCTGTATCCATTTATCACTTGAGAAACATCTATGTTGTTTCCAAATTCTAGGTATTATGAATAATGCTGCTATGAACATAAAGGAACAAATGTCCTTGTTGTACGATTTAGCATCTTTCAGATATATGTCCAGGAGTGGTATAGCTGGATCTTGAGGTAGCACTATCCCAAATTTTCTGAGAAAGCACCAGATTGATTTCCAAAGTAGTTGTACAAGATTACATTCTCACCAGCAATGGAGAAGAGTTCCACTTTCTCCACAAACTCTCCAGCATGTGTCATCCCTTCAGATTTTTATCTTAGCCATTCTGATAGGTGTGAGCTCAGGGTCATTTTGATTTGGATCTCCGTGATGTCTAAGGACACTGAATACTTCTTTAAGTTTTTCTCTGCCATTTGATATTCCTCTGTTGAGAATTCTCTGTTTAGCTCTGTACCCCATTTTTAAGAATTGTATTACTTGCTTTGTTGGTTTTAGAAAAGATCATCTTGAGTGAGGTAACCCAGAAGTAGAAAGACAAGCATGGTATATACTCACTTATAAGTGGATATTAGCCATATTATATACGATAAACATACCGAAATCTGTAGTCCTAAAAAAGCTAAACAACAAAGAAGACCCTATAGAAGAGTCTGAAACCTCATTCAGAAGAGTAAACAGGCTAGACATAGGAAGCTAGAGAAGAAAAAGGACAGGAACCTTTCACATGGGGCCTCTGAAAGACTCCACCCATTAGGGTATTGAAGGAGATACTGAGGCTCATAACCTAACTTTGGGCAGAGTGCAGGAAACTTTATGGAAGAAGAGGGAGATAGAAAAACTTGGAGGGGACAGAAACTCCACAAGGAGACCAACAGAGCCAAAAAACCTGGGCCCGAGGGGGCCTACAGAGACCGATACTCCAACCAAGGACAATGCATGGAGGGAGACGACCTAGACCCCCTGTTCAGTTTTCAAATGGGTACCCTAGTAAGAGGAAGAGGGGTTTTCTCCGACATGAACTCAGTGTTTGTCTCTTTGCTCACCTCCTCATGGGTGGTGCAGCCTTGACAGGCCACAAAGGAAGATGATGCAGTCAGCCCTGATGAGACTTGATAGACTAGATTCAGATAGAGGGAGAAGAGGTCCTCCCCTATTAGTGGACTAGGGAAATGGCACAGTGGAGAAGAGGGTGGCTAAGTGGGAATGAGAGGAGATGGTGGAGGCTACAGCTGGGATACAAAGTGAATCAATTGTAATGAATGAATGAATGAATGAATGAATTAAATATAAAAAATGCAGAGCTATGGGAGCCCAATCCCAGTGGATCCAAAAGGTGAATCCACACCTTTCGGTTTCCCACACCTAAAGGTCAAGGAATGTTGAGAAAAAAAAAAAAGGAGAAAATATTGTTAAGAACCAGATGATCAGGGAGTTCATTGTCAAAGTGTGTCTCCTAGCAATATCAGAAACTATACCCACAAAGTCTCACCAAATGAATTCCCAAGCATAAGCTGAACAATGATGACACCAGTGGACATGCCAAAGTGGGTAGTTCATGAGGCTTCAACACTAAAGCAACAACTACAGACAACTGAGGAAAGCTGGGAGAAGAGGCTTTTCTTAGGCAAGAGTACACCAACTGGTTGTCCAGTGCCAAATGATCATCCATGAAAATATGTATTTATATAAGTAATGTAATGTGGATTGACCTGTTATATCTAGGAATATATATTTACATGTACCTATTAATATATGTATGTTAATTGATTAATTAAAAAAGAGACCATGAATTTGAAAGAGAACACAGAGAGAGTATATAGCATAGTTTAGAAGGAGAAAAGGGAAGGGAGAAATATAATTATAGACTGTATTATAATCTCAAATTTTAAAAAAAATATCATGTAAAAATAATAAATGAAATGATGTGGAATGTTTTATTACTATGTGCTTAATGCACTTTTATTGGAACTGTAGATTATTATTAGGTATTATTAAAAGCCATAGGGCATTGGACATGTTTTTTCTGTCATTTTTATAGAAAAATTTCAAGATTTCAAACTTGTTCCTAAATCAAACTAGCTTCTTCAAAAAATTCCAAGTGTACTTTTGAGTTTTATTTTACACAGATAAAGAAGTTACTAAACCTTAAAACATCTTACAAAAAAGATACCTGAGAGCTATTACATTTGTGTACCTTTACATATTATAATTACCTATACCTTTCTGCTTAGCTTTGCAGATTCTAAAATAGTGTGTATACGTATATGAAATTTCTGTGTATGTGAATGCACATTCACGAGTGCACTTGTGTTAGTGTTTGTATGCATGTATGAAGTCTATGTGTATGTGTATGCACATGTGTGTATATGAGTGTGTATGTGTGTCCACGGGTACACATATGCCTTGGTATGGATATGGAGGTAGAAAGGCAAACTCAGGTGTCCTCACTCCCTACCTTGTTTGCAATTGTGCATCGTGTTAGCACAGCATCATTCAAACTAGCTGCCCCATGAGCTTATAGAGACATTTCTTCTCCTTGACTCTCATCTTATATGAATGGCAGTAGAGACTGCATATGTGTGTTACCATGTTCAGATTTATATGGATTCTCAGGATCTGCATTCAGATGGTCATGCTTTCAAGGCAGGAGCAATGCTCACTGAGCATTCTCCAGAGTTCTTAAAGTGATGAATGTGAAACTCAATTAGTATCACTACGTGACAGGACAAAACCCACTAAAACTAACTAGGAAAGTTTATTTTTTGGTCTCTTCAACCCCAGGGCATTTCCATTAAGCAGAGTTGTGAATGTCTTTGTGGTTCAGTTTGATCTGTATTTGAAAATAATTATATATACATATAAAATTATATATAATTATATACAAATGCATAAACATATATGCTATATGTATGATGCATAGAGAGTTATGATGAATGAGATGATGATTATGAACAGTCTTTATGAGCTGGAAATCAGCAAAATTTGTGAAGAAGTCTTTTGTAGAAAGGACATTTGGCATAGATTGTTCCTTAACCAGGTCTTATATCAATGGATATTTTGTTCCTCGCAGTCTTTATCTGTCTCTTCTGTCTGTCTTCCCATCCTTTCACACACACACAAACGCACACACACACAAACACACACACACACACACAAATGCACACATACGCAGGAGTCACAACATATGATGAATCATGATGTTAGTTTGGAAGAAACATTTTGTCCACTGCGGCAAAAGAAACTTAGAACCATATTTCTTTAACCTCTGTGGGTGGAATGAGAAGAAATGTGGATAGAAATGTTGAAAAATGGGAAGTGCTGACTGAACCTTGGCATGCATTCATTGAAGTTTTATTTCTTCTGTGCAAATTTGGAGATCTCAGTTTGCTAACAGGCAAAATTTAGAGCAAAATAAAATGGTTTCTCCAATGGCTTCAGGAGTTATCCATTTGAGACAGTATATCTGTGTTGAGAGTCATAATAAGAAATGGCTAGGCCATCAATTCTGGAGCTCTTCTGAGACTTAGATGTTGACAAAGTGACTCTTTCCCCATATGTTGCCAATGCCCCTTTCTCTCCCACAATTCCTCCAGGCACTAACTTTATGTATTTATATCTTAGTAGTGCTTTTACTGAGAAAACTTGCTTTGGTGATTGTGAAGTTAGTAAATCATGAGTATCTTGTATTCTCACTGGGAAAAAAATGATGTAGGAGGATGAAACGGAGTACAGGACAAGATAACTAAATTAAATTCAGTGAAAGCTGGGTTATGGCCTGAGTTTATCTCAAGAGCAACTACTCAAGGACCTCACTAGTTGAGTGACTTGAAAGGTGAGACAAATTCTACAGTCTGTTTAAAGGACATGCACTTTTTTTTTCTCATTTCTGACTCTAACATCCAGGTCAGTTGACTGCACATAGAGCCTACTGGCATCATTTGGAAGCCTGCCGTTTCCATTAATCTCGGATGGATCATGTTTTTAATTATTTGATTCACAAAGCCTATTCTTTTAAATGTGTTGCTTTGGATAGTAGGACACAGATGTTACTAGGGAACAAATGGGAAAATCAGTGTTTTAATAGGGGAGGGAGAAATGGGACTTAATAGAGAGGGAGGGATAAGAGAAAACACTAACGGTATTTGAAAAGCCCATAGAAAAATGTATCACATTATAAGCTTTTAAAAACGTACATATCTATCTCATCTCTCCTCTTTCTCTGTCTGTTTTTTTGCCACTGAGGATGACAACATTCCACAGAGAAGACATAGATTACCTAAAAATATCCCTATGGACACACATGAGAGACCACCCTTCAATTTAATATTTAAGAGAAGTCCAAGGGTTTCCCCCAAACAACACAGGCTATTGTCATTGCCCTTGGCTTTCGCCCAGAGTTGAAGGTAATATTCCATTGCTGAAGACACTACACATTTTAGCAGAGGATTTGGAGAAATAAAATTTGAAAGGACCTGGAATTCTCCTTGAGGACTAACTCTCACACTACTGGAAACTGCTCTGTACATAAGCTGCCAAGAAGGAGGCAGAACCAGCCAACAGTTCTACCCACGTGTAAAACCTGAGAACAACAGCAACAACCAGCTTGATCAGAGATCCTCAGTGGTGGTACTTCATCTTGGAAGTGACCAACAGCTCACTCAATATGAGGAAATTCATTCTTGGTACCATAAACCTAGCTAACTACCCATGACTATAAAAATTAGAGAACTTGGATGAGAACCTACTGCTGAATTTTTTTGAGACAAATGTAACTTCTAACCGTATTCTAAATATTTTATTTTTTCTACATATTATTTTTTAATTTTTATTTTTTTCTTCACAATTCATTCATTATATATCCCAATTGAAGCCCCCTCCTTCAACTTCCCCCTTCGTACCCAACCCTACCACTTTCTCCTTATGCCCTTCCCCTAGTCCACTGAAAGGGGAATTCTCCACTATTACCATCTGCCCATAATTTGTTAAGTCTCTTCAGGACTACATGGATCTTCTTCCTTTGTGGCCTGGCAAGTTTCCATCATCAGAGTGATCAGAAAGCAGTCAACTGAATTCATGATAGAGGCAGCTCCTGATCCCCTCACCCAGAAATCCACACGGAGACTGAGCTGCCAATTGGCCACATATGAAAAGGATGCCTAGGTCCTCTCCATGCATGGTCCTCCCTTGGTGCATCAGTTTCTGCAGGACCCCCTGGGCTCAGAACTTTAATTTTGTTGGTGTCATTGTGGGGCTCCTGTCCGCTCCATGTCCCTCTAATCCCACCCCTCTCTTCCTCCATGGGACTTGCTGTACTCTGCCCAAAGTTTGGCCCTGAGTCTAAGCATGCTTTTGATACCCTGTTGGGTGAATCCTTACAGAGGACCTTCCATAGTAAATTCCTTTCTTTAAAACTCCCATCAAAGAAGATTCTTCTGCAACATGTAAAGATTATTAAAATGCAACACTTATATCTAAAGTTGGAGGAATATGACTGAATAGAGGCCAGAAAGACTCAGTACCGGGATATCTGCTGTTAGAGAGTGTCTTACCGATAGGACAATAAAGTTTCACCCATGAAATTTCAAGAACATGCTTTCCAAAACAGGACTTTCAAAATGTTAATAGTAGTTAACATTAATAATAGTAGTCTTTAACTTTGAAAAAGTTGGTAGTAGACTTTTTAAATTTTTAAATACATTTATTAATTAGTTTATTCATTTTGTATCCCAGCTGTAGCCCCTAACCTCTCCACTCCCAATCCTACCCTACCTCTTCTTCTCTTATGCCCCTCCCCCAGACCAATGATAGGGGAGGTCCTCCTCCATTTCCATCTGACCCTAGTCTATCAGGTCTCATTGGGACTGGCTTCACTGTTTTCCTTTGTGGACTGGTAAGGGTGCTTCCCCTCAGGTGGAGGTGGTCAAAGAGCCAGCCACTGAGATCATATCAGATATAGTCCCTGTTCCTATTATTGGAGAACCCTCTTGGACACTGAGCTGCCATGCACTACTTCTGTGCAGGGGTTCTAGGTTATCTCCATGCATGGTCCTTATTTGGAATATCAGTCTCACAAAAGACCCCTGTGCCCAGGTTTTTTTGTTCTGTTGCTCTCCTTTTGGAGCTTCTGTCCCCTCCAGGCCTTTCTGTCTCCCCCTTCTTTCATAAGAGTCCCTGAACTCTGCCCAAAGATTGGCTATGAGTCTCAGCATATGTTTTGATACACTGCTGGGTAGAGTCAGAGGGACTCTGTGATAGGCTCCTGTCTGTTCCCTGTTTTCTCCCTCTTCTGATGTCCATTCCATTTGCCTTTCTGAATGAAGATTGATCATCTTACCCAGGGTCCTCCTTGATTAGCTTCCTTAGGTATATAGATTTTAGTATGTTTATCCTATATTATAGGTCTAATATCCACTTATAAGTGATTATATACCATATGTGTCTTTCTGCTTCTGGGATACCTCACTCAGATGATCTTTTCTAGAGCCCACCATTTCACTGCAAATTTCATAATTTCCTTGTTTTTAATTGCTGAGTAATATTCCATTGTGCAAATGTACCACAATGCCTGTATCCATTCCTCAACTGAGGGACATCTGGGTTGTTTCCAAGTTCTGCCTATTATGAATAAAGCTGCTATGAACATGGTTGAGCAAATATCCTTGTTGTTTACTTGAGCATATTTTGGATATATGCCTAGGAGAGGTATAACTGGATCTTGAGGTAGCACTATTCCTGAACAGAACACTAACAGCACAGGCTCTAAGATCAACAATCAATAAATGGAACCTTGTGAAACTGAAAAGCCTCTGTAAAGCAACGGCCACTGTCTTCAGAAGAAATTGACAGCCTACAGATTGGGAAAGAATCTTCATCAACCCTATATCTGACAGAGGGCTAATATCCAGCATGTATAAAAACTTAAGAAGTTAAACAGCGACAAATCAAGTAACCCAATTAAAAAATTGGGTTCAGAGCTGAACAGAGAATTCTCAATAGTGGAACATTGAATGGAAGAGAAACACTTAAAGAAATGTTCAACATCCTTAATCATCAGGGAAATGCAAATCAAAACAACCCTGAGATTTTATCTTATACCCATCAGAATGGCTAAGATCAAAAACGCAAATGACAACACTTGCTGGAGAGGTTGTACAGAAAGAGGAACCCTACTCCATTGCTGGTAGGAATGTAAACTTGAACAACTACTTTGGAAATCAGTCTGGTGCTTTCTCAGACAATTAAGAATAGTGCTACCTCAAGATAGTAGTTTCTTGATGTGGAAAGGAGAACCCACTGAGTTTGTTCCTTGTATGTTGTTAGGAGTCTCAAAAATGTTAAGACTTTTTCCCTTTCTATAAATTCTATTTTCAAATAACTCAGATGTCATTTTGGATGTTTTTTCCTATTTTTCCAAATAATGATATTGCAGAGAAAAATTTATGGATAGAAGCACAGATACAAGATATTCCAAAACTTGAATATCAAATAGTAACAAGAACTCCTTACTTTAGAACTATTGATGGCAACCTTTCTACTCTAACTTCATGTAGCTCAGAACCATGTATACACCACAAAAGTGGTGATTTTCTTGAGTATGAATCTACTTTGTCAACTGAGGGAGATTATATGTTGTTTTGCTTGAAATCTTTATCAGGTATAGATAATCATTACAAAAGATAATTACCAATGGTGATGTCACTTGTGGATTTTAGATTATGGATGTGTCCATGTGGATTCAGGATGTTTGTCACCATTACCCTCATCTTGATTCTATGATTGGGACACGCATCTGACCTCATTAGGCACGTTTTCACCCTCTTTGAAATATTTATATGGGCAAGGTGTTTTTATCAGTAACTGTGATTTAGTCTCTGGGCATTACCAGGACATTATTTGTTCTGGTATTTTACATTTTGATTAGGATATAATATCCATGAATCTCATTTTCAGTTACTGAATATTAAACAAAATGGTACTATTAAAGGGAGACTACTAACAGGCTGAGAAAGAGTAGGCTCCACTCTCATAGCTTTATAATACATTTCAGAAATAATTTTTGATACCCCAAATGTGTAACAAAACCTGAATTCCAGTGATAAAGACAGTTTAAAAACCTTTGAACAGATCAAAATGATTTTTTTTTTAATTTTAACCATTGGTGAGCATGATCTCTTTGTATGTAGTACCATTCCTCAGCATCACAGACTATATTTTCTCATAGGCAACATGGCACATTTGTAATAAATAACTAGGTAATAAACATGTTTTAGCTTCTTAGAACTGGAAAAGGACACAGAAATTCAAACAAGGTTTCACAAGGAAATACTCTCTTAGGCAAAATCATATACAAATTCAAGATTTGCTGCTTCAGTGTCTCTGGAGATGGAAAAGTCATTATCATGCTGAATTTGTTTTTAGTATCCCATGAAAATTTTTGGAAAGGTCAGACTAAAATGTCTCTACTTATAATTCCATCCCCCTGTCCAAATTTAACTCTCACTAATAACATAGAGCCAGGTTCTACTCTTCTACAAAACAGGTTTGAGAAGAATGAGAATGGAGAGAGGAACTGAGCCAAAGGGAAGAGGGAATGTGCAAACTCAGTGGTGTTTCTGCTGAGAGCTCTGTGGTGTGCCTCTGGGTTGAGGTCACAGCTTATATGTGAAAAGTATGTGCTCAATGGTGTTTATGCTGAGGACTGTATGATATGAATCTGGCCTGCTCCGAGAAAAAAAAGGTAAGTGGTTTTCAATTTCCACACATTTTTCAGCTTCTTCTTCCATATCATGGTTAACTCCAAGTTCTCAGGAATTATGACACACTTTTGGAGGAGATAGTATATAAAAGAAAGAGAGAAGCACACAGAGAACAATAGGACATAAATACATTGGATGTTATGACTTTATCCTCTTGGGTTTCAAATTGGTGTGCATTCTGTGAAAGCAAGAAGACAAAAGTTCAATACTGTGCCCTTGGATACTAGTGATAACTCAATAGTTCCACCTTGTAAAGAAAAGAAGCATTCTCTACTTTTTTATTCCCTTTTTAAAATTCCTCCTAGTATCTACGAGCCTGCACTTACTTCAAAGCAATAGAGGTATGGGTAGGAGTGGGCATATCACACTGTCACCCCTGTGCTTGTTGGTTCTTGACTGGAAGTCTTTCTAATCACACCCCTATCCTTCATTGCAACTCAAGTCCTGACTTTTCTTTCAGATGTTAGTCCACATGTCATCTGATCAGTACACCATTCTTGACATTATCAATACCTAGCAGTCTCACCCCTACCTAACTATTTCTCTGTGTTGAGTAGCTGCATTGCATCTGATTCCCACCCTTGTTTCCCTCTCCATTCTATCTCCTGCCCAGTTCCCTCTATTCATCCACTTCTGCTGTCTATTCTATTTCCTATTCTGAGTGGCATTCCTACACCTACCCTTGGGCCCTCCTTGTTACTGGGCTGCTTTGGGTCTGTGGATTGTAGTATGGTTATCCTGTATATCCACTAATATTTGCTTAGAAGTGGGTACATACCATGTATGCCTTTCTGGGTCTGAGTTACCCTATTTAGGATGATCTTTTTCTAGTTCCATCCATTTGCCTAAAAATTTTACGATATGTTTGTTTTGTGTTTTTTTTATTTTGTTTTAGCTTTTGTTTTTGTTTTAGTAAATAGGTTTATTTAAAAATTATTAATCCTACTACTGACAGAGGGCTAATATCCAGTATATATAAAGAACTCAAGAAGTTAAAAAGCAAGAAACCAAGTAATCCAATTAAAAAATGGGGTATGGAGCTAAAAAGAGAAGTGACTGAAGAGGATTATAGAATGGCAGAAAAACACTTAAAGAAATGCTCAACGTCCTTAGCCATCAGGGAGATGCAAATCAAAGCGACCCTGAGATTTCACCTTACACCCACCAGAATGGCTAAGATCAAAAACTCTAGTGACAACGCATACTGGAGAGGTTGTGGAGAAAGAGGAATCCTCCTCCATTGCTGGTGGCAATGCAAACTTGTACAACCACTCTGGAAATCAATTTGGAGCTTTCTTAGACAATTAGAAATAGTGATTCCTCAAGACCCAGCTATACCACTCTTAGGCATATATCCAAAAGATGCTCAAGTACACAACAAGGACATTTGCTCAACTATGTTTGTAGCTGCCTTATTTGTTATAGCCAGAACCTGGAAAAAACCCAGATCTCCCTCCGTTGATACAGAAATTGTGGTACTTTTACACAATGCAATACTACTCAGCAATTAAAAAGGAGGAAATAATGAAATTCGCAGGCAAATGGTGGTACCTGGAAATGATCATCCTAAGTGAGGTATCCCCAAAGCAGAAAGAAACATATGGTATATACTCACTTATACAGACCTATAGGATAGGAAGGTCATGCTGAAATCTACACACCTAGGGAAGATATACAAGAAGGAGGACCCAGGTTGGTATGATCAATGCTCATTTAGATGAACTAATAGGATGGACATTAAGTGGAGGAGAAAACAAGCAACAGGACAGAAGCATACCAAAGAGGACCTATGAAAGAATCAGTATAGCAAATATCAAAGCAGATATTAAGACTTACAATTAAGTCCTTGGCAGAGGGCGGGAAGTAATAATAAAAATAAGGGGAGTACAGATGGCTGAGTAGGTAAGAGTGCCTGTGGCCATGCCTGATGACCCAAGTTCAATCACTGGAACCCAAATGTTGGAAGGAAAGATCCAATTCTCCTATGTTGTCTGCTGGCCCTCACACATGGTATGGAGGCCATACCTACACACACGCAGACACATGATAAATAAATTTATGAAAAAGGTAAAAAAAAATAAGGGGAGTTAGTAAGACTGGGGGAGAACAAGAGCTCCACAAAGATCAAACTGAGCAGGGCACAGGGGTCTTATATGAGACAGTTTCTCCAACCAAGGACCATATATGGATATGGCCTAGAACCCCTGCTCAGATGTGGCCCATGATAGCTCATTGTAGAACTGAAGACCCTAGTAAGGGAAACAGGGACTGTTTCAGTCTTGAACTTGATGGCTGAATCTTCGACCCTCCCCCAAACATGCCAGGGAGTAACAGCCTGGCTAGATCCCAGGGGAGGGCATTGCAGCCAGCCCTGAGGAGACAAAATGATCTGGGGTCAGATGGAAGGGGAGGAGATCCTCCCCCCCCCCCGTTGGTGGACTTGGAGGGGGCGGGGAGGAATTGAGGGAGGTTTGGGGAGGGTGGAAGGGAATGAGGGAGGGGGCTATGCATGGGATGCAAAAAACCTAACCTGTGATTGATATAAAAATAAATAAATTTATTAAAAAAAGAAAAAAATAGAGTTTAAAAAGTAATGCCAACATAGGCATACAGCTTGAAAAGCTAGGCAGTGCTGAAATACCTATTTATTGTATGATATGTGCAAATTATTTATTTCATCTGTTCTCCATTTTTCTCATCTCTATAACAAAATCTTATCTCATATATTCACTACAAATATAGTATGAGACAATATACTGTTTCACTCAATAAATATTATCAATACCAATTAGAGGAGGAATTATACCTAAACGCAATAAAGACAAAATTACATTGAAAAAAAATAAAAATTTCAACTTTGTCTAGATAAACTAAAACCACATTTAGATTCAGAGCTCAAATGTGTTCCCATCATCAAACATTATGAAAATTCAATGCAATTAATGGTTTGATTTCTGTAGGCATTTATTATTATTATTCACAATTTATTCACTTTGTATCCCTTGCCGGGATGTAGTCCACAGACAGCTCATTCTCCATATGGGCTCCCTAGTAAGGGGAGTAGAGATAGTCTCTTTAATGAACTTGGTGGCCTGCTCCCTGATCACTTCTCCCTGGAGGGCAACCTAGCCATCCCACAGAGAAAGAGGATTCAGACAATCCTGATGGGACCTGATATGCCGGGGTCAGATGGTTGGGGAGGAAAACTTCCCCTATCTGTGGGTTAGGGGAGAGTTATAGAAAAGAAAGAGGGAAAGAGGGTAGAACCAGGAGGAGACAAGGGAGGGGGCTACAAATGAGATATAAAGTGAATAATTTAATTTCTTTCTAATAGTTGAGTAGTATTCCATTGTGAAAATATATTTCAATTTCTATATCCTTTCTTGGACTGAGAAACATCTAGTTTGTTCCCAGTTTCTGGCTATTATGAATAAAGCCTCTATGAACATTGTTGTGAAAATGTTCTTGTACGGATGAGCATCTTTTGGATATATGCCCAGGAATGGTATAAAATATATTGTTGTAACTCTAGCCAAGCAAGTGAAAGACCTGAATGATAAGAACTTCAAGTCTTTGAACACAGAATTTGAAGATTTTAGGAGAAAAAAGATCTCCCATGCTGGTGGATCAGTTGTATTAACATAGTAAAAAATGGCGATCCTATAAGGCCATTAAATTGCCATCAGTGCAATTACCATCAAAATCCCAACACAATTCTTTACAGACCTAGAAAGAGCAATCATTGATGTCATATGGAAAAAAATGATAGATATAAGATAGCCAAAACAATTCTGTACAAAAAAGAACTTCTTGTGGTATCAACATCCCTGCTTTCAAGCTATACTACGGAGCAATAATAATAACAATTGTATAGTACTTGCATAAAAATAGATAGGTTGATCAATGGAACTGAATTGAAGACCTGGAAATAAACTCACACACCTATGGATACTAGATTTTTGACAAAGAAACCAAAACCATACAATGGGTAAAAGAAAGCATCTTCAACAAATGGTACAGGTCTAATTGGATGTCTGAATGTTGACAAATGCAAATAAACCCAAAATTATCACCTTGCACAAAACTCAAGTCCATGTATATCAAAGACCTTGATATAGCAGAGAATCCAAATATATTATAAAATAAAGTGGGGAAGCGCCTTGAACTCATTGGCACAGGAAACAACTTGTTAACAGAACACCAATAGCACAGGCTCTGAGATCAACAATTGATAAATGAGATCTCCTGAAACTAAGAAGCTTCTATAAGTCAAAGGACACTGTCAACAGAGCAAAATGGCAGCCGACATATTGGGAAAAAAAAAAAAACTTCACCAACCCTATATCAGACAGATATAGGGGCTAATATCTAAAATATACAATGAACTTAAGAAATTAAAATTAACAAATCAAACAATCCAGTTAAAAATAAGGTGCAGAGCTAAACTGAGATTTTTACAACAAAGGAATCTTGAATGGCAGAGGAGCACTTAAACAAATGCTCAATGTACTTAACCATCTGAGAAATGCAAATCAAAATGACTCTAAGATTCCATCTTACACCAGTCAGTATGGCTAAGATCAAAAACTCAAGTGACAGCACATGCCAGTGAAGATGTGACTCCTTCATTGCTTGTGGGAATAGAAACTTGTACAACCTCTCTGAATATCAATCCAATACCATATACTCTAAAGTTGTCCCTCTACTGTTTTCACTGAATGCTCATTTTAAAGTATTCTGCTAAGGGTTAGAGTGATAGTTCAGTAAAGTGTTTGTCTACCAAGCATGAGTACCTGAGTTTAATCCTTTGATATTCGTGTTAAATGTCAAGATTGGCGGTGCACATTTTTAACTCCAGCAGATGGCTGGGGATAAGAAGGTTTTTGGTAGAGTCTTTCAGAAGTCCTCTCTGGTAGGCTCCTGTCCTGTTACTTCTTTTCTCCTACATCCAAACCAGATGTTAAGACTCATAACCAAACCTTTGGCAGAGTGCAGAGAATCATATGAAAGAAGGGGGAGTTAGTATGACCTGGAGAGGACAGGAGCTCCATAATGACCAAATAGATCAGGGCACAGGGGTCTTTTATGAGACTGTTTCTCCAACCAAGGACCATGTATGGGTATAACCTAGAACCTCTGATCAGATGTAGCCCATGGTAGCTCAGTATCCAATTGGGTAAATAGTAAGGGAAATAGGGACTATTTCTGCCATGAACTCAATGGCTGGCTCTTTGACACACATACTCCCGAGGGAGGAGAATCCTTGCTAGGCCACAGAAGAGGACAATGCAGCCAGTCCTGAAGAGACCTGATAAGCTAGGGTCAGATGGAAGGGAAGGAGGTCCTCCCCTATCAGTGGACTTGGAAAGGGGCAGGGAGGAGGTGAGGGAGGGATAGAGGGATTGGGAGGGAATGAGGGGGGGGGACTATGGCTGGGATACAAAGTACATAACCTGTGATTAATATAAAAATAATAAAAAAAGAAAAAAGAAAATAAATAAAAAAGAAGGTTTTTGGGACTTGCTGGCTAACTAGGCTAGCCTAAATGGTGATCAACAGGCTACAAAAGACTGTCTTAACCATGTGAGGAATGTGGGTTGACCTCTTTCACTATGTCATACATGTATATATGCTCCTTCTTAGGTACATTGGGTATCTAAATTTTGAAAAGCATTATTTCCACTGTTGCATGCATTAATGGCTCCTGGATTTCTTAATAATCATATTTAGTGTTCCTGAAGTTAAGAGAAATATTTTAAATGTTCTTCTATAGATATTGCTATTTCTAAAGCCTTGATGAAAATTATTTCTTTTGATATACTGCTTAATTCTATTATTTCTGAAAATTTGTGGCAATCAAATTGTTTCTTAATTGCAGAATTACTTTATGATTTAAATGAATCCCACCATGAATATGTGTTAAATACTAACAAATTAATTTTATTCATATGTAACATTGCTTCAAATTAATCAATTTTACTATGCTGTAATTATAAGCATTGTGCTTCATTACTAATCACCTAGATAAAGGAGAAATCACCAGAAACATGTGGAAATGTCGATGATTATAATCGTGATTCTGATAACATTTTGGTTTGTGTCTTATTCACTGAAAAGTCATTCATTGGGTGAAATATTTTTCCGCCTTTGGGAAAATCAACGACATTTTTTTTCTGCATTACTTTCCTTACTTAGGACCTTTAGCTTATTAGAATGGCGCTTGTTGAGATAAACAGATGAGGCTAATTTTATTTATTCCTTTAATCATTATATATTATTTAGACCCAGCAGAAAAAGAAACTAAAATGCCCTTTTACAAATTTTATATTGAAGCATCCAGGCTTATATTGCTTCAAGTTTTTGAATATATTTTTTCTTAGTTTGGTTTTATTGTGGTGACTACCAGTAAATTGGGAAAGGATAGAGTTTTTGTGTCAGTAAGGTTATGGTCAGGAGCTTGAAGCAGTAGCTATGGTGGGTTGCTTTTTACCAGTTTTCTCTCCCTGGCTTTCTCAGATAGTTTTTTTATCCAACCCAAGCCTACAGGCCTGCTGATAACACCACTCACTGTGGGATAGTCCCTTCCACATCAAGAAGGAATTTTAAAAATATCTCATAGTCATGAACACAGACCAATCTGATTGGGACAATTTTTCTCCAGATTACTCTGCTTGTTTCAAGTTGACAATGAAGTTAACTATAACATGGATGGAATTTGATACTAATTGATGTTACTATTCAATTTTAAATATACATAATTTGATGCTATGAGTTGCCATCTATATGCTGTGCCTTGAACTTAATATAGGTTAAAAGGCTCAAAGTCAGAATGCTCAGCGTAAATCTCTCCAACATGGGTTGTCACAGTGATGGTCTATACAATCCTACAGAGAAACTTTTCCTATTATCACAAAACTGGTTTATGTCTGTCTCATCCTGTGATAAACTCTCTGGGTTTGTCATTCATTTCCAACTTTAATGGCATGAATTCATGAATTTGTCCTTCTGCTTCCCATGTTTAGGCACATTCATGGATGTTTTGAGGAATTTCCCAGATTTTTCTTAAACTCGGTCCCTATATTGAAAAGAAAACTTTAAAATATTTATTTACTAATATGACTCTGGGTGTGAGCATTCATTTATATGTATGATAGGTCATGCATTTAGAGGTCAGAAGACAAGTTTCTTGTGTTGGTTCTCTTCTTCCACCATAGTTTCTAGGGATCAAACTTATGTCATCAGGCTTACCCAACAGGTGATTTTACCCTCTGAGCTATATCACTGTCCCTGAAAGAAATGCTATTATTATTTTCCTAACAGATGCCAGACAAAATGAGAAATAATCATTTATTCGTGTTAGTATTCCTGACTCCGAAGAAAACATTTTATTACTGTTCCTATGACAAGGAAGTAGAAATCACACATGTAAGGACTATACCCAGTGATAAATCTAACATATGGCAAAATTATTCAGGCACACATTCATTTATTGGTTCAAATCATGTTGATTAAATCAAAATATGGTACATTTTCTATAATTTTAGACTGGTAAGCATATCCTGTAAGTATAGGTTCAGGTAAACTTAAAATTTCAACCAGGAAAGAAATCAATGAAGTAGTGATTTTGATTTTTAATAGAGAACATTTCAGCTAGTAAGTAGTAGATGCCCACTTCAGGAAGAATATGTCACAGCCAGTTGGAAGACAACTCAGGGGTGGGGGAAATTATGACATCTGTATTTTGATCATATCAGCTCCCTGTTACCGTATCTCATTCCTCTCATTCTGCAGCTGAGCACCTTACCTTTCTACTTTTATATATGTGTGTGAGTGTGCATATGTGTGTGTGTGCATGTGTGAGTGTGTGTGTGTGTGTGTGTATGTGTGTGTGTGTCCTAGTGAGTAATTAGGGTTGATTACAGGGGCATGGACACTTATCACTTATCAGTCTTTCTCTCTCTCTTTCTCTTATTAACCATATACATATATATGTCAGGGAGGAGTGAGGCACCTGAACCTATCTCCTGCTCCATGACAGAATGTTGAGTAGCTTACACTTTTGCAGGTTATCACAGACGTTGTGAATTCAGGAGTGCAGGTCACATGTCCTATTCTTTAGTCAAATTTCCAGAACTCCCTCCTCTTCTGCTGGTTCTTACATCATTTTCCTTCAACATTGGAAAGGGGTGACATAGATGTCCCATTTATACCTATTCTCCATATTTTAACTGAAATTGTGTGTTGTGACTTGAGGCTTTACTATATGTAATCACTTTAGAGACCTTGAAATATAGTCAATAGCACCATTTTGATGAATAAAAACATTTTAAGATTTAAAAGTTGTTTAAATCCTCTTGCCCAAAGTTTGACTATGAGTCTCAGCATCTGCTTCGATACCCTGCTAGGTAAATTCTTTCAGAGGGCCCCTGTGGAAGGCTCCTGTCCTGTTTCCTGTCTTCTCCCACTTCCTATGTCTATACTGGTTGCCATTTTGAATGAGGATTCAGCATCTTCCCTAGGGTCCTCCTTGTTTTTTAGCTTTTTTATGACTATTGAGTTTAGTATGTTTATCCTGTGTTATATGGCTAATATCCACATATAAGTGAGTATTGGGCAAAGTTCAGGGAATCTTAAGGAAGAAGGAGGAGATAAGACCTGAAGGGGACAGGAACTCTACAAGGAAACAAACATAGCCAAAAAATCTGGGCCTAGGGGGATCTTCAGAGACCGATGTGCCAACCAAAGACCATGCATGGAGAGGACCTAGAACCCCTGCTCTAACATAGACTATAGGCAACTCAGTGTTCATGTGAGTTTCCTAGTAAGGGGATCAGGGGCTGTCTCTGACATGAACTATGTTGTCTGCTTTTTTATGACTTCTTCCTGAGGGGGCTGCCTTGCCAGCCCACTGAGGAAGAAGCTATACTCAGTCCACTTGATGCCCTGGGGTTTGGTGGTGGTGATAGGCTCTCCTTATCTGAGTGGTAGTGGAGGAGAGATAGGGGAGAGTGGTAGGGAGGAGTCATTATTGGCATGTAAAGAGAATAAAAATTAAAAAATAAGAAAATATCTTTAAAAACTTTGAAGGACTCCCTCAATCAATCCTACCTTCTACTGTTCCTCAAAACGTCCCCAACTTGGCCTTCTGTTTTGCTATGGGTCTTTGCATCTGTTTCCATCAGATGCTAGAGGAAGCCTCTCATAAGGCAGTTTTACTATGCTCCTATCTGTAAGCATAGCAGAGTATCAATAATAAAATGAGAGTTTGGGTCTCTCCCATGGGGTGGGTCTCAAATTGGGCAGGTCAAAAATGGTTTGTCATTTCTTCAATCTCTGCTCCATCTTTATTCCGACACTTCTTGAAGGCAAGACAAATTTGGGGTGGAAGGTTGTATGGGTGGGTTGGGTAGTCCTCCTTCCACTGAAGTTCCTAAGTACAGGAGGTAGCAACTTGAAACTCTGTAACTGCCCTCTGTTAGGGATCACAGATGGGGTCAATTCAACTGAATCATGGGGGCCTCCTGGAGATGCTCATCAGCTGATTTCTGTTATTTCTCCACTTCCTCTCTATCCTTCCCAACCCCACTGCACACCTCTGTTTTTCTCACACTTGATCCCCACCCCACTTATCTTCCTCACCCCCCTACACACAGCTCCCTCCCTCCTTCGACACCAGATGTCTATTTTATTTCCTGTTCTGTGTGAGAATCAAGTATTCTCCCTTGGGCTCTCCTTGTCTTCTTAGTGTCTGTGGTTGTAGCACAGTTATATTGTACATTAAGGCTAATATCCACATATAAGTGAATATAAACTGTGGGTGTCTTTCTGGGTCTGGATTACCTTACTCAGGGTGAGGGATCAAGGAAACCACAACAACACTTACAGAGTAACCAAACTGGACCTATATTTCATAATGACTGAACCATCAACCAAAGATGGGCTGGACCTAGGCATCCTACACATATGTATCAGATGTGTAGATTGGTCATCATGTGGATTCCCTAACAATGAGAGTAAGGGCTATTTCTGACTCTGATGCCTGGCTTTGGATCCTTTCTCCATACCTGGGCTCCCTTGTTTGGCCTGAGTGGAAGATGATGTGCTTAGTACTGCTGTGATTGAGGTACCAAGATGGCTTGGTACACCTTAATGGCCTCCCCTTCTCTGAGAAGAAGGAGATAGAGCAGGGAGTATGGGGGCTGACTAGAAGAGGGTAGGGGCTGGGATAAAGCTGTAAAATAAATAAATAAAATTAATAAAAAAACTTGAACAGATATAAAAAGCACCTGATATTTTCAAGGAAATTTGATTGACACATTTATAGTAGCAATCTCTAAGTACACCTGTCAGAAGTGCCTGATTATGCCACATTTCAGCAATTTTAGATATACTATATTTAAGTAAGGCCAAAGACAAATTGATTTCTTGTCTGTCTTTACAATTGGCTTCTCAACAGAAAGAGCAAGACTTTCATTTATTTACCTATTTATTTATATATTTATTTATTTATTTATTTTGTCATCATTACTGTGTGCTTAAAATGCAACAAAATTTAAGTAAAAAGTGACTTCCATAAATCTTATTGAATTACTGTAAGAAATGAGGATTTTGATTATATATATATATATATATATATATATATATATGATTCAATTATTTATTTATTTTTATTTGAATGTGTATCTGTGCATGGGTAAGTGCACATCTGTGCTGGTGACCATCGAGGTTAAAAGAGAACATCAGATTCCCTGGACTGGAGACGTAGGAGGTTTTAAATTGCCAAATATGGGTACTGTGGACTAAAACTGGGTCCTGTGGAAGATTAGCAAATACATTTAGACACTGAGTCACTTCTCTGCTCCTGATGTTCCTATTCCTAATTACCGTATGAGAAAACCTAGATTAAACGACCGTGAAAACTTACCAAATGATAAATCATTAATTCCAAAACAGTAAACTTCAACCCATAGCCAACCAGGGCACCTTGAAATTAATATCTCTAGAAATGAGTACATTAACTTAGTCATTTTAACTGCAGGTTGCTTTTAAACATCCCTGAGCTCCAGATCTGTCATTTTAAAAATGAAGATAATGTCTAACTTTGAGTATAAGTACAAGAAAGTATACGTGGACAATGACTTTGTTCAGTTCCATTAAAAAGGCTTGAAAATCAGGTAATCAGCATTTGCTACTTGTCTGTGTATGTTGTGGAGAATGTACTTCACATGATTTTTATAGGAGATGTTGAGATAAAACTAGAGACATAATATCACTTTCAGCATTTTATACCTTTACCATATCTTAAGTTCACATTTTAAAACTAGATGTAAGAATTGCTAAATGGTACCAAACAATAATAACAGCCCACCTACAGCCCACCGACTATTTGAGGAAGGCTGATCCATGAGGGAAATAATGTAGTTTTTTGATGTATGTATATATAAATAATGTTATTGTTATCTGTGCTTTAAATCATATTCTTTCATGAGTTCTAGTGGTGTGTAATAATTATTAATTCAAATGTATTTTTGTTTATACTTGTTTATTTGTTTCTCTGTGGTAAGATGATACTATAGTAAACCATTTCGAGAGTTTTAAACCAAATGAGATCTCATTAGTTGTTGGGAGACTCTGCTATTAAGGTCACAGTCCATCATGTCCGGCTTGCTCTCTAAGTTCAGCGCAAAATGGAGGACTCCGTTTCTCAGTTTTGTGTCCACTTTTCTGCCTGACCTTATCTGGAGAGCATCTCTAGGCACAGAGTCTTGACCTTTCTTGGAAGATGACCCTGAACCCTATGGGTCTCAGCCCACCAGTCCCTCTCCTTCCCCTGTCTGTATAATAATTAGGTGCTGTTTTGTAACCAAACAGCCCTTTCTGCCAGTAACCCAAAGAACTTTTACATATCTTTCCCCTAAAACAATAAAATGAGCTGCCTCCCTGCAGCTGACTCTGAGAAGTCTTCTCCTTCATATTCTCAGCTGTCCAAATGCCTTGGTCACTTCTGCTTCCTTTGTGCTTGTGGGATGGTGGACAGCAACCCCTTGGAGTCAACCCATCATCACCTAATTTGGGTCAGTCTACTATTAGATAAGACTGGTATTTCCAATATAAATATTCTGAATCATTATGACTCAGCCTGCTAATGAAGTAACAATCATTATAGGAATTTGATTTATAACCTGAAACACACTGTTGTTTACTTGATTCATAGCTGTACCCTATGATAGAAGATGCCTGGTGGAAATTGTTGTGGGGTACAGTGGTTGTAAATAGATTCTTAAAGCATTTTCATGTTACTATGGGAATCCAGCCTGTGTGTGCTACTGAAGTATATTTACAATGGGAGATGAAAGTCATGGGATGACAGCTTTTGGTTACAGATAATGAAGGGTATTTTAATAGTCTTTGATGCCCAGAAATGCTCTAGATAGCAATAAATCACGATTCTCCAATCTTAGGATCTGCCAAAGCAAAAGGATTTCAGGAGGTGAAAGTATCATTAAACTCAATTTTCAACATTTCTAAAAAAAAATCTTCTAAAGTGCAGTACTGATAATGGCTTATTATCTGTGTGTGGCAAAATTGTTGGTGTATGTGTGTGTGTATGTGTGTGCATGCATGTACAAATAATTATTATGGGACATTTCTCTATATGTGTGTCATCCATCTAATGCACTAATTAAGTCAGATCAATAATTACGTATACCACCTTGAATATTACCAATGGTTTCATGGGGGATCTATCCACAATTTTTTTGAGGATTTTGAGATAAACATTTTAATGTGTTATTCTCTAAATCCAAAATCTAGAGTACATTACTTTCTTACCTCCCTTCATTTATATATTATAATTTTATAATGTCAACATTATTTGGATACTTTTTCCTCACTACCATTCTCTTAACTATACTTTAAGCTTGATCATGATCAATACCTTATAGATGTTTCACTGGCACTTTAGAGTTTGCAAATCATTGAAATTCCCTGGGTATATGAGAGTTGTGATTAGTGCTTACAACTTCATCTTAAACACTCAGGAACTCACACAGTTAAAATTAGATTCAAGTATTAGCTCTGCCAGTAAGTCAAATTACTTCTATATGCTGAGATGCAGTTTACTCACCTAAAACCACACTGCCTTTTATAGACTCTTGCAAAGATCTAGTGAATATCTTATTTTTAATGGTAGTTATCACATTAGTATCAATCCTAAGAATATATTTGGGATGATAAAATTTGTAGTCCCTTTCTGATTTACTTGCTTTTAATAGCTGAGTAGTATTCCGTTGTGTAAATGTACCTCAGTTTCTGTATCCATTTCTTCATCTGAGTGACATCTAGGCTGTTTCCAGATTTTGGCTATTACAAATAAAGCTGTTATGCCAGCCAAACTTTGGGCATAACACAGGGAGTCATATGGAAGGAAGAGGGTATAGGACCTGAAGAGGACAGGAGCTCTAAAAGGAAACCAACAGAGTCAAAAAATCTGGGCCTAGGGGGGCCTACAGAGACTGATGCACCAGTCAAGGACTATACATAAGAGGACCTAGACCCTGTGCTCAGCTGTAGCCCACAGGCAAAACAGTCTCTATGTGGATGCCTTAATAAGGGGAGCAGAGGTTTTCTCTTGTATAAACTCAGTTGCTTACTCTTTGATCACTTCCCCCTGGTGGGACAACATTGCCAGAGCACAGAGGAAGAGGATCCAGGCAGTCTTCATGAAACTTGATAGGTTAGGGTCAGATAATACAGGAGGAGGACTTCTGCTTTCAATGGAATAGGGAATGGGGGAAAGAGAGAGGGAGGGTGGACAAAAAAGAGATAAGGGAGGGGTCTATATTCTAGACATAAAGTGAATAAAATGTAAAAATTAAAAAATAAAATTATATAATATGTAACAAGTAAATTTTGTTTTGAAATAATTATATTTCAAAATATGTGCATGTTTTGTTCTGTGAATTTTTTTTCTGTTGTTTATCATCATTTTTGATGGGACTTTTTGACATCATAGGTCTTTCAATTATTGCTTCTTAGAATTTGATGTTGTGCCTCCTCATTCATGGTAAAATCACATCTTCCACAGATTCAAAGTGTTGATCCTCACACCTCACCTACTTCTACAACTGTGTTTTATGAGTCTGGGATTGATATATGTTTGATAGTAACTCTTTGAAGTTTTAGATGTATCTCAAATGCCATATATCTGAAATTCAATTTCTACTGAGCTTCCAATGAGATTGTTTTTCTTCATATTGTAGGGTTTTACCATTTTATCACCCATGTGGAACTGTGGGAGGCTGCTTGGGTTTTTTCCATTTCCCCTATTCTTGGAAATTGAAGAAAAGGAACCGTATATTCTGGGAATTATACCTCATGATTTTACAGTTTCCAGGATGGACTTCATTGTAGTCTTTTCTTTCTAGCTTTGCTTCCAGAACCTTCAATGAGACTACCTTATCCTTGGCCTGAACCACTGCAGTCTCCTCATAATGAGTTCCACTGATATCCCTTTATCCACTTCAATTCATTCTTCAAAGACCAAATGATGTTTTTCTTTGCCTTTTGCTTCATCAAGACGATAATAAATTTTGTTTTAAAATAATTATAGATTCTTGAAAAAGTTATAAAATATTCCTTGAATATATATTATTTTAAGTAATATTTTAAAAAATTATATCTGCTTATATCTCTGACTTGCTTAAAAGCACTTTAGAGATTTCTTATTTCCCTTAAGATAATAAATCCTGCTACAATGGCTGTAAACCCGAGTGCCACCTCTGATCTGTTTCTTCAGGTTCCTTTTTATTTTCCTTCTCCCTTCAACTTAGGTTGTGCCATATATTCTGTATTTCCATTCTTTCCTATGAGAGATGCTTTCTGGCTTAATCCTCTTTTTCATGTGCTATTTTTGTGGGTCCCTCATCAATCCATTAACCTCTATATCCTCAACCTAGAGTTGGTTTCTCTTTAATTTCTTATTTATTTCTCACCTTTCCTACTTTTTCTTTTTAAAATCGTGTAACTAAGAGAATACTAACTTTAAAAAAGCAGTTTTTGAAAAGAACATATTATATTTAATTATATCACTCCCTACTTCTTTTCCTCCCTTGAAACCCATACCATAGTTTCCCTCAAATTTATGGTTACTTTTCCATATGTGTGTGTGTGTGTGTGTGTGTGTGCTGAGCCTAATTTTGTTGCTTATGTGTATATTATTTCAAGGCTTATGAATTTGTATTGGAAAATCAATTAGAGAGCTCATTCTTTGGAATGGCTACTTCTCCTTTCCTTGGCAGTCTTTACTTTCATGGTTCAGGAACCATGGGCTTTTTCCCTTTCAGTATAGCATGTATATTGATAATGCCACAGATAAGTTCATATTTTCTGATGGTTCATACAGTATCAACTTTGTGTGTATGCTTCTTTTTACTCTCCTCTTTATAAAAGTACTTTAAGCTTGCACATTGTTTTATGGTCACTGCCATGCAGATAAGTAGGCGTCTTAGAGTTTTCAAATCAATAAAGTGTTATGTTTTCAGACGACAAGAGTTATGGTTGATATTTATAACTTCATCTCAGACACTCAAACACTCACAGTTATGCTTGAATTTGAACATTAGTTCAGCCAGTTAATTCAATCAGATTTCTTATATATACTGACATCCAGTTTATTAATCTGAAAACATGCCACCTTGTATAGACTCTTGCAATGGTCAAAAGAGTAGGAGTATAGAATCACCACAGATAAGCAGCCAGGTCTTGGGTTCAGTGCTTTTTAAGATTTGTTTATTATAAAAGCAGCTATGCAGTGTGACACAGAATGAAAACCCTAAGAATACAATCCCTCAATGAAACCCAGAATATACTATACCTTTCCATCACTTTCCAAATAATATCATGAAAATTTACCATCGTGGATTTTTTATGAGACTTTTTGTACTACATTGTCTTTTATTTCTTACTGGATTTCAGTTTAATATTCAAAATACAGCTAAAAGCTTCTTTTCCTCTTGTCTTTATCTTACTGTGAAACATGATAAATATCAACTCCCTGGGGTGAGATTCTTTTTTAGTTCATTAATCTAAGCAAGACAGCTTCTCTTTAGGAAGAAATGTGAAACTTGCATGAGCACAGTTTTGACCCTTAGAATACATAATAGATAGTAAACTATCCCAAGGCCTGGTAAGTACAACTGTGCTATCAAATGAAATGAGCTTTTGTAATTGCACCTAAAAGGGTAAATCGGGATCATTTTAAAAAGAGTTGTGGTCTTACAAACCTAATAAAAATGGCATAGGAATGACTTCTGAATAAATTTTCATGTAAAAAATATGAACATTGACAAATGTCAGCAGAATCAAGTTTTTAAGGACTCTGGAAATAAGGACTGGCACAGTCTAAGGAGCACTAACTCAAGAAAAATGACTTTTGTTACCTTCGTGGAAAAAGGGGGGGTGTTTCATGGCATTTGACTTGTTCAGTCCTCATCACTCTAACTCTAGGATGGCAGTAGTATTCATTTTACCATTGAAACAAAGTTTCTAAATGTCTTGAGAGTATGTACACAACAAATACTTTTAAACCAACAAATTTTAGTGAGTACACAGAAATATACATGAAAAGCTATTTGATCCTTCCCCCCCGCCCCCTGAGGGGAGGGAGGAGCCTTACCAGGCCACAGAGGTAGACCTTGTAGCCAGTCCTGAGGAGACCTGATAGGCTAGTGCCAGAGCAAAGGCAAGGAGGACCTCCAGTATCAGTGGACAAGGGGAGGGACATGGGAGGAGATGAGGGAGGGGGAATGGGATAGGGAGGGGATGAGGGAGGGGGCCACAGCAGAGATACAAAATAAATAAACTGTAATTAATAATAAATAAATAAATTTTAAAAACTGAAAACAAAACAAAATAACAACAAAACCCAATACTCGGTGATTTTTCTAGAAGCCAGAATACTAGAGCCACTGGAAATGGAACAAGCGGGTTGGAACTATCTTAAAACATAATTTCAGAGAGTTGTTATTATGGTATTTATCTGTGTCGTAGCAGATTGTATTTTATCAATGCAAACAGCTCCTTCCCCAGGAGCTTTTCAATTGTAAGCAGAGATGATAGCTTAAGATTTTGGATCTCTCAGATGGTTAATAACAGTTGACTCATGTAGTAATCTAATATTTACATGTTCATAAACAGTTTGACTAGCTATGTCATGTACTGTGAGTCTAGAATACAATATGTGTGTGTATGTGTGTGGGTGTGTGTGTGTATACATGTTCTCTTTGTTAAGCCTATTCTATATATCTGGTAAAACCACTGTTCTTGGCTTTGTCCATTTATAAGTCACTTACATGGAGGAAGTAAAGGATAAGTCAGAAATATGAAAATTTTGGTGAGCATGTAAATCTTATCCCAGAGAACACATAGAGATTTCCTAACATTTATAATTTATTGGTATTGAAGGAAATCTGCAAAATTGTCAGGTGATGAATAAGTTACCTCAAAAACAGAAAAAGAAAAGAACAATGACAAATGAAATATCTTAGGGATACACAACACTAAGTACAAAACTATGAGATCTTGAGAAGAGAGCAGAGGAGAAAAAAACTGCTTGAATGAAAGTGGCTAATGCTTACAAAAGGCGTGGATAGTAATATCCAAGAGGCTCAGTGAACTTCTGGTAATACATAGTAAGATCCATAAAAAGACACTTTATAGTTCAATGGTTGAAAGATACAAGAGTGAATGAGATTTACCCAAGAAGACTACACCTTCCATAAATAAAGAAATCTCAAGATAGTTTTCAAATTAAAAGAAAGAAAAATTGATAGGCTAGGGTCAGATAGAAGAGGAGGAGGCCCTTTCCTATCAGGGGACGAGGGTAAGGACATAGGGGGAGAAGAGGGAGGGTAGGTGGCTTTGGTGGAGGACAAGGGAGGCAGCTACAGAGGAGACAATAAATAAATAAGTAAATAAATAAATAAATACAAAAAATTGATATAAAATACATTTTTACATATGAATTTTATTTCACATTTTTTTCTTTTAAAAATGCTTCAGCCAGACAAGGTCCTAGACCTGAGAGGAGGAAATGGACATACTCACTTCAATTAAGAAGCTATCTGCAATTGAGAATTACTTGCAAGAAAAAAAAATAATTCCCACCAACGAATCCTAATAGGGTATATTAATCATACATTAGGGGATATTTTACTCCCAGAAGTACATGGCTAACAAAAAAAATCAACTAAATGGTATTTTTTATAAACTTTCTGTTTCACATTGCTCCGCTTGGGAATTATTTGATTAATTCATCTTTTGCTTGTACATTTTTTTTGATGTGGATTTTGTATGCTTTTGTTCTTGTTTTCTTTTTGTTCTTTTATTTTTTAAAGAGATTAACATGTATGAAGTTCACTGGGAAGGGATCTGGGGAGTACCTTGGAGGAGTTGGGGGAGGGAACAACCATGATCAGAATTTATCATCTGAAATGAGTTTTTCAATTAAAAAATAAATAATAAAAATATTTTGTTCATAAAAATCATTTTTCCTTCATCTCAGAATCATACTAAAATACTTTCTGAAAGTCAAAAACAAATGACTGATAGATGTCAAATAGAACTGCTTAATGTAATCTGGAAATGAAAGGAGACTATGCAAAAGAATTGAATCTGGGCCCTTGGAAATACCTTAAGTTTGAGGCCAGCCAGAGCTGTATAACCATAACCTGTATCAACATTAAATAATACATAAGACTATAAATGTGTTTTGGGCTTGCTCTCCTTGTATCTTTAATGTGATTTAAAAGATAGCTATATGAAGCAAAAATTTTATATGTGCTTGATGAGCTCATACAAGTGGAGAGATGTAATTTATACAACAATGACAGCATAAACAAACAGAGATAAAGAAAATGATAAAAGGCAACTTTGGGCACTCTGATGGCATTATGTTGATATTAATCTAAACCAGAGTTACAACTTAATTTTAATTTTATAGTAACCCCTACGAAGATAATGCCAACATACACCACCAACAAAAAAAAGTGCAACAAACCTTTCTATTTAATTCAAAAATAATTTTATTTATTAAAAAAGAAAGCAGTAATAAAAAAGATTTTAAAGAGATGTAGAATAGAACACAAATTGTTAATCCTATGAATGCAAATATTAAATGAAATTTTAGTAAACATTTCAAGTGAAATTCAGAGTTTGATGAATTTTTAAAAAATACATAATGTGAACTGGAGCCACACTTTACATTCAAAGACACAAGAAGAAAGTAAAAATATTAGAGAAACACATTCTGTGCTAACAATAATGAAACGTATGCAGGCTACTACATGATACTGGCAAACAAAGGAAAATTGATGCTGTAGATCTGTTGGTCATTTTGTGGTAAAAAAAAAATAGCCTTATAAAATAGCAGCTTAAAAAATATATGAAACTTTAGAATCCCCAAACCTATAAAGGAAAATAAATAACTGAGAAGTAGATTATTCAACAGTAACAATTAGGACCTTTAACTATTTGCTTTGAATAATGGATAGAGCAGTACATTAGATCATATAAGAACAGGGTACTTGAACACCTGAAAATACACAGACCAAGCAGACATGTGTGCAGGTCATTTCCTGAAGCAATATGTGATTTCAAGACTGTATGAAACATTTCCAGGATATAAAATATATCAGGCATGAAACAAACTTCAAAGAATTCAACTGAGTTGACATCATACAAGCTATGCTCTCAGACCACAGCAGGATAAAATTTAAAATGAACAGAAAAAAAAAACTGTGGAAGTTTACAAAATGGAGAACATTAAGCCTTCAAACTTAAATAATCATTGGATCAAGGGCAAAGTACATGCTATATAAGAAACCATTGAGATAATTATTAACGAAAACAAAGTACCCAAACTTGTGAATACATTTAAAGTGGTGAGTACTGAGGGGAAATTACGGTTGTTTGCTCACTATAAGAAGAGAAATATTCAATATGGTAAGTCAATTTTAATATTTGAGAACCTAAAAAGGAGGGCTAACTAAATCAAGAGTAGATGGAAGAAAAGCAATAACAAAGATCAGAATATGAAAAAAGAAGTAATTACATAAAAAAGCTAGTACTTTGAAAAGATGAAGGAAGTTTATGGATCTATTTGACTGAGATACAAACAAACCATCAAACAAAAAAGCAGGGAAGTGAACAAACCCACCAACAGAAAGGGAGGATCTAGAACAATAACATTAAAAATTTTGTGCAAGCCAATAACCAAGTATTTATTATTTTTTTAATAAATTTATTTATTTTTAGATCAATCACAGGTTAGGCTTTTTGCATCCCATGCATAGCCCCCTCCCTCATTCCCTCCCACACTCCCCACCCCTCCCTCATCTCCTCCCCGCCCCCTCCATGTCTACCAATGGGGGAGGATCTCCTCCCCTTCCATCTGATCATCTTGTCTCCTCAGGGCTGGCTGCAAAGTAATCCCCTGGAATCTAGCCAGGCTGTTACTCCCTGGCATGTATGGGGGAGGGTCAAAGAGCCAGCCCTCAAGTTCAAGACTGAAACAGTCCCTGATTCCCTTACTAGGGTCTTCAGTTGGACAATGAGTTATCATGGACCACATCAGAGCAGGGGTTCTAGGACATATCCATATATGGTCCTTGGTTGGAGAAATTGTCTCATATAAGACCCCTGTGCCCTGTTCAGTTGGATCTTCGTGGAGCTCTTGTTCTCCCCAAGTCTTACTAACTTCCCCTATTTTTATTATTTCTTCCCACCCTATACCAAGTGCTTAATTGTAAGTCTTAATATCTGCTTTGATACATTTCTATACTGATTCTTTCATAGGTCCTCTTTGGTATGCTCCTGTCCTGTTGCCTGCCCTCTCCTCCATTCAATGTCCCTCCTATTAGTTGATCTAAATGACCATTGATCATACCAACATGGGTCCTCCTTCTTGTATATCTTGTGTAGATTTTAGCATGATCTTCCTATCCTATAGGTCTATATAAGTGAGTATATGCCATATGTTTCTTTCTGCTTTTGGGACACCTCACTTAGGATGATAGTTTCCAGGTCCCACCATTTGCCTGCGAATTTCATGATTTCTTCCTTTTTAATCGCTGAGTAGTATTCCATTGTGTAAAAGTACCACAATTTCTGTATCCATTCCTCAACTGAGGGACATCTGGGTTGTTTCCAGGTTCTGGCTATTACAAATAAAGCACCCAGGAAAATAGATGAGCAAAAGTCCTTGTTGTGTACTTGAGCATCTTCTGGATATATGCCTAAGAGTGGGATAGCTGGGTTTTGAGGAATCATTATTCCTAATTGTCTAAGAAAGCACCAAATTGATTTCCAGAGTGGTTGTACAAGTTTGCATTCCCACCAGCAATGGAGGAGGGTTCCTCTTTCTCCACACCTCTCCAGCATGCATTGTCACTAGAGTTTTTGATCTTAGCTATTCTGGTGGGTGTAAGGTGAAATCTCAGGGTCGTTTTCATTTGCATCTCTCTGATGGCTAAGGACATTGAGCATTTCTTTAAGTGTTTTTCTGCCATTCTATAATCCTCTACAGTCAGGTCTCTTTTTAGCTCCATACCCCATTTTTTAATTGGATTACTTGGGTTCTTGCTTTTTAACTTCTTGAGTTCTTTATATATACTGGATATTAGCCCTCTGTCAGTAGTAGGATTGGTAATGATACTTTCCCAATCTGTTGGCTGTCATTTCATTCGGATGACAGTGTCCTTAGCTTTACAGAAGCTTTTCAGCTTCATGAGGTCCCACTTATTGATTGTTGATCTTAGAGCATGTGCTGTTGGTGTTCTATTCAGGAAGTAGTTTCCTGTGACAATAAGTTCTAGGGTCTTCCCCAATTTTCTTCTAACCAGTTTAGTGTGTCTGGTTTTATGTTGAGGTCTTTGATCCACTTGGACTTTAGCTTTGTGCAAGGTGATAAATATGGATCTATTTTCATTTTTCTGCATACAGATATCCAGTTGGACCAGCAACATTTGTTGAAGATGCTGTTTTTTTCCCATTGAATGGTTTTGGCTTCCTTGTCAAAAATCAATATTCCATACGTGTGTGGGTTCATTTCTGGGTCTTCAATTCGAGTCCATTGATCCAGTATTATGTTTCTATGCTAATACCATACAGTTTTTGTTACTATTGCTCTGTAGTACAGGTTGAGGTCAGGGATGGAGATACCTCCAGATGATCTGTTCTTGTAGAGGATTGTTTTGGAGATTCTGGGTTTTTTGTTTTTGGTTCTTTGTTGAGTATTTTTCTTTCAAGGTCTGTGAAGAATTGTGATGGTATTTTGATGGGGATTGCATTGAATCTGTAGATTGCTTTTGGCAATATGGTCATTTTCACTATGTTATTCCTACCAATCCATGAGCACAGGAGGTCTTTCCACCTCCTAATATCTTCTTCAATTTCTTTCTTCAGAGATTTGAAAATTTTTTCATATAAATCTTTAACATGCTTGGTTAGAGTCACCGCAAAGTACTTTATGTTAGTAATGGCTATTGTGAAGGGTGTTGTTTCCCTAATTCCTTTTCGGCCCTTTTGTCTTTGGTGTACAGGAGGGCTTCTGATTTTTTTGAGTTGATTTTGTATCCGGCCACTTTACTGAAGGTGTTTATCAGTTGAAGGAATTCTCTGGTTGAATTTTTGGGGTATGATAATATACTCATGTATATTATCATATCGTCTGCAAATAGTGATACTTTGGCTTCCTCTTTTCCAATTTGTATCACCTTGATCTCCTTTAGTTTTCTTTTTTGTAATTTTTTTTCTTAATTTATTTATTTTTATCTCAATCACAGGTTAGGTACTTTGAATCCCAGGCTTAGCCCCCTCCCTCAGTCTCTCCTACCCTCCCACTCCCTCCCTCATCTCCCTCCTCCCCGCCCCCTCCATGTCCACCAACAGGGGAGGACCTCCTTCCCTTCCATCCAACCCCAGCTTATCCTGACTCCTCAGGGCTGGCTGCAATGTCCTCCCCTGGGATCTAGCCAGTCTGTCACTCCCTGGCTTGTATGGGGGTGGGTAAAAGAGTCAGCCATCAAGATCATGACTGAAACAGTCCCTGCTTCCCTGAATAGGGTCTTCAGTCCTACACGGAGCTATCATGGGCCACATCTGAGCGGGGGTTCCAGGCCACATCCACACATGGTCCTTGATAGTAGAAATCGTCTCATACAAGACCCCTGTGCCCTGCTCAGTTTGGTCTTTGTGGAGCTCTTGTTCTCCCCAAGTCTAAACAACCTCCCCCAGATCTATTGTTACTTCTCGCCCT
>CM053761.1:32304957-32325436 GCA_028658305.1 Pachyuromys duprasi | reverse complement strand
CTTAGGTGTATCTGCTTCTTTTTTCTCTAGAGCTTTCAGTTGGGCCATTAAGTTGCTTGTATGAGATGTTTCAAATTTCTTCTTGAAGGCACTTAGTGCTATGAACTTTCCTCTTAGCACTGCCTTCATAGTGTCCTATAAGTTTGGGTATGTTGTGCTTTCATTTTCATTGAATTCTAGGAAGTCTTTAATTTCTTTCTTCATTTCTTCCCTAACCAAGCTGTCCTTGAGTAGCAAGTAGTTCATTTTCCATGTATGTGCATGCCTTTTGCTATTTCTATTGTTGTTGAGGTCCAGCTTTAGACCGTGATGGTAGGATAGGATACAAGGCATTATTTCAATCTTCCTGTATCTGCTGAGGCTTGCTTTGTGACCAACTCTATGGTCTATTTTGGAGAAGGTTCCATCAGGAGCAGAAAAGAAGGTATACTCTTCTGATCTAGGATGAAAAGTTCTGTAGACATGTATTAGGTCCATTTGATTATGGGTGTCTGTGAGTGCCCTTGTTTCTGTGTTTTGCTTCTGACTGGATGATCTATCCCTTGGAGAGAGTGGAGTGTTGAAGTCTCCCACTATTAAGGTGTTGGGATCAATGTGTGATTTCAGTTTTAATATTGTTTGATTTACATATGTAGGTGGTCTTGTATTTGGGGCATAAATGTTCAAAATTGTGATGTCCTCCTGTTGGAATTTTCCTTTGATGAGAAGGAAGTGTCCCTCCTCATCTTTCTTCATTAAGTTTGGTTGAAAGTCTATCTTATTAGATACTAGGATTGCTTCCCCAGCTTGTTTTCTGGGTCCATTTACTTGGAAAATGCTTTTCCAGCCCTTTATTCTGAGGTAGTGTTTATCTTTGTTGCATGGGTGTATTTCTTGTATGCAGCAGCATGTTGAATCCTGTTTCCGCAGCCATTCTGTTAGTCTGTGTCTTTTTATTGGAGAGTTGATTCCATTGATGTTGATAGATAATAGTGAGCAATGTCTGTTGCTTCCTTTTATTGTGGAGTTGGTGGTCTTACTGTGATTTATTGCTTTTTTGTTGTTGTTGTCGTTGGGAAATTATCTGTATCCTATGGTTTCTTTGGTGTAGTTGTTTCTGCTGGACTGAAGTTTTCCTTCTAGTACCTTCTGTAGGGCTGGGTTGCTGTGTAGGTATTGTATGAATTTTGTTTTGTCATGGAAAATTTTGTTTTCTCCATCTATGTTGATTGAAAGCTTGCTGGGTATAGTAGTCTTGGTTGGCATCTGTGTTTCCTTAAAGACTGCATGACTTCTGCCCAGGCCCTTCTGGCTTTCATAGTTTCTGATGAGAAATCTGGTGTGAGTCTGATTGGTCTACCTTCATATGTTACTTGACCCTTTTCCCTTGCTGCCTTTAATATTTTTCTTTGTTTTCTAGGTTTAGTGTTTTGACTATGATGTGATGAGAGGTATTTCTTTTCTGGTCTAGTCTATTTGGTGTTCTGTAGGCTTCTTGTATGTTGATGGACATTTCTTTTTTTTTGTTGGGAAAATTTTCTTCTATGATTTTCTTAAAAATATTTTCCAGTCCTTGGAGCCTGGAGTCTTCTTTTTCATCTATTCCAATTATTGTTAGGTTTTGTCTTTTGATGGCATCCTTAATTTCTTTGATGTTTTGTGCTTGGGACTTTTCTGATTTTCTTTTTTCTTTGAGTGAGGAGACCATTATAGCCAGAGTATCCTTAGCTCCTGAGATTCTCTCTTCCATGTCTTGTATTCTATTGGTGATATTTACCTTTGTGATTCCTGATACTTTCTCTAAGTTCTCCAGTTCCAGGTTGCTCTCCATTTGAGTCTTCTTTATAGTTTCTAATTCCGTTTTCATGCTTTGTACCGTTTCCTTCAACTGATTGACTGTGTCTCCTATATTGGTTGTTTCCTCTGTTTATCTTTAATTGTTCCTCTATGTGGGCAGTTAAATTCTTCTCCATTTCTTTGAGGGCCTTGTTCATTTCCTCTTTTTGTCTCTCCTCTTGTTCCCCCAATATCTGCATAATGTTAGCTTTAACATAATTTTCCTGTGTCTCCGCTGAATTAAAATCTCCACTTCTTATGGGTGTTTCTAGTGGGGCCATGGTGTCCTGATTTTTGTTGGGTGAGTTCTTTCGCCGATTTCTGGGAATTTGTTTATATATAATCAAGGAGCTGTTTGTGCTTTAAGGCTGAACTTCAGACTGGAACTGTCAATCTCTTGTGTCAGGAGTATTCTTCAAGAAGATCAGGGAGATCTGGTGGTTTGTTAGTGTGTGTGTTGTTGTCTCAGTTGTACTCTGTTGTGGGCTCTGTGTTCCAGGCTTCGTGCTCTGTGCTAGAAGCTGTGAGCACTGCAGGCTGGTTACCCTTCTGGTCTGGAGGCTTTGCTCCTCACTCTGTGTTAGATGCTGAGTGTCCCGTTTTGAGATGTCAGCTGGGGGCTGCGCACTCTGCCCTGGCCTTGCTGCTAAGGGCGCTCCCCTGGACTGGAGACTTGGTGCCCCTTCAGGGCTAGGAACTGGGCACCACGGTCTGAGATGATATTTGGGGCACATACAGTGGGTCTGGATTGGTTGCAGGCGTTGCCAAGCAGTGTGAGTCTGCTGTATGCAGGCCTGTCTGAAATGGTACCCAAGGCCTTCTCAGACTGGCCCGTGGACACACACAAGAACTGAGGTGGTGGCTGGCAGACCCGTGTGAGCACAGGCTGATTAGAACTGTCTCCTAGGCCCTCTTAGTCTGAGGTGTTTCTGTCGGACAGGATTGGTGTGCACCTGCTGAATGCCCGCTGGTTGAAGCAGAACCCAGGTCCTTCCCAGACTGGCCTGTGGACACACACACACACACACACAAGGACTGAGGTGGTAGCTGGCGGGCCTGAGCAGTGTGCACCCCGCAGTGTGCAGGCCAGTCAAAAGGGTCTCCTAGGCCCGCTCAGTCTGGTTCGTGTACACCCCCTCCACACACATACACATGGACTGAGGTGGTTTTTGGTGGAAGAGATTGGTGTGCACTTGCTGTATGCCTGCAGGGTCTTTCTCTGCCTGGCCGGTAGACTCACACATGGACTGAGGTGGTTATTGGCGGACCCGCAGTGTGTAGGTCAGTCAAAATGGTATGAGGTTCCTCCTCCATCTGGCCCAGAGGCTGTGAGACCCAGTCTGGTATTGTGTCTGTGGGCGCCCAGAGCGGCTGCTCGTTCAGATCAGAGCTGTGTGCTGCCTGTCACCCGGAGATTTTTGCAGGAAATAACTGGGTGTCCCTAGGATTTTCCCACTTGATTTCCTTGCCATAGGAGTTCCGCTCACCTGGAAATCACAAATGCTGGTGTTTTAGGTCCCAGAGTTCAGTCTCCTGGTCGCTGTGTTGTTTCTGCTGTCCTACTCCTCAGACATGGTGTCCTCTCCTGGCAGCCATCTTGGATCCCCCTCCCCCAAGTTTTTATTTTTAGAATACCCCAAGAAATGTAATAATGTAGCTAAGCAATCAAAATGGTAGTGATGATAAAATTTCACTTAAGAAAATTTTTCGAATTGATGTTTCACCTGTGAATTCTGCTAAATGTGTAAAGAAGGATTGAAGTCTTTAATTTTGTTATATCAGTATCACACTAACCTGAAAGTCAGACACATATTTCCTAAGAAGGTATGGAATAATAAAGAATCTTTGGAATATATATATATATATATATATATATATATATATATATATATATCAGAGTCAACAATTATTAGCAAGCAGATACCATCGGCATTTAAAAGTGTTTGGATTATGGTGAAAAGGAAAATGTAAGAAGGCTAAAATGGTAGCATACTCTTTTTAAAAATAAGGTAAAATATAGGAGAATGAATTTCGGTAAAGCATGTGACAAAAGTCCAGCCCCTTTGAATAGTAAAACCACTCACCATAGACTTGAAAGCTGTTTCATCAGCCTGATAAAGACCCTTGGGAAAGCTGCATTCCTGTTGTGGCTTGGGTGAGAGATGTCTTCTGTAGTGTCATAGCAATGGATGCTTGTGCCCCACTTGGTGCTGATTGGAGAGGTTATGGGGACCCTAGGTGATGAAGCCTGGTGAAGGAACCACATCCTGAGGAACTTCACAAGCATGTTCCTAACCTTGCCACGCTTCCTGTTTCCCCTCTCAGCTTTCTGTGTATGGATGAAATGTGAGCAGCCAGCTTCCTGTTCCTGAGTTACAGCTGCCCTGCTGTTGCCCTGCCATCTCTGAATCATGGAGTCAACTGCTGGAGAACCATGAGAAAGCATAAGTCTTTTCTTCCCTCAGTTGCTTTTGGTCATGATGTTTATCACAGTAACATGACTCAAACTAGAGCAACTGACTATGTGGTGTGTATGACATATGACCGAATAATTTTCCCTCGAGATCAGGGGATATTTGATTTTTATTTATTTTTTATTCTTCTCACTTCTGTGTAACAGAACACCAGAAACCCTACCAATGAAGATTAGTGGAAGAAAAGAAAGCCCATCCAGCTTGGCAAGAAATGAGTATCTCTACTTTAATTGCTGATGGGAAGATCTCCATACGGAAAATAACAAGGTATTTTAACTAGTAAATACTAGAGGTAATAAAAGGATTTGTAAGTTGCCAAGATCCATGATAAATATACAAAAGCCAATATATATAAATATATATCAGTGAGAATTCTGAAAATGGCTTCAAAAATAATAGTGTGATATCACATTAGAAAGAGTAAAGCACTTGGAAGCAACTTTAAAATGATTTTTATATTTACATGCATGTGTGAGAACCTATGTGAATATGTGTACCACATAAATATGGTGCCACCATAGGACACAAGAAGGGCTCTCATTCCCTAGAACTGAAGTTATAGACATTTGTGAGCCACCATACCCATGCCAGAACCAAACCTGGCTGCACTACAAGAGCAATAACTATTCCCAACTCTTGAGCCAACTCTTCATCCTTGAGCACAAAATGTACTAAAAACAAACAAACAAACAACAAAACTCTGTACACAAAAATGCTCCCCAAATTCACACACACACACACACACACACACACACAAGCACACATGAAGAGTTGATTCTGTAGCAAAATTAAAGTTGTAAAGTTGTCCTTATATGAGCCCTGACCTCTTAATTCTAAATAGCATGGAATTGCAAGGGCACAAGATGATCTCAGTGGTGTAGAAAAGGATCAGTATGTCCAACTCACTCTTGCAGACTTAAAAATTGTATTCACAGTTCGCTCACAGAAACAGTGTAGCACCCACTAGTACAATGCATAGACTGATAAAAATAGAAGAATAAATACTAAAATAAGATGTCACATTTATGACTGAATGACTTTCAGGGCAATATAATAGGCATGTAAGATTTTTTTTTCATTGACTAGTGGGGACAAAAGATATGCCCTTGAAGGCTGATCCTGCCTCATGCCATACACAAAGATGAACCTAGTGGATTATAGTCTTCAAACATTTAGAGAAAACTTGAGGTAAACTTTTCATAACTTTTGCTTAATAAATAAGTAAATTTAATTTTTTGTCTGTTTGTGTGGGGATACAGCTGGGATACAAAGTGAATAAATTGTAATAAATAAATAAATAATAAATAATAAAAAAGAAAGGGCCTCACTATGATGCTCTGTTCATTTAGGAACTACTATGTAGACCAGTCTGTCTGGCACCAAACTCAGAGATCCTGCCTCTGTCTCCCAAGTGTTAGAATTAAATATGCTTACCACTACTCCCAGAAAGTTTTATTTTTAAGGTATGACACCAAAACCACAAGCATCAGAGAGAAAATAGACAAATATCATAAAAACTGCTAACCTCTACCTTTAAAAAGAAACAACTAAATGAAAGGACAATCACTAAACTTGTATATTTGAAGATAATATCACCGAGAACGATACAATATTCAGAATAGTGTTCTTCTGTAATTTAAATTTAATAATTTGGAGACAAAAGGCATAAAGATTGGGAAATCATCCTATTAGGCAGCCCTCATAGAATTTGCTTATAGAGAACAAATACACGCTATTCACAATATAATTAGACACAAAGGAAGAATAAACAGTGTGTAACTCAACTCTGTATTGTGGTGTCTTTACAACCTTGCAGGGTGATTTTAATGAAAGAGTCAGTAATAATTACTCAGGCTGGAAAGTTGTATCCCTTATTGTTGGAATATTATTATTCTGGGGAAAATAAACTATGATATAGCTTGTTTGGGAAGTACTTTGTAGTTTCTTAATAATCCAGTACAATGCTAGCTTGTATTTATATGCCCAGGGGAGAGATGAAGAAAATAGTCTCCACAAATATTCATGCAGAAGCATTTCTAATAACACTGCTCACAGATGCTTCCTGCCCCTCATATGTGAACAATTTGAATATCCAACTGAGGAACGAGGACAGACACTATATAGCATGCATACAATGCAATAGTATTCTGCCTGCTTTGACACACTAATGAATGATGTAACATGCATCGATATTTTAAGCCCCCATATTAAGTGAATACAGACAGCAAGAAATAGCCGAGTATTGTATGATTACGTTTATGTGGACTATCCAGAGTAGGAAAACTCTAAGTGAAAGAAGTTGGATTAGTGTTTCCAAGGCCTGGGAGATGATGGGAAGTAATGGCTAATAGTCTTTATTTTCCTGGCTAATAAATAACTTTTAAATTCCAGGGTAAGTAAATAATTCTGTAATTGGTGTTTATTGGTATACTGCCTTCTTAATCTACTACAAACCAGAAAGTTGTACACGTGCAAGGAAATTGTAAATTACAAAATATGTGAGTTGTGTAATAACATCTTGGGAAAAGACAGAAAGCAAATAATGTTGATATGAAACTCACATCCTCTATGCCAGACCCTGAAGCTTTACTTAATTACTAACCTTCAAAAGCTTTTAATATTGTTTGACTGTGAGACAGAAGAACTCGGTCACTAAAGCTTGACTGTGCAGTTATTTAACCACAGAAACATTTCTAAAATACTGCTCCATTGTATTCCTCAGGCTGCATAATAAAAACAAGTGGGGTCTTTAAAAAGAGTAAAGAGTCGATTAATAATTTAGTCAAAACAAAGTGACCTGGAAATGTGGAAAACTTTTTAGTGAACATTCATTGTCAATATGTTGTTGAAAACTTTGCAAGAGTTGTGAAAAATGTTGTAATTCTCCAGAGACTCCTTATTTCTGTTGAGGTAATAATTCATAGTATAATTATGGGATGTACCTCTATACTATTCAGATTATTTAACTAGAAGTATTCCATATTTAAAAAAAAGAGTTTCCATCAACACACACACAAACACACGTACAATTGGTGGTCAGCTTTTGAATTCTTAAATCAGTGTTCAGCAAAGGCCCTTAACTAATATCAAACTCTGGAAGAATTATGGCATCTTAAATAATTTCAGTTTTATATTTTGTTTCAAAGATATTACCTCATCTGGATGGTTCCCTTGAAGGTTAGCCTATGCTGTTATTTATGTACTGATTTTGGGTCACTATTTCTCTCTCTGAAAAGGAGAGCTATTTATATTTTATGTCTCCCCTTGGAACCAGAAACTCACAATATTTTGTTGACTATTTCCTTCTTTGGTCAGCTGTATTTTGTGTACTATGTTCCGAATAATTTTTGAAATATTATAAAATAGAAAAAATATGTCAGTTGTGGCATTACCTGAAGTGGGAAAACTGGATATTCCTGGAAAGCCAGAGCTTATATATTTTAAACAAACGTTACTCAGGATATACCAGTCAGAATGTTTAGGTTGTAACAAAACATTCCCAATCAAGTTAACCTAACCACAAATCAAGTTGTTACATTCAACTTGTAAATTAGGATATTTAGAGTTAGCAAAAGCTCTGAAGATGGTGTATTTATGGACAAACCATCCTGATTATACTGTTGCTTTCAGCTCTGGCTTCATTCTAAAGCTGATTGTCTTCATAGTTGTAAGATGGCTGCCAAACTACCAAGGGTTTTTCACTTTTTATTTATGAGATACTTTTGTACAAATATTTATATCTCCCACCCAAACCACTAGCAGTTGTCAGAGGATTTCATGCAGTAATCAGTTAAAGCTAATGACAGTTTATCTCTGAGACTGCTTTCCTTATTCTGAGCCATGTTTTCTTCTACAGGAGAAGGGGAAAAATGTATATGGCTAGAAAGCATAAACATTTTCTATGTCTGTCTTGATTCTTTATCTGAAAATAAGGGTACAAATTTAATTTTTTGACCAGCTGCATTTCAATGTCTTCATGTATGTGTGTGGAAGAGGCTACTAAGTTTAAGCTTAATAAAATTTATGTTTGATATTAAATTTAGATCCCAGGGCATCAGATTAAATGCATCAGTTGAGAGATGGACATTGGAAGAAGGAAAAAACAGGAAACATGACAGAAGCTACCACAGAGGGCCTCTGAAAAACTCTACACAGCAGTGTATCAAAGCAGATGGTGAGACTCAGAGACAAACTTTGGGCAGAGTACAGGGAATCTTGGGAAAGAAGTGGGAAATAGTAAGTCCTGGTGAGGACAGGAGCTCCAAAGGGGAGCAAAAGAACCAAAAAATATGGGCCCAGGGACTTTTCTGAGACATATACTCCAATACAGTACCATTCATGGATATAACCTAGAACCCCTGCACAGATGTAGCCCATGGCAGCTCAGTGTCCAAGTGGCTTCCCTAGTAAGGGGAACAGGGACTGTCTCTGACATGAACTCTGTGACTGGTTCTTTGATCACCTCCCCATGAGGGTTAATCAGCCTTGCTAAGCCACGGAAGAAGACTACGCACCCGCACCCAGTCCTGATGAGACCTGATAAGCTAGGATCAGAAGGAAGGGGAGGAGAATCTCCCCTATAAGTGGACTTGGAGAGGTGCATGGGAGATGAGGGAGGGAGGATTGGGTGGAATTGAGGAAGGAGCTACAGTTTGGATACAAAGTGAATAAAATATAATTAATAAAAGATAAAAAATTAATAAAAAAGATAATCAGAAAAAAAGAAAGAAATGAGATTTCTTTTTATGGCTTTAGAGGTAGCATCTTCTCATTAATTAGCCTATTTTGAAATCTTTTTTTTTCCTTTTTAAAAAATTTTATTTATATATTTATTACAATTTATTCACTTTATATCCCTTCTGCTGTCTCTTCCTCATCTCCTCCTACTCCCACTCACCCTCCCTCTTCTCCCCTATGCCTTTTCCCTAATCCCCTGATAGGGGAGGTCCTCCTCCCCTTCTATTTGTCCCTACCTTATCAGATTGCATCAAGACTGGCTGCATCATCTTCTTCTGTGGCCTGGAAAGGTTGTATCCCACCCCCCATGGGGAGGTGATCAAAGAGCTGGATACTGAGTTCATGTCAGAGACAGTCCCTGTATCCCTTACTAGGGAACCCACTTGGAAACTAAGCAGCTTATGGGCTTCCTTTGAACACGGGTCTAGGCCCTCTACATACTCTTTAGTTGGAGTATCAGTCTCTGCAGGCCCCCTGGGGCCAGGTGTTTTTGGCTTTGTTGTTCTTGTGGAATTCCTATCCCTTTCAGGTCTTCCTTTCTCCTTCTTCTTCCATAAGGATTCCTGCTCTCTGCTTGAAGTTTGGCTATGAGTCTCGGTATCTTCTTCAATACCCTGAGGTATAGAGTCTTCCACAAGTCCTCTGTAAGGCTCCTGTCCTGTACTTGTTTTCTCCTAATTCCAATGTCTATCCTGTTTGCCCTTCTGAATGAGAATTAAGCATCTTCCCTAGGGTCTTCCCTGTTGTAAAATATCTTTAAAACACTTATTATCTAACTAACTTCACCAGTGGGCCCAGAAAACTAACTTAATTCATTAGGCTTACATTCAGCAATTGTGAAGTTGCTGACAAGAGAAAATAGTCTGATTATCTATATGTGAGATCTGCCAGAGTCATGTCAGAAATATACTACCACATGATTCCGATGGGTAATCAAGTATCCAAGCTCCATGCAACATTTTTCATAAGACCTCATGACTAACTCTTCAGACTAGGTATCTTTAGCAGTCAAGTTAATATCTTTCTGGTACAATTCAGCTACCATCCCTCAAGGCAACATATCTACCTCATACAAGGACAATAACGCATGGACTACAGGAAAATCTATGCTTTGCTAAGACAACTGATTGGCATCTCAGCATTCCTGGATGGCTCTTCACTTCAGACAATAGTGGTAAGTGAAAACAGACCACATCTGCAAGATGTGTAGCACATAATTGTAAAAAAAAAAAAAATGCTTTGAAACAGGGATTTCAGAACTCCAGTTTTGCTTTGATACTCATTTAGAAAAAAAATTAATAAACTAAAAAACTGAGCATAATTTTGCTATACTTATGTAATGAAGTGGAAAAGCCTTGTTTTACAAACTGTGTTAATTTTCCCCATTCAGATTTAAATTCAAGTTTAAAAACATAAAGCAAAACAAAAACCTCCTTTATTTTTTAATGCCAGAGAATAGAAATTTATACTCACAGACCAGTTTCTGCAAAGGCAAACACTTGTCTGCACACATGATGGATTTGCTCCTTGATTTACTAGCGTTCTGTTTACTTTTGAAACAGCCCTTTGAATTAAGTCAAATAAAACTGGGTATTAGAAACTACTTAAATGTGGTTTAAGCTTCAGCCAAAGTAGCAATTTGAGACTCTCTCTAATCCAGCACCACATCGAAGCTAGTTTGTATAAATGATGTTCACTGACTTTGACGCATGGGAGGTGTTCTGCAAAGAATGAGGCTCCATAGAGGACCCAGCCTCAGGTTGAGTGGAGGGAGTTCTCACACAGGTACTTCTGAACACAGCATCCTCCTACGCTCAGGCTGAAATCCAGCCACCACTGTGCAGCAAATACAAAGAGCAACATGGAACTGAAGGCAGGAATGCCTGCTGATTTTCATTTTTGTCTTGCAGATAGATGTATGTGGGATATATCCACACAGAGACATGCACACAAGCACACATCTATGAGCTCTTCACAGAACTGCCCTGTAACCAGCCACATACTTTCAGATAAATATTTATATTTTGAAGAAAATCTATTTCCTCAAATAAAGATCAATGATAGGAAGGACATAGAACCCCCTGCCCAGATGTAGTCCATAGACAGCTCAGTCTCCATGTGGGTTCCCTAGTAAAGGGAGAAGAGACAGTCTCTGCCATCAACTCAGTTGCCTGCTCCTTGATCACTTCTCCCTGGTGGGGTGATTAAGCCAGCCCACAGAGGAAGAGGACCCAGGCAGTGATGATGAGACCTGTTAAGGTAGGGTCAGACAGTAAGGGAGGAGGACCTCCCCTGTCAGTGGACCAGGGGAGAAAGATAGGGGAGAAAGATGGAGGGAGGGTGGTATTGGGATGGCATGAGGGAAGGGCTTACAACTGAGATACAAAGTGAATACATTGTAATAATAATAATAATAATAATAATAATAATAATAATAAATTAAGATTTTAAAAGATTTTAGACAGTTTTAATATATGCATATTGGCTTCACTTGTTAGCTTACTGGTTCTTTATTTGGCAAACAGAACTCTGAATTACATCTAGTAAAACTAACTGGTAACCACATATCCCTGGATTAAATATTTGCAAATATTCATGTAACCTTTCTGTCTGCATGTTTTATAATAATACATGCAAGTTTATTAACAGGATAATTGTCTGACTTCACAGCTTTATAAATCATCTGATATTTCTTTGTATATAACAAACTTAACAAGTGTGTATGTACACATACATACACAGATGCATATATACATATATATATATAATTACTAATAAAATGTTCAAAGTGAAACATAACAAAGAAAACTGTAAATTCTTAAAAAAAAAAAAGCAAAAGAAGGCCTCTGTGGTCTAGCAAGGCTGTTCCTTCCTCAGAGGTGGGTGGTGGGGAGGGAGTCAAAAAGCCAGCCTTTGAGTTCATGTCAGAGACAATCCCTGTTTTCTTTACTAGGGAAAAGCACTTGGAGGAGGACATTGCAGCCAGTCCTGATGAGACCTGATAAAGTATGGTCAGAAGGAAGGGGAGGAGGACCTCCTCTATCAGTGGGCTTAAATGGGGCAGGGAAGAGATGAGGGAGGGTGGGGATTGGGAGGGAATGAGGAGGGAGCTACATCTGGGATACAAAATGAATAAACTGTAATTAATATAAAAATAAAAATTGTAAAAAAAAAAGAAAATCAGGTACTTTTCACCTCTGAACCATCTTTTCAGACCCTCTCTTTTTAAACAAATAGATCAAATCAGGATGAAATTAAACTGCTATTACACACTTGCATTAGTTGTTAATTGGATGGATCACTGCCCAGACTTCCTCTTTCTGACATTCAAAAGTGTCTACTGTCTGACTTGGTCACAGTAAAACTCGTAAACATAATGTCAATCAGTAGCACAAGATGCCTTTGGCTAATATCTAGTGTTTTCAAAATGATACACCATTTTAAAATGAGATTTTCCCTCTACAGACGGTAAGAATCTATTACCCAAGATAAGTATGAAGATCCATGGATACTGAATGGATTCTGAATATAACAGGTTATAATATGAAAAACAAAATAGTGAAAACATAAATGCCCATGTAGATAATAGCTACTATCAGAAGTACCGTTAATGCTATAGTATTTGGGGTCCTGATACAATTGGCTCCAGGGTCACTCCCTAGACACCAATAACAAAGACAAAACAAGTTCCTCATACAAAATAGATTTGTGTTTCCACATATACAATCATATATGCTTTAACATTCTGCAAGGTTATTTATAATATCTAGTGGAATGTATGTGTTAATTAAATAGTTATTTTATTGTATTATTTCAGGAACAATGACAAGGCATAAAGTTACCACATGTGCAGTAGTTAGGCACATTTTATACAAAATATATTAAATCTCTGGTTGGTTAAATATGCAGATAGAAAAACTGCAGAGGCTAAGGAGCAACTCAGTGCCTCCTGTCTAAAACAATAGAAGCCAGGTGCCAGCAGCCAGATGTTGCCATGGAATATGCCACCTGAGCTTTGTGACTTGCCAAGAGAATCTCATAACTGTTTTTCATTTTCATGTGAGCAATGACAGACATTAACATCTAGGCTAACATTAAAAGATGTTATGGCTTTGATTTTATAATGCTAGGTAATTTAATGTCAAAGGTAAGAAAAAGATTAAATATTATCTATATAAACCAAATGCCTAATTTCATCCACTCAAGTAAAATACATACTATCTTAAAAAATCTATGGAGATGAAAGTAGTAAGTAGAATTTAGTAACTAAAATGATTAAAGTTAAAATTCAAGATTTTGAAGAACTTAGGCACTTAAAGAAAGTTTGAACTTCTGGGAGATAAAATGATTGATACCTGTGAGTGATATTTATTTTTATTGGTCAGTATTCCCATTAGCTCTCTACAATAGGCCTATGACAAGCCACAAATTTTTTTTTGATCAATAACATTGGTGATTATTTCAAGAAAAGTTTGCTGGTTTTGACTGAGGTCTTCAATGTACCAACCTGGGGTCGGGGGAAGGAAAGTGAAATTGTGGCTGTCTTCCCATGCTGACATTTGAAAGGTTACATTCAAAGGAGCAACTGCATGGACAGACAAAGTGATAATAAACCCTACTTTAAACTCTGGGTGAATGCCAAAGGAGGTGTGCAGTCTTTGGGTAGAGGACACTACATCATTATTCTTTAAGCAAACAGAATTTGAAATTTCAAAGTTTTGTTTCAATATAGTACTTAATGTAGATTAGAAAAAAGGAGAGCAAGTCACAGTTTACGGAGTAGGGGAAAGGAGTTTAAACTCTGACATCACAAATGTTTCCTTTTACTCTTCAGACTGGATCTCTCAATGCCAGCACTATTGAAACAGTGATAATGGCCCTGAGATTTGCCTTTCTTTGTGATCTGCACCTCCAACAACCTGATTTTGGGGGTACATAAAAGCCAGGGCCTTGAAGAGATCATTGTAGAGGTCTCGCGTGCCTCCCAATGAAATTAGTATTTAAAATACTGATATACAAAGTTCAGGGTGATGAATAATTTGCCTCACTCCTGGTTCCAATTGCCTTAAGGATTTAAGAAACACTCTCAAGTAATAAAGCAGTTTAGGCAGTTTAAATCTACATTTAACAGCTGCTAAATTTTATCTATGGAGGATGCACTATTTGTAGGAAAGTGAACATCACAAAAATTCTTAAAGGGAGATTTTCATCCAAGTGTCTCCTCTCTGACCCAGATGAGAAGATGGTGTTACACAGGAAACACAAATAAGAATAGTTTATACTTGAGTAGCGGTAATGATTAAGGATGGATTAAGAGTGCATGCCATAATGTTTGAGAAATGTGCATGCTACATGCCTGGTGGTTGTGTAATATATTTGTTGCTGATACACATTTTTGCTGCATCTGTGGGCTGATCCTTCCCAATAGTAGATTGGCTGTTGTTGATATGGAAATTTACATAAACTTGGTTGGAAAGCAGAAAAAGAAAATAAAGACACATTTGTCTTGCGGAATCTTGTTGCATAACTTCATTTAAGAAAGACACAGTAATTTGCAGGAGGATTTTAAAAGCCCTAAAAGAAGCAGAATGAAGTTGGGACATCAACAATTGTTACAAATGAAATAAAATAAGTTTGGACAGATGGCTCAGTGGGTTAAGTGTTTGCTGCATAAAGACTTGAACCTGAATTTGCATCTTCAGAATCAGGAAAAAAAAAACAGATACTGGGATATGTGTATGTGTGTTACATGTACTCATTTATGTTTTTTTTCTTTTATTGTATTCTCATACATTACATCTAAATACCAGTTTTTCCTCCCTCCACTTTTCAGTTCTTCCTCACCCAACCTCTCCCCAGATTCACTCTTCCTCCATTTTCCTTCAGAAAAGGACAGGTGTCCCAAGGATATCAACCAAACATGGCATACCAAGTTGCAATCAGATGAGGCAGATACCCTTGCATCAAGGCTGGATGAGTCAGCCCATTGGGAGAATCGAGTCCCAAGCACAGACAAAGGGGTCAAGGAAAGGCTGTTTCTCACTGCTTGAAATCCCATAAGTACACAAAGCTATACAACCATAACATATATGGAAAAAGACCTAACTGAAACCCATGCAAGGTCTGTGTTTGTGGCTACAGACTCTGTGACCCTGTGAGCCCTGCTTAGTTGATGCTGTGGGCTGTGTTCTAGTGGTGTCCTCTGGCTCCTTCACTCCTATAATATCCCTCCCTCTCTTCTGTAATTCTTGCACTGGGGGCAGAGACAGGAGGATCCTGGAGGCTGACAGGATAGATAGTCTAGTAAAGAAGGCAGCAGAAGGTCTCATACATACCAGCCAAATTCTCTGCACCTGAGGTACCTGCCCGGCCCTGCATTGTCCTATTTTGAGGTGTCATGCAAAACCAAACTAACAAAATATCCTTTCACTTTTACAATTCACTTCCACGAGGTTTACATAGCCAGAAAATATCATCTAACTTGTCTCATAAATGTATGCCTGTGCCTGAAGCATTCACTGTTCAAATCCTCACCCTTTAATGACTTTTTTTCCCCCCGTACTTTGGTCCTGCAGCTGTGAGATAACTTGGGTATAAATTCTTCTTAGGGAATCTGCCTTACATGGAAACAACTTGGCAATATTTTCTCAACAACTGGGAGAAAGGTCTTTTCTTGGGACATACAAAGAGGCCAAGTGTGTGGATCACTGATTAGACAATGCAAAAAGAGGTGAATATAAGAGTGATGGGCTGTGACTCAGCATCACTTAGAGGAAGTCCTTTGACCTGGCTCCACACTGCACTAGAAAATGGAAAATCCTGCACAGATTGAGATTTCATGGTGAAATGGCGTAGAAACATCTTATTTAAATTGCAGCTACAACCATTGCTGTTGTTTCTTATGATGACATTCATGACATGTAAAATGTCTTTCTATTCCCATACTGTGACAACTTTGATATTTCTAATATTGGCCAATTGCCTTATGGAAGGTCCCACAGAAGCATAAAAACGCTCCCAGAAAGAGGGGTATTTAAAATGTTCTGGTGTGTTCAGCAGACACTGTTTAAACCATCACAGCATATTTACAAAAAATAGTCTTAAAAATACTTTAGCATAAACATAAAATGTGAGTAAAATCCCTTTATTATTAGAAATAGTCACATTAATTGCTGGCTATAAATGTAATAAAACTTTATGAAGTATAATAATGCTAAACCTTATTTATATTATTGTATTTACATAAATAAACAATTATATTCAAAACTACCACATCAACATTATTAACTTATATTGAAGAACTATTAAATAGTATTAAGGTTGACTGAAGTCTCACATCTATTTTTTTTCTATTCAGATATCTAGTTGCCATTTTCCTTCTTTCTTTTATTTATTCATTTTCCGACTCCTGCATTTTCAGAAGGGACTAGAGGAAGTAAGCTCTTCAATAAAAGTTTTTCATATTTGCTGAAGGTTTATAAATAATTTTGTAGAATATAAAACAGTTAAATTTCACCTGATAAAGTTATTTGCAGTAAGACAACTAAATAAATACATGAACAGAAACATCTGAGGGAATCTAGGGAGCCATAAAAGCTTAAAGTGTGGAAAAGGCTGATCTCATAAATGTTGGATACTGTGGTGTAGGCAAAATTAAAGTTGATTCTGAAAGTTTTCTGCAATTTCTTTTTTCAGTAAGGAAAATGAGATTAATCTTTTGTTGCACAGTTTCCAGCTGTGTCCATTATATCAAGTACATCTTATGTTATGTTGGATGATACTATATTAGATCTAATCAAAAATGCAAATATTGTTTATAAAATTGCTTAAAATTCCAATTATCCCCATCAAGCTTCTTTGAGTAAAAATTTGTGTTATATGTCTTTGGAGACATTTAGTCTTTTTAGTTTCTTCTAAGTAGTCACTTTTGCATGTGCACATTTCAAAATCCTTTCTAAACAATTCTTGTTTGTTTAGTGACTGAAATCAGGAATCTGGGGAGACAGAAAACAGCAAACTCTCAAGATGATAAACACATACACACATACATTTTGTTAACAAATAGAAATCCAAGGTCAATATTAAAATTTATAGAAAAAAAACAGTGAGAGAGATTTAAATTTTTTAAAAGATGTATGGATGAGGATAACTTTTATGTCCATATAGACACATGGCTGTGAAGGTCAGAGAGAAAAAATTGGGTACTGATGAATGGACGTTAGCACAGTGATTTCATAGGTAGCATTTATGTGCACAGCAGTCTACACTAAAGCCTGTGCCTGACACAGAAGGGTCAAACAAAGAACTATACCCAGGACAGGCTGTGAAATCTATAGATCTTCCATCCCTAATAGAACAGTGAGGATTAGACTTGTGGTTACCAGGAACTGGAAAGGGTCAAAAAGAACAGGAAGAAATTAATCGGTACAAAATTATGATCATGTAGAGAATATATCCAGAATTCTACAATACTTGACAGCAATATTGTGTAGTTAAATGTGATTGGAAGGATTTTTAATATTTCCAATAAAATTGAGAGATAAATGTTTCGGATGATATGTACACTGACTATACTGACTTGATTAGTGTAATTCATCTTTATGAACAAAATATCACTCAGTACCCAGTGTATATCTATAGCTACACATAAATTAAGAAGTAATACCTTAGCTTTCTACATTTTTCTTCTAGGGTAGTATCACAAACTAAAGAGAAACCGTAGGAGTAGAGTCAATACTGAACTGGAGAGAGACAAGAGAGTAAAGGAGAGAGGAAGTCTAGGTCAAAGCCACAGAGGAGCAGCATCCAGGAGCTGTCTTGTGCTTTGAACACTGCACACTTAGAACAGAAGAACAAGCTCTGTGAAGTTATACACACACTCCAAGACGCTCCTCCTTCAAAAGGATCAGGACCACACAGTCACTTAAAATATTGAACAGAAAGTTATTTTGAGGTACCATGCATCTGAAATTATCATAAGAAAAAATAATAAGTGTGATAACTTCCTCACAGATGCTTAAAAAAAAACCACCACAACCAACCACACAGAGAAAGATAAGTGCAATGTACTCTACAGTAATTAGCTTAAAATGCTTCAGGAACATGACACAATGTATGAAAAAGAAATGCACATTAGAATTGGAGGAAGTTTTTGTTCTTGAGAGTCTTTTCAGAAGTGATTTAATCCTTAGACAATGTATACATGACATCATCACACTTTGTGAGGAAAACATTAGGGAAAACATGTGCAATTTTCTTTTGTGCTGTTTTGTTTTCTTGAAAATTTGGTCACAATAACATGGGCATAATGTTAAAAATGTTGCTAAATATAATACAAAAAACTTAAATTAATTATGAGATATTCTATTTTTACTATTTTCACTGTTTAAGTAAACCATTTTGTTTATATTTTGACTGCAAAGGACATAAAGTATAGGAGATAGGTAAAATCTTATAAGACAATGTTAAAGTAGAAAATTAACATAAACTCAAAATATATTTCAAGCTTAGTACTTGGATGTATGTTATGTATATTAGTTGTATACATAGCTAAGAATACATTACATTATAGTGTTGTATCCAATTATATAATATATTTTCCATATATTATATGATAAGAATATATTCATATATACATATACGTATATACAGGTACATATTCTCACTAGAAACCTGTTAGACTGAGCACATAAAAACTCATATTTATGCTTAGAATATCACTATGCCACTATTAAAAAATCAATAATTAATAAGAGAATTATGATTCCTTTTGTTAGGTAATAAATGTATGAAACCACTAAATTCTCTAGTATGCCCATTTCAAAGGGATTCAGAAGTCTACTTACTGAGGTCATTTGAATGTCAAAATAATAATAATTTAAAACACCAATCTCTATTAAAATCTTCTCCATGTATGGATTCACAACTGCACTGTATGTTTGTATTTACAAGTTCTATTTTATTTGGGGGGATGACACATAAGCAGTTGACTATTAATGAATAAAGATTAAAAAATCACTTATGTTTCTTTTGAATAGAAAATACACCCCATGATCAAATAGAAAAAAATAACCTACTCCAAATACTTCCACTAATGAAATGCAATTTCTAATTAATTAGTAGAACTAGCTCCTGGACTAAAAACACTAATGTGGAGACAAATGAATATTATACACTTAAGACTATACCATTTATAATAATTTTCAGTTAATACTCTATCCATTCATTGTGAATTTCATCCCCAAAAAGTATACACTTCAGCACTGTTTAGTATATTTTTCATGTTCTTAGCCATCTTTATCTCATCCCAGAAAAGTTTTACCTGATGAAAAGTAACTACCTTCCAAAATTATTCACTAAATGCCTACTTTATCACTCTCTAAAATTGTGTCCACAATGTTCATTTAATTTAAATAATGTAAATAATTATAAAATGATATAAAATAATTATAAAATTTTGGTACCAGATTTCATTCATTCAAAAGGTATTTATCGGGGGCTGTACAAGACAGTGGCAACCAGTTTCACCATATCTGAAACTCCAAAATTGATAAGTGGAGGGGCAGCTGAAGGCAGAACATCCATATTGAGGCTTCCTGGGAGAGAGGGGACAACCCGTGAGCTGAGACAGTTTGGATCCAGGTCTCCTGTGAATGTCTCCAGGGAATGAGAGTGGTAAATATTCAACCTTCATGCACATCCTCTGCAGAGGTGGCCTGCAGTGGCCTTTTCCCCAAGCACTGGCATCCCTGATTGGTTGAGGCCTCATTGCTTGACCGATGTACTAGCTTCCACATTTTCTGACTGAAATGGCAGAGGTGGCCTCCCACATGCACCTGCACTGCCTCTCATGCATAAGCTCCACCCTTCCAGGTATCTGCACACTCTAGTAACCTCTCCCTCAAGGCACACTTCCATGCACATGCCTGCACTTGCACACATGCACCTGGGACCTTCCTCCCTTAAGCTACAGCTGAAACACCAACATCCATGCTCAAAGAAGTGGACCTCTCTCATCTTCCTGAAGAACACTCCAGACACCAGAGACAGACGGACACAGTCTGAAGTACAGTCTCCAAGAACAACAACAACAAACAACAACAACAACAAAAAAAACCGAAGGTTACAGATAAACAGATGGCTAAAGGTTGGCTTAAGAACACATCCAACCTGTTTCAGTCATGATCTTGATGGCTGACTCTTTGACCCTCCCCCATACAAGCCAGGGAGTGACAGACTGGCTAGATCCCAGGGAAGGACATTGCAGCCAGCCCTGAGGAGACAGGATAAGCTGGGGTTGGATGGAAGGGAAGGAGGTCCTCCCCTGTTGGTGGACTTGGAGGGGGCAGGGAAGAGGGAGATGAGGGAGGGAGTGGGAGGGTAGGAGGGAATGGGGGAGGGGGCTATGCCTGGGATTCAAAGTACCTAACCTGTGATTGAGATAAAAATAAATA
>CM053761.1:32257078-32294788 GCA_028658305.1 Pachyuromys duprasi | reverse complement strand
TGTCTTTTTTTCCATTGTATGGCTTTTGGCTTCTTTGTCAATCCATAAGTTTGTGGGTTTATTTCTGGGTCTTCTATTCAATTTCATTGATCCACTATTCTGCTTCTATAGCAATACCATGCAGTTTTTACTACTATTGCTCTGAAGTTCAGCTTGAGATCAGGGATGGAGATACCTCCAGATTATCTGTTGTAGTATGGGATCATTTTGACCATTCTGGTTTTTTTGTTTGTTTGTTTGTTTTTCCATACAAAGTAGAGAAATGTTCTTTCAAGCTCTGTAAAGAATTGTGTTGATATTTTAATGGAAATTGCATTGAATCTGTTGATTGCTTTTGGCAGGATGGCCATTTTCACTATTTAATTCTACTGATCCTTGAGCACAAGAGATCTTTCCATCTTCTGATAACTTCTTCAAATTCATTACACAATGGAATACTACTCAGCAATTAAAAACAAGGTAATCTTGAAATGTGCAGGCAAATGGTGGGATCTAAAAATATTATCTTAAGTGAGATATCCCAGAACCAGAAAAACACAAATGGTGTATACTCACTTATTAGTGGATATTAGACATATAATATAGGATAAACATACTAACATCTAAACACCTAAAGAAGCTAAGCAAGAAGGAGGACCCTAGGTAAAATTATCAATACTCACCCAAAAAGACATATGGGATGGACATTGGAAGAAGGAGAAAACGGGAAACTGAACAGGAGCCTAGTACCGAGGAACTCTGAAAGACTCCATCCAGCACTGTAACATAGCAGATGCTGTGACTCATACCCAAATTTTGGGCAGAGTGCAGGGAATCTTATGAAAGAAATGGGAAATAGTAAGACATGGAGAGGACAGGAGCTCCACAAGGAGAACAACAGAAACAAAAAATCTGGACTCAGGGGTCTTTTCTGAGACTGATATTCCAACCAATGACCATGCATGGAGATAACCTAGAAACCCTGCTCAGATGTAGCCCATGACAGCTCAGTATCCAAGTGGGCACCCTAACAAGGGAAACAGGGACTGTCTCTGACATGAACTCATTGGCAGGCTCTTGATCATCTCCTCTTGACAATGCAGCCAGTCCTGATGAGACCAGGCAGGTTAGCATCAGATGGAAGGGGAGGAGGACATACCCTATCAGTAGACTTGGAAAGGGGCATAGGAAGAGATGAGGGACGTGGGACTAGGAGGGAATGAGGGAGAAGGCTACCAAATATAAGCTTGGGAATTACTGGATTCCAAACTGCTCTGGTGGATTATTGTTGTTTGGAATTATTACTTTAGGAGTAAATCTGAAAATTTCTGTGAGGATTAGAAATACCTCAACTTGCGTGGACCAACCAAAGCTTCAATTAAAGATGTGTATTATTACTCAAGACCAAATGTTATTTGTAAGCAATAGCCTGAGTTCTGAGTGTTCTCTTGACTTGCAGCACAATATAAAGCAAACATTTTTTTTCTCTGTATTGAGTAGGTAAATAATTGCTTAGGGAAGAGAAATCATATGAACTAATATATCACCTACCTTCAAATATGCCATGACAGATGACCCCTGATTGGGACTTTGTTAATTACTGAAAGATACTTCAAAGTTCCTATTTTGGATCCTTCCAGTTCTGTTCAGGAATCTTGCCATTGAGGTTATAAGTTTTGACACATAGTTAGCTTTTAAAGTGAATAAATTATTTGCCTAAAGCCTAAACTTTGTTTGTGTTGTAATGGTCCCATTTTTCTATGACTGCTTATATTGATCTGTCTAGAAACTATCACTTTAACTTGATTTTACCATTGCTAAATATTGTTGGGAGAGATTCTCTCTGAATTAGTCTACTGATAATTAGTTTAACAGTCATTGGTGAGTATGATACTTAGTTTATTATTTAATAAACTAAGCGGAATTTTTTTTAATTTAATTTTATTTATGTATTTATTTATTGCAATTTATTCATTTGTATCCCCTCTGTAGCCCCCTCCCTTTTTCCCCCATGCCCTTTCCCTAGTCCGCTGATGGGGAGGTTCTCTTCCTCTTCTATCTGACCCTAGATTATCAGGTCTTATCAAGGTTGGCTGCATCCTCCTCCTCAGTTGCTACCATGGCTGTACCCCCCCAGGAGGAGGTGATCAGACAGCCTGACACTGAGTTCATGTCACAGACAGTTCCTGTACCCATTACCAAGCAACTCACTTGGAAACTAAGTGGCCAATGGGTTTCCCTAGGGAAGATGCTTAATCCTCATTCAGAAGGGCAAATGGGAAAGACTTTGGAAATAGAAGACAGAAAACAAGACAGGAGCCTTCCACAAAGGACCTCTGAAAGACTCTTCCCACCAGGTTATCAAAGGAGATACTGAGAATTGTGGCCAGACTTTGGGCAGAGTGCCAGAATCCTTATGGAAGAAGAGGACATGGAAGGATCTGGAGGGAACAGGAACTCCACGATGAGACCAACAGAGCCAAAAACTTGGGCCTAATGTGGACCTGCAGTGACTGATACTCCAACTAAGGACCATGCATGTAGAAAACCTAGACCCCTTGTTCAAACTAAGCAGATCTTTAATTAAAGACTTCAGAACCTTTACTATGCTCACATTTAGAAGACGGGCTCTCATACAGTGTTTCACATTTATTTTGTGGTTATGGGCACACAGGTACAGTGCTTCAAATACATTACATTGTTCTAAGTCATACTCACACCTTAATTTCATTTTCACAGAAGTACGAATGTTATTCTGATCACATTGGATTAGGTAAGTTAAGGAATAGACAAGTTCAGGTAAAGAAGAAACAGTTAAATTTGAAACTCAGGGAATTTGACTTCAACTCCATCAATTAGGTAACATATGGCTTGCTTCTGAGACAGTGTTAGGAAGTACTGTGTGAAAGAGCATTTAGTAAGTTTGGGTCACTATCATTAGTAGTTTTGATTAATAAAGTTGATTGAATGTCACACTAATTCCCCCATTTTTTTTCATATGATTCCCTGTACTCTGCCTAAGGTTTGATTATCAGTTGCAACATGTGTTTTGATACGCAGCTAGGAATAGTCTTTCAAAGGCCCTCTGTGGTAGGCTCCTGTCCTATTACTTGTTTTCTTCTATTTCCAATGTCCATCCCATTTGTGTTTCTAAGTAAGGATTGATCATCTTACCCCGGGTCCTCTTTCTTGTTTATCTTCTTTAGATGTACAGATTTTAGTATGTTTATCATAGTTCTAAATAAGTGTGTATTTCTGCTTGAAATGTGTGACTTTCTGCTTCTGGGATACCTCACTCAGGATGATCTTTTCTAGGTCCCACCATTTACCTGCAAATTTCCTGATTTCCTTGTTTTTAATTGATTAGTAGTATTCCATGTGTAAAAGTACCACAATTTCTGTATCCATTCCTCAACTGAGGGGCATCTGGGTTGTTTCCAGGTTCTGGCTATAATGAATAAAGCTGCTACAAACATGGTTGAGCAAATGTCCTTGTTGTGTACTTGAGCCTCTTTTGGATATATGCCTACAAGTGGTATAGCTGGATCTTGAGGAAGCACTATTCCTAATTGTTGAGAAAGCACCAGATAGATTTCCAAAGCGGTTGTACCAGTTTACATTCCCACCAGCAATGGAGGAGGGTTCTCCTTTCTCTACAACCTCTCCAGCATGTGTTGTCACTTGAGTTTTTGATCTTAGCCTTTCTGATGGGTGTAACGTGAAATCTCAGGGTCATTTTGATTCACATCTCTCTGATGGCTAAAGATGTAACTCCACAAGGACCAAATATATCTGGGCCCAGGGTTTTTTTTTTTTTTTTTCTGAGACTATTTTTCCAACCAAGGACCATGAATGGATGTAACCTAGAACCCCTGCCCATATATAGCCCATCACACCTCAGTATCCAAGTGGGTTCCCTAGTTAGGGGAACAGGGAATGTCTCAGACATGAACTCAAAGGATGAATGGCTGGATCTTTGACACCCTCCCCCAACAAAGGAGGAACAGCCTTGCTAGGCCACAGAAGAAGACTTTGTAGCCATCCCTGAAGAGATCTGATAAGCTAGGATCAGATGGAAGGGGAGGAGGACCTCTCTCATCAGTGGACTTAGAGAGGAGCAGGAAGGAGGTGAGGGAAAGAGGGTGGGATTGGGAGGGAATTAGAGAGGGGGATACAAAGTAAATAAAGTGTAATTAATATAAATAAATAAATAAATAAATAAATAAATAAATAAGTTGATTGAATGTGTTCTACTGGGCAAATCCTCAAGAGATTTTTTTTTCCCCACCTGTTGAAACCTTTAAAAAACTGAGTTCAGAAAAAAAAACTGAGTTATATTTATTTAGATAAACATAAGAAAGAAACAACTAGGCTAAAATCCTAACAGGACCCAAAGCACTCAGGAAGGGAAATCATGGTGGGTACTTGAGGCCAAATGTTGATTATATTTTGATTACAAGGAAACACAATCTTAACTCTTCCCTAGTGGAGGTCAATCTAGTTTGATTCTCTGAAGTGTATCTCAAGTTAGACTTTCTAAAGACCACATGATTTCATTTTAAACCTTTTATAACAAATACAGCTTCTAATTTAGCAGTGCTTGGATATGTACTACTGGACATATCAATGATAGGCTATTTCAATTTGGATTACATAGCATGAAAAAAATGGGTCAGGAATGTCTCCATCTTCATAATTTCTGATATTCAAATGAGAAGGAAAGTTTGTTCCATTAAGGTTGATGTCCTTAATTACATATGAGTTATTGACCACCATATATTTGATAGAACTTAATGTATTTCAATTCCATTGTTTTGTCCTACATAGAAAAGTGTCAAAATGTTTATTTTTTCAGAGATTGATTCGACTTCAAACTTTATTCAAAGACTTACATATATGAGGAATATTTATATAAAGTCTTCAATTAAGATGGTGATAAAATAGTGTTCAACCCCTAAATATGTTTCAAAAGTTCTTTGAACACAAAATCCAAAGAATATAATTATTATTTTATCTTTTCCCACTAACTAAATATCCTTGTCCAGTGTTCATATAAGGACATTAGGGGAAATTAGAGGAGTATTTTTTCTTTTATAATTTATGACTAAAGTAGAAAAACATAAAAGGAAACATCTTGGTCTGTTCATTTGTCTTTTGAACAGAGGTAATCATTTTGAATTTGAGTTTGATAAAGATGTTTAACTCCACATTAAAAAACAAAAAGAAGTCCTGGTGCTGGGGACGTGGCTTAGTTGATGATCATACCTACAGTCTACATAGGGGGACCTGAGTTCAAATTCTCAGCACCTATGTATAAAAATGGGTGTGGCTCTGTGCATCTATAATGCCAACTCTCTGAGGGGCAGTTACAGAAGGACTAGCGAGCTTTGCTGGCTGCCAGCCTACCTAGCTCCAATTTCAGCAAGAGATCCTGTCTTAAAGAAATAAAGCAGAGCGTGGTAGAGCAGGGTAACATGTGTCCTTTTCTGGCCTGCATGTACACTGTTGTGCATACACAACACACATGTGCTCACAGAACACATAGAAAAAAATAAATTAAAACAGTTCCAAAAATGAAATAATTATACAGTTCACATAGAGAGATAATTTATGTTCATTAAGCACAATAAAATACATTAATGTTATAAATGCCATCCCACAATTTATGCACATTATTCAGTATTTTAAAGAAAAATCATCTGGAGACAACTATGTTGGGTTTTCCTTCTTTGATTGATTGTAATTCTTCTTCTTTTCCTGAAAAATGTGTTCCCTGAATAAATCAATTTGAGATGATAGTTTTTTGCATTTTTTTTGTTTAGAGAATGCAGAATGCTATGTTCCTGCATACTGCCCTCCCTGATGTTAGATGGGAAATCTCATGTATTTCAGAACCTTTGGCACCTAAGAGGAAGGAGTCACTTTTTTTGTAGATCAATTTTTTTTCATCATCTCTCTTTTATATCTGGACCTGGATTTCCTGGCTTAATATTTCAGCTTGTTTTCAGATTCCAGTGAATGTGTTATGCTGATATTTAAAAGTTTCAGTATTGATTTTTAGCATTTTTGTTTGTTTGTTTGTTTAGATTTGCATTATTTTTTCCTGAACTGCAAATGTTATATTTGTAATAATTTTCAAACATATCACTAGACTTCCATTAACTTTTTCCTTCACTCCTTCTTGTCTTTCTTCTTTTCTTTTTCTTGTTGTCTTGTTTACTCAAACTGAATACTTTTGTCTGTCTTCAAGGTCACTGAAGGTCTTTTTGTCTGTCTGTTCCATTTCTGTTAATATACATTGTTCATTTAAGAATGATAGTAACTGCTAGATGTGTTTATCAGTTATATTCTTTATAATTTGTTTTTAAGAAATAACTTCCTGATAAGCTAGAGTTAGATGGAAGGGGCAGGGGCCCTCCCCTATCAGTGGACTTAGAAAGGAGCAGGGAGGAGATGAGCTAGGGATGGGGGATTAGGGAGGGAATGCAGGAGGGGGCTATGGCTGGGATATAAAGTACATAACCTGTGATTAATATAAAATAAAAATGTCAAGAAAAAAATCACAATAAATACTGAATTCTAAAAAAAAAAGAAAGAAATAACTTCCATTGTGCTACAGATAGTTGTTAACTTTTTAATGAGACTTTTTACTTTCTAACATCTTTGTATTTTTTCACAGAAAGAGCTTTTTATGCATATTTTAAATTTTTCACAGATTTGTTATGTCTTCATAATCTGAACAATAGCATTTATTTATTTTATTTTCCTTTCTATTTAAAATGTTCCTTTCACTTTATGTTGGATAGATTGTTTCTCAAACTAGTACATTTCAGATTCTTCATCATTTGCTGGATGTTATTCCAACATTTTTTGCAGAAAAGAAAGGTTCTACCATGATACTTCTGTGTCTAGTCTAGCTTCTTATAGCTAAGTGAACTCTCAACCATCATTAAAATCTAAGGGAAGATTGGGTTTTCTTTTTTGTTGGGATGAGTGAAAGTCTGCCTTTCCCCTAGCTTTCCACACTAGCAGTAAATAGAAGGACATTGCCTTAGTTATTTTCCTGTTACTATAATTAAATCAGCCCAACAAAAGCAATGTGAAGAAGGAAGGAAACATGTATATTGTTTCACAGTTCAAGTCCATCATAGCTGGGAGGTCAAGGTTATAGGAGTTTAAAATAACTTGTTAAAATGTGCTCTCAAACAAAAAGAAAAAGAAAAAAAGAGGATAATGAGTTTGGTGCAGATAAATTCTGTTTCACCTCTTATATAGTCTACATTTGTAGCTAGGGAAGGAGGCCATCCACCTTGGCCAGGTCTTCCTACATAAATTAAAGCAATAAAGATAATACCCCAGAAGCATATGCACAATTCTTTATCCCAGATGATTTTGGATTATGTCATACTCACAATACTAACCATCTCAGGGATTTCCTTCTCTGTGAATGAAGGTCCCGGCTTCCTATTTGAACTTCTGTGGTCCAACTTTAGTTGGGGGATTGGAATGGATTGTGCCCTTAAAAGTAGAAATATAGGGTCCCTATTTTACTTGTGAAGGTCACAATTCCTCTGAGGCATTTGGCTAAAGGTGTGTAGCTGCTGTCTAAAAGACTCCACCGTGCTAGTTTTCTTTGTTCTAGATCCCAGGCTAAAAGTCAGTGAGCTTTTACTGTAAATTTCATGTCTGTTCTCAAAAGTGTTTTGAGGTTGCTAGCTTCTTTGCATCCAGTCTGGGTTGCTTGAGGCAAAACAGAAACCAGGGGAGAACAATTAATATTTAGCTTGATTAAAGGATTACTTACTGCTTCTCTTCTTTTATTCATACTTCAGAAGCTCTCATTGTTGCTTTGTATATAATTTCCAGGTATTATGCTCTCTTGCATTGAGAAAGTGGGAGAAATCACACCTGTTCCAATTTGAGGAGCAAATTATGGCCTCAATAATTAATTTCCTCTAATACATTAAATAATTCTACTTGTTATTAATTTTAAAAAATCATATATATTAAATGAGTTTAGGTTTGCTATTTTTAATTGGTCTAGAATAAATGATGTTCATAAAATACTCTAGCTATTTTGGTGAAAAATATATTTGCAAGTTACCAAGCAACCACTATCTCCCTCCTGCCTATACTGTTTAGATGCTGCAAGTTTCAGCTTGTAGTTTTCATCCTTCTCGCATGACCACTTGGTGTGAAAGTGGTGCACATTTTAATGCTTTGAGACATGTTAAAAGATTTTTCCTTTCTTTCCTCTTTGCCTTTTCTCTTAGCACAAAAAAACTAAGTATACGCTTGTCTTTAGGTCAAGGGTATTAGGGCATAAGGTCAAGGGACAAGCAGTATTGAAAAAAAATTAAAGATTTGTTTTCACCCATTGTGACTCCTATATCTGCAAATGTAAAGCAGCATATAAGCTATAAATATTTTAGGACTTGCTTTGCAATAAAATATAAACATCATACAAATTAACTCAGTGCAGCTTTAGAAATGCATAAATGTGCAAAAAAGCCCATGAAAAAAAATAATGTCAATGTTGGTATCTTGGCATTTATCAATCACCCAGTGCATTCTTTGCCAAAGTTGTTCTCATCATTCCTTCTAACATCCTTTGAGGTAAGCTATTATTAACCTTTTTAACAAGGAACTTGTTAAATTGGATAGAAAATTTACTCCAGAAATGGGGAGTATCTTATTAGCTTAAATGTGTTCTGCCATGTCCTTCTTGGGGTTTGAAGAAATGTCTGTAGTTTTGTTGGGATTTCTTAGCATATGTGAGTTATATTGTAAGTATTTAACTTGTGATTCTAGTATAACTTTGTAGTTTATAACTGAACCTGGTCCATCTTACGTCTGTCTCTTTAGTTCCCATTTCTTACTCTGTCAATCAGCTTAACTTGCTTAGCATTCTTTGCCTTTTCCAAACCTTTCACAAATTAGGACTGCTTCCTCAACAGTTTTACTCCATCACCTCTAGTGATAGAAAATTACATGTAAACCTTGCTTTTCTTTAGTATGTTAATGTTCTATTTTCTTCATGAAATGATTTGAAGTATTCATCCTATGTCAAAAAATTCCAATCCTATAGAATTAAGTTCCACCCCGCATCTCTGCACTCCCTCCTCCCACCCTAGTCTCTGTATGTTAAACAGCACGCTGGTTTGCAAATATACCATCTGTGACGTTTTGCGTGGGAGTCACACACCCCTTTCAGCTGTTTGAAAACTAGGTTGCAGTTGGTGGCACTTTGTGGGGATGTTTGAAGTTATGTCCTTGGTGGAGGAAGTATATCACTGAAGGTGGACTTTTAGAAGTTAAAGGCTCTCCAGAACTTCCAGTTCACTCTCTCTCTGTTTCCTGTGATTCAAGAAAAAAGCTTTCCAATCGCTGTTTCAGCTGCCATGCTGCCCCATGCCTTTTCATTGGTCCTAGTGTTTTATCCTAGTAACAACAACAACAACAACAACAAAATAACCAATAAACATTGTGCTCTTTATCTCTAGCCTTTGTTTCTCATATTTAATCTAAGATTTCACATTCCAATAAATATATAAGCTCTCTAGAGATGCCAAAAACTAGTCAGATTGGGTTCTTCTAGAGTGGTGGTTCTCATTCTCCCTAATCCTGTGACAATTTAATACAGTTCTCCATGTTGTGATGACCTCAACCATAAAATTACTTTGTTGCTACTTCGTAACTGTAATTTTGCTACTGTTATGAACTATAATGTAAATATCTGACAAGCAGGGTCTCCAACTTCCAAAGGGCTTGTGACCCACAGGTTGAGAACTGTTCTAAAAATTACAGCAATTTATTCTGTTATTGTGATAAAGATTTCGTTTTAAACATTTGAGGACGAATTTGATATCAGGAACTTTGTATCTTTGCCTGAAAACCCTCTGCTTGAGAAATAATAATTCTAGAATTGGGGTGTGTTTTCAGAGGCGGCTACAATGGCTATGGCTGTGCATCATGTTTATATGCCTTCCTTGGTGAGTTCTCTAAAGCTAATATGTACTTTAGTCATTTAACAGAATACCAAATGACTATGATAATTTTAAGGAACATGTTTACTCCTTAGGAAATCTAAAGCACTATTTTCTCCACAATAAACATTTGTTTGTTTTTTATTTCTCCTTGGATATTTCTATCGAAGTGTGCCTCTTTTATTAAGTCCTTTAGAAGAGCAGACAAAGTCCTAACAGTGAGCTGAAAACAGAGCAAATAAGCATTAAATGCTCCTGTAATGTTTAGGTTGCCCGTGCCCCACCACACAGAAAAGGCAATAAATATATGAGTATTTGAGGGAAATTTCAGGAATTTTGCATTTTCCATCACCTGTTGATCTCTTTTCAACAGATTCTGAGTTTTTTTTCTTATTTTTTATTTTTAAAATTCCGCTTAAACAAATAATTGCTTTAGGAATCACGCACATATTTACATATGTTGATTTTCTACACAAAAAATTCTTGATATTTGATACTTCTAATTGCACATAAGTGTCATTAAAAAAGCATTGACTTTACTCACTAACAACTTGAAGTTAGAAATGTTTGAGTGATTATGATACTTTCACACTACTGTATCCCAATTATTCTTGGACATATCTGACTACTTCAGGTAAACCCACATGCGCTAAACTCAAAATGAAGCATGAATGTTTTCCTCCACCGTCTTCTTGAGTAAGAACATAAACTTCAAAAATAGACCCTCTGAATATTTTACTCAAAACAACTTAGCAGTGTCATTTTCCAAATGTGCCTACTTTAAGTTCATCCCTGTTGTTTAAGACATTTTTTTCTGAGTTAAGACCGACTGAGTCTTATTTTCTTTAAATATATAATCATAGATATTTAAAAGTTGAAGTAAACCCCCCAAAACATGAATTGAAAGTCTTACTTTAAGCCTAAGGTCCTGATTAGAAAATGTTATTTAACACTTCTCTTCACTAGAGATTGGTGCCAGTATATTCTCTCCCACCACACCCATCCAGTTATGAGAAGAATTTTATGATATGCAAGTTTGGGTGTCATATTTAATGAGAAATGCTCAATTATTTTACAGCAACCCTAATATTTATATATGAAATCATTTTTGCAGATTTATCAAGTTACATGTAAAAATGAGGTGTAAGTATTCTGGCACTCTCTTTAGGGAATTACTCAAATTCATTAGTTTTTTAACAATATTGGCCACCCAGGTAATCTGCACAAAACTGAAGGTCCCTTGGTGCTTTCAGACTACTTTTTATAGCAGAGGAACAACTTCCTATCTTCTGAATGCCTCTCAATTGTCAAACTAGTGGTATTTAGTAGTCTTCTTCTAAATATTCCTTTGTATTAAATTGTGTCTTTATGATAGTGGTGAGCTATATGTTCCCAGGATTGTGCTGCTTTGCTCATTATATAGGCCTAAGTTTTGTTTGTTTGTTTGTTTTGTTTTTCTGGAAGTGATCTAGTTTATGTTGTCCATTACTAAATCATTTGAAACATTTTGGTCCTTTCTATAACATCAATTACTGAGCAGATAGTGAATAAAGTAATGGGCGGATAAATGGATGGATGAATGGGTGATATAAAAATGGGAAATGAATGAATGAAAGACTTTTCATAAACACTGTGGGTTTAATGAGAGAAAAACTGATCTTTAACAAATGTGTACACCAAGGTCACACAGTGATGAATAATGTTTGAGTATATAAAAATATAAAATTAAAGGCAATAAGCCTTCAATTTAGGCACCCTAATATCTTCAGCCAAACGTAGGAATTAGGAAGGAGAATGGTGATGTATACCTCCTGTCTTTGTCTCATATATATCCTTTTCCATAAAATACCCCATTGGAATTGTCTTAGCTTTGAATAGATATTACTTGGAGATTACATAATTACCTCAGATCTTTCAAGTAAGGGTAAGAAATAATGAAGAATTTCGGATTCTCTTTTAATTTTCAATTCTTTTATCTGTACAAACTGTAAGATAAAGCTGTTGAATCTGAACAAGGTTTTTGTAACAATTGTGACTCTGATATCCTTACATTACTTAGTTACCTGTCACTCAAAGAACTGTGGATTAATCAGATGATTAATCTGCTAATTCTGTTGACTGTCATTGTGGCTTGTGAGAGGTTGACAGTGACCGGTTGGTTTATAAATATTTTATAAAACTTATCACAGTTAAATCATCAGATAAAACTGATCTCTAGCTGCACAGCTCTGTTTTGCCTGTGTATATGTCCACACAAAAGTATGGCATTGGAAAACGACCTTATAAAGGCAAATACACTGAAGTGGGACTTGTATTCCCCAAATCCTAGTCCTTACGTGTGCACAAACCATTATGATGATTCTCAACTTTGACAATTTCAATTCCAGAAACACAGCTACTGACAACTTTGTGTTATGTCAACAGATAATGATCTGAGCACTTCTGAGAGTCTGTCCTGAAAATGTCATTTCTGGAGTACATTCCAATGGAAACACTCCCCTCCTGCCTTTGCTCTGCTCTCACCTTCTAGAAACACTAGATCTCTGCTTTATAAATTCTGTAGTAAAAAAAAAATAATACTTTCTCAGCTGATTCTTAAGTATGATGTCAGCTGTAGTGTAATCACAGTATGTGTTTGTGCTTGTATGTGTGTATAACATATATACATATACATATCTATTGCATACAAACACATACATATAACATTCACATATATATTACATATAACATTGCATGCACATATATATGCATATATATTACATTTTTTACTTTCTCAGCAGGATCTGGAAAATAGTTGATTCCTAGTAAACATTCTTTCCTTGAGGGATGTAGATGTTATTTATTAAGTGAATCTTGTGTGACATGCAGTAATGGTTGTGTGTCTCCTTCCCCAACAGTCCCCCAAGACCTTTATTTATTTAATCATTATTTCTTTATTATATATTGTTATTATATATTTATTTTGTTTTTTGCTAGGTAGGCTTGTTAAACCTTCTGTAAAGTCTAAGTGCAGGAATTCTGGGAATGCTTAAATTCATAGCCTTTGTAATTCTGTGTTTTCCCTCTATTCTCCCACTTTCACCTTTGCTTTCTCCATTATCCAATTTCAAGTAGACTACACGGAAACTATACTCTTCGCAATAGCCACAAATAATATCAAGTACCTTGGTATAACTATAGCAAACAAGTGAAAGGCCTGTATGAGAAGAACTTCAAGTATCTGAAGAAAGAAACCTAAGAAGATATCATAAGGTGGAAAGATATGCCATCCTCATGGACTGGTAGGATTAATACAGTAAAAATAGCCATCTTACCAAAAGCAATCTATAGATTCAATGTGATCACCATCAAAACAGCAACGAAGTTCTTTACAGACCTTGAAAGAACAATTCTCAACTTCATATGGAGAAACGAAAAACAAAACAAAAAACAAACAAACAAACAAAAAAACAGAAGAGCTGAAACTAAAACAATACTATACAATCAAAGAACTGGAGATATCTCCATCTCTGAATTTAAATTATACCAAGGAGCAATAGTAATACAAACTGCATGGTACTGGCATAGAAATAGACTGGTTGATCAATGGAATCAAATAGAAGAGCCAGAAATAAAGCCACATACCTATAGATACTTGATTTATGACCAAGAACCCAAAACCATGCAATAGAAAAAAGACAACATCTTCACCAATTCTGCTGGCGTAACTGGTTGTCTACATGTATAAAAATGCAAAAAAATCCATATTTATCTCCCCGTACAAAACTTAAATCTCAGTGGATCAAAGACCACACATAACACCAAATATACTAAATCTATTAGATTAGAAAGTGGGGGAAAGTATAGAACTCTTTGGCATAAGAGACAACTTCCTGAACAGAACACCAACACCTCAGGCTCTAAGATCAACAATTAATAAATGAGACCCTTTGAAACTAAAAAGCTTCTGTAAGGCAAAAAAAAAAAAAACAAAAACAAACCACCAATAGAATGAAACGACAGTCTATAGATTGGGAATAGATCTTTACCAATCCTACATACAACAAATGGCTAATAACCAATATATATAATGAACTCAAGAAATCAAACATCAGTATCCAATATAATCCAATTAAAAATGAGTTGGATCACAGAACTAAACAAAGTTTCAACAAAGTAACCTTAAATGTCTGAGAAGCACTTAAAGAAATGTTCAAATTCCTTAGTGGTCAAGGAAATGTAAATAAAAACGATTCTGAGTTTCCATCTCATTGAGGATAGGATGGGGAGGGAATGAGAATGGGGCTACAGCTGGGATACAAAGTGAATAAACTGTAATAAAAATATATTTAAAAAAACTCAAGTGACAACATATGCTGGAGAGGATATAGAGAAAGGGAAACACTCCTCCATTGCTGGTGGAAGTGTGAACTTGTACAACCTCTTTGGAAATCAATCTGGCACTTTCTCAGAAAATTGGGAATAACTTTCTCTCAATACCCAACTATACCACTCCTGGGTATATACCCAAAAGATGCTCCAGCATACAACAAGGACACCTGCTCGACTATGTTCATAGCATCTTTATTTGTAATAGCTAGAATCTGGAAGCAACCTAGGTGTCCCTCAACCAAAGAATAAGTAAAGACACTGTGGTACATTTACATAATGAAATACAACTCAGCTATTAAGAACAAGGAAATCATGAAATTTGCAGGTAAATGGATGGAACTAGAAAAGATCATCCTGAGTGAGGTAACCCAGACCCAGAAAAACACACATCGTATGTACTCACTTATAAGGGGTTTTAGCCATATAATACAGGGTAAGCATTCTATGAGGTACAGATCCAAAGAACATAATTAACGATGAGTATCCAGAGGAAAATGCATAAAACTCAGTTGCAAGGACAGACAAAATAAATAGATGTAGTTGTTGAAGAGAGGGAACAACATAGGAATGAGATGGTAGACAGTTAAGAGAGTGGAACTCAGACCTGGGGAGACACAGGAAGAGAGGACAAAAGTAAGGATATCCTGTGACATTCTGGAGACCTAAGTCAGAGTAGGCTCCTGGGAGGATATGAGGTAGATTCAAGCAGACTCCGAGTAGCAGAGGCAATAGACACTCAAGAGGACACTTTCTAACTAGACTAGTCTCTAAGTAGAGGGAGGGGAACACTAATCCACCCACAAAAACTTTGACACCAAATTTACCCTGCCTATAAGATGGTTAGGGATAAATATAGAGCAAATAGAGGAAATCTCTATTGAGGAAATACCCAACTAATGCCTGGCCCAACCAAATACCCACCCTATAGGAAAATGCCAACCCTTGACACTATGAAGGATACTTTGTGAAGCTTGAAGCCTGTCAGTATTATTCTCTGAGAGAATCTGTCTCAATACAGATGCTGCGAATCACAGCCAAACATTGGGCCTTTAGTAGGTAGTCCTGTGGAAAAGTGGGTGTAAAGAAAAAAAGGACATGGAAGTGACAGGTACTCCACAAGAAGACCAGCAGAACCAAGTAACCCAAGGGAGCTTTCTGAGATGGAAACACCAGCGAAGGACCATGCATGAACTGAAGGTGAGCCCCCTACAGAGATGTAACAGATGGACAGCTCAGGCTTCCTGTGGGTCCTCTAGTAAGGGAAGTAAGGACTACATTGGACATGGACTCACTTGCTAGCTTTTTGAACATTTCTCTGTGGCAGGACTGCCTTACCAGTCCAAAGGGAAGAGGACATGTTCAGTCCTGATGCAACGTGATGAGCAGGGCTATAGAGCAAAGGGAGCTCCCCTTTTCTGAGGAATAGGCAAGGCGGCAGGGAAGAGGTGGGATGGGATGGTACTGGGAGGGGAGGTGGGATGGCACTACAAACAGAATTTAAAGTGAATAAAAAATAAACAAATTTTTAGAAAACTGAAAACTAAAAATTAAACTTCAGTCAGCAAACAACCAAGCTTCTCTTTGCATTAGAGTTAAAAGATAAAGACCACCTTTTGTGTGCTGTTCTATGCTTGGCCTGCCTCAGGAGTGAAGGCGAGTGGAAAGCAATAGGGGTAGGAAGTCCAGGTGGAAGTGGCACATGCTTTTCGCAAAATGAGGTTGCCCTGTTAGCTGCCTAGCTTTGCCTGTGTATTCCTTTGTGCAGTCCTGGGGTTAGTCTTTTCTACATATCTCAGCTATAAGAAATTACCAAGTATCACATATATCTGCTTTAACCATATCATATGGGCCTTTAAAATAATGTTTGCATTGAACTGATTCACAAGGCTGTCTGTTATCCCTAGACAGTAAGACAGAAGAGGAAGCCATAGTGGTGTGACTGCTTCATACACTGGATAAAGGAATGGATTTCTCACCAGATGCTTACTCAACTAGGCCTGTGGATCTGGCCATGATGGCTCTGAGGCTTTCACTAGGCTGCATTCCCTTTTCAGTGGGTACTTCTGGGAATCCTCTCAGCCATCTGCACACATGATTTTGCCTCTAGTTTCATTGCCTCCTACATAAAACACAATTAGTTCATGTGTCTTATATACACTCACAATCAATACTACTCAAACATTTAGTTATTTAAATTATTGCCTGAAGTGTCAACTTATAAGTAGGAAATCTAACCTACTTTAGCCTTTAATAAATACAAACTACTCTCATTTAGAATTTCATAAATATAATCATTGTATACAAGGAAACTCATTATATTGAGTAACATTCAAACAACTCTTGCTAATGCAGAGTTTAATTCAGCTGATTAAAACAATGCATTTACAACTTCAAAACTCACTTATGATTCTTATACCGAAAGCATCTCCAGTGGAATGACAGATTTTTCTTCTCAGGAGTAAAAACTGTATGCTAGCAGATGGTCTGTTATTACAAGGATGGAAGCAAAATCCTGGCTCCTCTTTCAAGCCTTGCTCCTGAGTGTTTAACCTTACATGAACCACATAATCTTGCAGAGTTTCTTCTCTCTATTTTTAAGGAGTAGATTGGGACATATAGGCCCCAAGATCCCTTTAGCTCAAAAGCTGTGATTGCGACTTATATCCTTCATAAGTGATCAAAGAGCCCTATGACATAGGTTCAGAGAATACGCAAGTGTGAGCAGCCACTAGAAGAAACGCTCAGGAGAATATTAATAACCTATTGCTCATATTCCTTTATGACAGCTCTCAAGGCATACAGCTGTCAAGTAGCCCTTCATCCTATTATTATTTTTAACAATGGCATAAGCAGAGGACATTAGCATAGGGTTCTCAGTGCTGTCGGGGTTGCAGAGAGATTTGTAGTTCTGAGCTAAGGAAAAATGACTGACTGGTACATTTAATTTATTACTTTTATTGACTTCTGCAGCACCAGTGCTGTTGTACTCAGAAGGGCCATACTAGCTAATAAAATAGGACTTTAGAATTGATGTAGCAAATAAAATGCCGAATAAGAATGCCATTGTTATTAAAATGGGGTGACACTATTGATTTAAAAATAAATATATTAGCCAGTTTTCTGTACATTTAGGACTGGACTCAGACTTTGAAGGCACAGTTTGGGTTACGGGTTTACATGACAAATGAAAGGCTTCTTACCAGGAGTAATGCAGTTTTATGTAGCAGAATTTCCATGGAAACAGAAATAAATCCTGAAGCTAACTGGGGTTGTGAAAATCCTGTCTTCTGAGTTCGGCTTTCAGGGTTCCCTGGAAGAAATTTACAGGAAGCTTACTATGGCGTTCCTTTAAATGAAAAATTATACAGCTGGTTCTCACCTCCCAGCATTACTGAGGTCCTGCTCTTCACAGTGAGTTCTACAAATATGGTAGGCTTAAAGGAAGCACATATATGTCCCTTCTCATGCATTGGTTCAGTTTCTCTACACACACACATACACAGACACATACCACTAACAGCTCTGTTTTGTAACATATAGTTACAAGTGGCATGTCATCACCCACTTTTCAACATGATCTGTCTTACAAACTTGGCATTGAATGGTCCTGGGAAACACACACACAGCTTCTAAAAATACCTTGGTGAAATTTAACTATGTTAACTTTTGTCTACAGATGACTGTCACAAAGAACATTCTTTTTTTTCAAATCAGTACTATACACACACAATCACATCTGTGTACATGTGAATGCCCATGGATTTCTGAAGGGAGCTTCAGATCTGCTGGAGCTAAAAGTACAGGTGGTTGTACACCTCTTGGTAAGGATGCTGGGAGCTGAACTCAAACCCTGTGCAAGAGTATTATGTGAGCTATTTCTCCAGTCCTAATCCTTGATTACTTCCATCAAACAGCTAAGTGTTTTGATGGAGAGGGAGCTTCACCTGTTAAAAACATTTGCACTCTTCAGAGAGCCTAAGTTCGTTTCTTTTTAGTCATACTCTAGTACTTTATGGGAAATGTTTATTTGTTCACACTAAGTAGGCTCTGTTCATCACTTTGGCAGTGGTATGGAATGTTGAATAACAAGTAGCAGATACCCAAAGAATATTTTTGGTATTGCATAACTATACTGAGCCAAACAAGTAGATGTAGAATTAGAATCACTCTTGCAATAATTTGAGAATTTGTAATAAATAAATTAGAAAGCTGAACTAGTCTGAAGGAAGTGATTGACTGCAGTGGATTTATCACTTGTGGCATATTACGATGTTGTCCTGGCTTCATGTATGAATCTTAATTGTGTGAATCTTAATCTTGGGAATGCTGTGTGTAAACAACTCTTATTATTGTCAAAGTTACTCTGTGGAGAGAGTGTTAATGTATCCTGTATCTTTGGTCCTTGTGGAGCTCCTGTCCTCTCTAGGTCTTACTAACTCCCTCTTCTTTCATATGATTCCCTGCACTCTGCAGAAGGTTTGGTTATGAGACATAATATCTGCTTTGATACACTGCTAGGTAGAGTCTTTCAAAGGCACGCTATAGTAGGCTCCTGTCCTGTTACTTGTTTTCTCTTACATCCAATGTCCATCCCATTTGTCTTTCTAAGTGAGGATTGCTCATCTTACCCCGGGTCCTCTTTCTTGTTTATCTTCTTTAGGTGTATAGATTTTAGTATGTTTATCCTATCTTATAGGTCTATATTAGTGAGTACATACCATGTGTGTCTTTCAGCTTTTGGGATACCTCACTCAGAATGATCGCTTCTAGGTCCCACCATTTGCCTGCAAATTTCATGATTTCCTTGTTTTTAATTGCTGAGAAGTACTCCATTGTGTAAAAGTACCACAATTCATGGTAGCTCAGTATCCAAGTGGGTACCCTAATAAGGGGAACAGGAACTATTTCTGACATGAACTCAATGGCTGGCACATCCACCCCCCTGCCCCCTGAGGGAGGAGCAGCCTTGCCAGGCCCAGAAGAGGACATTGCAGCCAGTCCTGAAGAGACCTGATAAGCTAGAGTTAGATGGAAGGGGAGGAGGTCCTCCACTATCAGTGGACTTGGAAAGGGGCAGGGAGGAGATGAGAGAGAGATGGTGGGATTGGGAGGGAATGCGGGCGGGGGCTACGGCTGGGATACAAAGTACATAACCTGTGATTAATATAAAAAAATTTAAAAAGAACAAAAATTGCTCATAATCATAAAGACGAGGATAATATTGAATTATATTTGATGTGCATGGCTCAGATGTGGAAAAGCATATGATGTTTAGCACTTGCTTAAAGTGAGAGGGTGTGTTATAGTACTGAGAGCTTACTTCCATACCCCAGTGTTAGAACATTTTAGCTTCATGATTTGGGGTTAGGGATTGAACCTCTCTCTGCCTCCTCACACAGTAGATGGATGATAATAATCTCTGAGACCTGGAATTGTATAAAATGTTAGCTATGTTTCCTCATGTAAGCTACTTCAGACAGTCTCTGGTTCATGTAAATGCTTCATGTTATTAACTAATATTAATTGAAGAGACAGAGATAAGGATTACCACTCCTGTTTCTGGAACATTGTGGAATTTTCATCACAGGTCTGAAAATTTGTGTTAAACCCAAATGATCGTTAATTTCTAAAATGTGCAAGCAGGTATTAAAAGATGAAGCATGCAAAGTTTTAAGGTACTGAAACTTAAGGGAAGCACAAAAATGCAACAAATACTAAGAACGTAGACTTCATACACTCTATCAGCTCTATTTCTCATTGTCATGTGATTGACAATAAATAATTTAAAATTCTAAAAAATAAAAATAAAAACTACCCTGTATTCTCCCATTGAAGCATACAAGTTACTGGGTTCAAGAAGCTTCCAGGGGAGGAGGCCCTCCCCTTTCAGTGGACTTGGCAAGGGGCAGGGAGGAGATGAGGGAAGGATGGGGAGAATGGGAGGGAATGAGAGAGGGGGCTATGGCTGGGATACAAAGTACATAACCTGTGATTAATATAAAAATAAATAAATTACATAAAAAAGAAGCTTCCAGTTTCGGTTATTTTATCTTAGAAGTTTGTGTGTTTTGGGTGTCATGGTAGGAAGGGGCTAAAAATGCAGGTGCTGGCCTCTGCTTTCTAATTCACTTTGAAAGACCAGACATGTCTTCCATACAGAAGTACTGCCCTATCGTGTCGATTAAACTGCATGGTGATTTCGAAAATCAAAGGTAGATTTTCTGTTTTTATGTATACTCTATTTTATAGATTTTTGTCTAAAATTTCCCTGGAGTTATGACTACAATCATGAAAAAAATCCAAATAAATTGACTTTGAGATGATAATTTAATCTTGGTGTTTAAAGTACACTGGGTAGTATTTTAAAATTAAATGTCAATGTCTCCTTTCTGAATGAGTCTTCTAAACTTAATTGACTCGTGCAGCTACTGAGGTAACAGAAATGGAGAAACATTTGCCATTGTGTAAACTCTATTAGAGAGAGAACCTGATGGGTTTTCATTGCATGATTGTACACCCACGCCACTTTCATGATATAAGAACAGGTACTGTATGTATGCCAAGTATATATTCATGAGTAAAAGTTTAATATCTAGATAAAAGAGTTGATAGATAATTAGAGAGAGAGGATTGAAAGTGGTAGTAGCCTTGGGATACACTAATTAAGAGCTTAAACATCTTTCATAAATAAGCAGGGTATTTGATCTTCTTATAATTAGAATTCTTAATTAAAATAGCCCCTGTATCTCTCATAGAAAGAAAAAAAAATCTACTTTCCAAATTTGTTGTGATATAAGTAAAAGAAAATTATTTCCATATTTTTGGATGAATAAATATATTTAAGCATTAGTCTTCTTGTGTAGAAGACATAACCAAGTGTTTTATCAGAAACTGTTAGTAGAAGTATCACTTTTCACCTGGAATCATAGATGTTTGTCTTGGTTCCGCAGTGAGAGCAGATGTGCATCCCATGCTTCCACTTAAAAGCTGAGCACTGTACATACCTGTCTTTGGAGACTGAGGTGTGACCCCAAGTATTGACAAGTCTTAGGTCTGTACCCAGTAGGATACATCTTCCATTAGTAGTTATAAATAAATCATTTTAACTGGCAATGTCTACCCAGGGTACATCCAACCAAATGAGCTTGACAAAGTGGAGTCCCTCCTGTTTCATAGAATGGTAAGGTGGAGGGAAGGGACATGGTCCACTGCAATGAACAATGAGCTAGCATCATAGGAGCTGAACTCAAGTTCTGGCTCCATCAACTGATGCTTGGAAGTACTTGGTGGTGTACTCGGGGCCCTGAACAAACAGCTCCAGGTTCTCCCAGCATTCCTCCATCCCTAGCTGCTGCATGGCAAGGCTGGCAAATCCCACCCTCTACCCTGAACAGGGCAGGTAGTTCCCCTTTCCCTTCACCATATAATATGAACATTTTGATGCTCTTGCTTTATTTTTTTTCCTCTCTCTCTCTTTTTCTCTTACCCACTTGCATGGCCAGCAAGAGCTGCTTTCAATGAACATACTTTAACTTACCTTGCATGAGAAGCAGACCAATGTCCTCATTCCTGCCTCCTAGATCCTCCTTTTATTCACACTTTTTATTTATTTTTCATTACAATTTATTCACTTTGTATCCCAACTTTAGCCCTCTCCCTTGTCCCCTCCCATTCCCACCGACACTCCCTTTTCTCTCCATATGTCACCCCAAGTCCACTGATAGGGAGGTCCTCCTCCCCTTGCATCTGACCCTAGCCTATCAGGTCTCACCAGGCCTGGTTGCATAGTCTTCCTCTGTGGCCTACTAAGGATACCTTCTCTCCCAGCCTCTCCCCATCCCCCTCAGGGGAAGGTGATAACAGCGAACAGGACAGGACAGGGGTATACTACAGAGGGCCTCTGAAAGTCTCTACCCAGCAGGATATCAAAACAGATGCTGAGACTCATAGCCAACTTTGAGGCAGAGTGCAGGGAATCTTAAGAAAAAAGGGTGAAATAGAAAGACAAGGAGGGACAGGAGCTCCACAAGGAGAGCAACAGAACCAAAAATTTCTGGAACCAGGGGTAATTTCTGAGACTGATACTCCAACCAAGGACCATGCATGGAGATAACCTAGAACCCCTTCACAGATGTAGCTCATGGGAGGTCAGTGTCAGAGTAGGATCCCTAGTAATAGGAACAGGGGCTGTCTCTGACATTAACTCAGTGGGTGGATCTTTTATTTTTATTTTTATATCAATTGCACTTTATTCACTTTGTATCCCAGCTGTAGCCCCCTCTTCCATCCTCTCCCAATCCCACCTTCCTTCCCTCAACTCCTTCCATGACCCTCCCCCAGTCCACTAATAGAGGTGGTCCTCCTCCCCTCCATCTGATCCCAGTCTATCAGTTCTCATCAGGACCGGATGCATTGTCTTCTTCTATGGCCTGATAAGGCTGCAACCCCCCCCCCCCCTCAGGTGGAGGTGGTCAAAGAGCCAGCCACTGAGATCACATCAGAGACAGTCCCTGTCCCATTACTAGGGAAACGACTTGGACACTGAGCTGCCATGGACTACATATGTGTAGGGATTCTAGGTTATCCATGCATGGTTCTTGGTTGGAGTATCAGTCCCAGAAAAGACCGCTGGGTCCAGATTTTTTTCTTTTCTTGTGGAGCTCCTATCCCCTCAAATCTTTCTATCTCTCACTTCTTTCATAAGATTTGCTGCACTCTGCCCATGGTTTGGTTATTAATTTCAGCCTCTGCTTCCATACCGTACAGGATAGAGTTTTTTAGAGGCCCTCTGTGATAGGCTCCTGTCCGTTCCCGGTTTCTTCCTCTTGCTGTCCATCACATTTGCCTTTCTGAATGAAGATTGAGCATTTAGCCAGAGTCCTCCTTTTTGCTTAGCTTCTTCGGGTGTACAGATTTTAGTGTGATTATCCTATATTATATGTCTAATATCCATTTATAAGTGAGTATATACCATGTGTGTTTTTCTGCTTTTTGGATACCTCACTCAGGATGATCTTTTCTAGTTCCCAGTATTTACCTGCAAATTTCATGATTTCTTTGTTTTTAATTGCTGAGTAATATTCCAGTATGTAAATGTACCATAATTTCTGTATCCATTCTTCAACTGAGGAACATCTGGGTTGTTTCCAGCTTCTGGCTCTTACAAATAAAGCTGCTACGAACATGGTGGAGCAAATGTTCCTGTTGTTTACTTGAGCACATTTTGAATATATGCCTAGGAGTGTTATAGCTGGATCCTGAGGTAGCACTATTCCTAATTCTCTGAGAAAGCATCAGATTGCTTTCCAAAATGATTGTACAACTTTACATTCCCTCCAGCAATGGAGTAGTGTTCCCCTTTCTCCACATCCTCTCCATCATGTGTTGTTACTTGAGTTTTTGATCTTAGTTATTCTGATGGGTGTAAGGTAAAATCTCCGGGTCATTTTGATTTGCAGTTCCCTGACAGCTAAGCGTGTTGGGCATTTCTTTAAGTGTTTCTCTGCCATTTGATATTCCACTATTGAGAATTCTGTTTAGCTCTGTACCCCATTTTTAATTGGATTACTTGATTTGTTGCTGTTTAACTTCATGAGTTCTTTATATAGTCTGGATATTAACCCTTTGTCAGATAAAGGATTTTTTTTTAATTATAGGAAAAGGGAGGAATATCCATTCACAATTTGGCTACACTTGCCCACTCCTAGGTTGCTTAGCACCCTGTAAAGTCATAATTGGTCACAGCCACCAGGGGTGGGATAAAAGGACCCCTGCCTCTTACTTTTCTCTCCTCCTTTCTGTCTGTTTCTCTTGTCTATTCCTGTGATTCTGTCTGTCTCCATCCCCACTTTGTATTCTCCTCTCTTCTAAGCTTTCCCACTCTCTCAGTTCCCCTTTCTCATAATAAACCTATACCCACAACCCATTGCATAGTGTATAATTTAGATCATAACACTTAGTATAGGAATCAATTTTTTTTTTGTTTTTGAAAAGATAAAGACAGCATGTGATAATCAGTTTGTATACTAATGCAACAACGTTAGTCTGTGTATGAGTGTATGCATACATACATATTCCTGTTTATGTGGGTATATACAAACACAACCACTATACTCATAAAGGTGATTCATGATTGTCTTCTATTTTCCTTCTTTTCACTATATTTTTCACTTGTGAAAAAATAATGGTTCTATTGCCTCTTTTAAAGAGCTGTTATGAATTTGTTATATAAATATCAAAGAGTAATAAAATATTATTTTGTTCATTGTCTTCAACAGGATTTGTAAATACTATGTTTAACAAACCATTTTAGAATACTTGAGGATATGGTTCACGACAATACCTTTGAACTTAAGGGGCTCAATAAAGCAAGGCAAAGGTTACCTAGGAATTTAAGCAGGACTTTTGTGAGCTTTACATCTCTGCTTCACTTCATACTGCAGACTTCTTGTCTTCTTCCTTGCTCCTGGTCCAAACTGACCCATAAAAACCATTTGCCAAGACCACAAAATACTTTTATTTCCTAAAGTGGTGCAGGCTTTTTTGTTGTTCAAAATCTTTTGTTCAATTATGTTAGCCATTTCTTCTTTAGACTGTGGAAATCCTGCCCTTCAAAACCACTGGTCCTGTATGTTTTCTTAGTCAGGGAGTTCCACCTGCAGTCTGGTTTATTTAGAAGTCTTCTCTTACCTTTAAGATTACTACACAGTGACTTAATGTCCGTTCACTATGAACTTGTTATTTTGACATTTACCACTTCATCTGTCCCCCTTGTCTGTTTCTCTCTGTGTGTTTCTCTGTCTCCCTGCCTCTGTTTCTGTTCCTCTCTATGTCTCTTTCTGTCTATGTCTGTCTGTTTGTCTGTCTCTCTCTCCCCCTTCTTCCCTCCCTCCCTCCCTCCCTCCCTTCCTCCCTCCCTAAGGTCTAAATATCTCTTTCCCTTGTCCTAAAACTCTATCAATGAAGGAAAACTCAATGCATTAAACTTTCTGCATAAGAGAGAATTCCACATTGTCAAATGAGCTACTGTGTCTCAGAACGGGGCCATTGGGATTTACAGAGGTTGAGAATATATCCAGGGTAAGAATCAGATCTCTCAAGGTGCAGGACATTTTGGAATTGGACTGAATTTATTGTTATAAGAACTTCATATTTTGGGGTGTAGTGAGTCGAGGTTGCTGAGAGTACCTACTGATCAGCAAGTTTGGAAAGGAAACTATTTTATTTAATTACAGTCTTGCTTTCCAGAAATAAATTTTCTGGAGCAAAGAGAAAGGTTTTTTTTTTCTTTGTTTTCCTTTGCCCAAGATGAGTGTAAGTGCATGCTTAGCATTGTTTACATACTTCATAAAAGTACAAGTTTCTCCCAGTTCATCTTTTTCTTCTTTCAGAAGATTTTGTGGGAAAATAACCAGCATGTTGTTTATACTTCACATGATAGATCAGAGAGAATCTCAGTGTCAAGGGAAAGCAGAGTTCAACCTTAATTACACCTCAGGGTAGCATGCTTGTAGGAAGCAGAACTTGCCTCATCAGGAGAAGAGGACAGTAAAAGGATTGAAACTAGGACCCTTGGGAAGCTGGCTTTGACGAAAAGGGAAGCATAGATGTCAGAACAAACCAGAGACATTTTAATGAGGCTAGTATGACTTTGACTAAATGATAACTTGGAGGTAGACAGAGTGCAACCCAGTGTCAGCCAACCAATCTATTGTTCTCTGCATTTCTCTATTTCTCTCTAAATAAGATATGTTCTTTTTGGTGGTGGTTAGCTTACAGAGTCATTGTTGCTCAAGTTAACTGTCATTTCTCTTTCAGTAATAAAATTAATATGTGCTAGAAGGAGAGACTTTGAGTCATGTGTGAGAATATAAATGAGAATCATGACATGAATGGCTTACTTGCTAGGTTGTCAGAGGTGTGTTTTGTGTAAATCTAGATTTCACTGGCAGTAAACTTTACAATGCGTATCTCTGATTTCAATGTTGAGATATCTCCAGGGTCATCTAGACATTTCATTTACATTAAATTTAGACAGTAAAACATATGTACTATTGTCAATGCTCAACTAGAACAATGTTGTGTAGGCTGCTGAACATAAAATGCTTCCTCTCTGTAAACATATATATTTGAATTTTAATTTTTAAGCATATACATCAGTTGAAAAGTTGTTGTTCTCTTTTTTTACAGGTCTTTCACATATTATTTATTTCAAAAATAATTATCTGTTATACACACACACACACACACAATTTTATTGTCCTCCTCTGTGGCCTGGCAAGACTGCTCTTCTCTCAGGGGGAGGTGATCAAAGAGCCTAAGTTCATGTCAGAAACAGTCCCTATTCTCCTTATTAGGGAACCCACTTGGATACTGAGCTGCCTTGGGCTATATCTGAGCAGAGGTTCTAGATTATATCCATGAACAGTCCTTGGTTGGAGTATCAGTATCAGAAAAGACCCCTGTGCCCAGATGTCTTGGTTCTTTTGTTCTCTTTATGGAGTTCCTGTCCCCTCCATGTCTTTTTATCTCCTCCTTCTTTCATAAGATTCCCTGTACTCTGCCCAAAGTTTGGTTATGAGTCTTAGCATCTGCTTTTATACACTGCTGTATAGAGGCTTTCAGAGTCCGTCTGTGGTAGGCTCCTGTCCTGTTTTTAATAGGTTTCAGTGAAGAAACTCTGTCCTGTCAGAAGCTATTCAAGGTCACTATTTCTGTGAAGAAAGGAGGATTCCACCACCGTGTCATTTTAAGATATATATCCTAGAAGTCTACAGTAGCACAAACTCCTACAGATCCTGCCTTTTGCCTGGGCAATTTTGTTAAAACATTCTTATCTAGAGCATGAGCATGGCGGATCCCATTTACTTGTGTTGATAGCAGGCTCTAAAACAGGACATTTAAAACCCTCTACAGGGGTTTCTGAAAGGCTCTGCCCTGCAGAATATCAAAGCCGATGCTGAGACTTATGGCCAACTGTTGGGCAGAGTGCATGGAATTTTATGAAAGATGTGGGAAACAGTAACATAGGGAGAGGACAGGATATCCACAAGGAGAGCAACAGAACCAAAAAATCTGAACACAGGTGTCTTTCCTGAGACTGATACTCCAACCAAGTACCAGGCAAGGAGAAAACCTAGAACCCCTGCACAGATGTAAGCCAGGGCAGTTCAGTGTCCAAGTGGGTTTCATAGTAATGGGAAGAGGGTCTGCCTCTGATATGAACTGATTGGCCTGCTCTTTGATCACCTCACCGGAATGGGGGGGCAGCCTTACCAGGCTGCAATTGTCTTACCAGGAAGACAATGCAGCCACTCCTGATGAGAGCTGATAGACTAGGATCAGAAGGAAGGAGAGGAATACTTCCCCTATCAGTAGACTTGGGAAGGGGCATGTGTGGGGAGGGGGAGGGAAGGTGGGTTTGGGAGGGAAGGAGGGAAGGGTTTATTGGGGGATACAAAGTGAATAAAATGTAATTAATAAAAAAGTTATTATAAAAATAAATAAAATAAAACCCTCTGCAGGAGCCTAGCATGCAGAAAATCAACCTTGGAACCACTGCTTAAAGGGTTTTCAGAACCATTCTGTGATGCAGCTGTTTAACATTTAGTTGAAAAATAGTAACCAAACACAGGAAAGTAGTTAAAATATTTACTGAACAATCACCATGTGGTCAGTGCTGAAGGTTCTCCTTGCTCTGTCTTTGCATCTCCCTTAAATTCAAATGATGAGTCTCAGAGATTTAAACAGTCATTCCACAAAGCTACCCAGTGAATCAATGATGCTGCTTGGCTTTGTATCATAGCATATTTATTCTGTCTTAAATTCAGAACAGAAAGGACTATCTAACCACCTTCCCACCATCACCACACACATTATCAGACAATGTTTAATATGGAATAGTAGGTGTTGACAAAAACAGAACCCTAAGATTTCTGAAAGGAAATGGGCTTATTTCTCCTGAGAAACCCTGTGCTGAAGCAAAGTTCTATTACCCATCAACTAATACCCAGAAGACCACTGGAGTGTGTGCATCTGCTAGAGTGCTGATTTAGAAGGTGACCGTAATAAATAGTCAGTGTTGACTACTTGGCAGCTTATATTAATCAGTGCCTTCCACAATGTTTCCTAAGAGACTATGTTACTAGTTTCCTAGGTACTTAGATTTCAGAAACAGGGGAGTGGGGTGATCAATATTACAAAAAGATGATGCAGCCAATACATCTTTGTCTTAATATAACAGCTGAACAGATGTGCATTGTATCTTGCCTGATGATCTACAGAACAATGTCACTCCCACAGAAGTTAGAACAGACTAAACCGTTGCCCACATCTGTGTCCATTTTAATCCTGTCAATCCTTTACCTTCCATCTCTCTTCTCTTTTTCTACTCTTGTTGATTTTTCTCCAAAGTTTTGCCTTTGCTTCAGTTGCATCTTAACCTCTGTTAGCCCATCTGTACCTGAGGTGTTAGTGTGAGGGAGTGTTTTTCTCCTGTCAGCCAAAAGGATCTGTAAACCTGAACCCAAGGTTATTCTTCATTTTGAGGGCTCTATTATAACCTCTGACCACTATTATGAGGTTGGAACAAAATTGAATTTTTTTTTCTTTTAATGGCCAGTGATTCAGGACACAAGAAAATAAAGTATTTCCTCCTGTCTTTTCTGTTTCTGTCTTTGTGTATTATTAGAACAAGATAAGTGATTCTCACAAGAACCTGAAGAGTAGGTGTGATAAATCTTTAAAGAAAAATCCCTGTTATGAGGCAAAAGCCTAGGATTTCCGAGTAAGATACAAGGTGTGATTGTTTGACTATAGGTCATATAGGCCAGGCTCACTAATCTCAGAGAGGTGTGACTGATTTATAAAATGATGATACTGGCTGCCCTTGTTCTTGATGAGAAAGGACTGTCTGCAATGCCACCTAATCATGTACTGTTATTTTCTGTCAATTGTGTTTAATCACTAAGGTTGGCCAGAAAAAGACAGTTATGTGTCTGTTTATGTTTCAGTACTTTTCACTGGTCCATTGCAACTGTAACATGGGAAAATCTTCAATAACACAGGGAAATAACTAATTGAAGATGTCTGGTCTGAACCTAGGAACAAGTTCTTGTTCAGGAGGGTCAATAGCCCTATGAAATTCACTGCTAAATAGCAACTCACTTATTTTCAAAAGGACCTATGAGAATGTAGAATGTCCTGGAAATCTAGACAGTTGAGAATAGGGGACCTCACCAAGGCACATGCCTACACTGAACTTCCATTTTCTGAGTGGAGGGGGCTGTTCTCTCTCTGCTTTCAGTAGATTATTTTATGAAGAAATTTTTTCTTCATTGATAACTAATAACATTTACCAGGTAACAAATTTGTTCATGAAAAATATTCATGCTATGCTGTTGGCACTGTTAAGAGACCGAATAATTTTAATCTAATCAGCTAGTACAAGAAAGACATCTATGAAAACAAAAGGCCAACTGCATTTAGTCATCTGTTTCTATCAATTCTGGGATTCTTCTTTCTCCTTGAATTCAGAAGTATAAATATGTTTAAGTTTTTCATGTAAATTGTTAGATTATAACTTCTGAATATTCTCTTAATAATTCAAGGAATCTCTAGAGTGTTTATAATATCTAATACAGGTGTAATACCATAAAAGTTGTGTTCAATTTTTTTTTCTTTTAAAATGTTTTAACATTCATTTTTAAAAATGTTGTTATAAAACACTTTTAAATAAAAAGCATAGCACTAGTTTACCCTCAGTGAGCTTCTTTGCAGTTGGAATTAGCTTTCAAAAGGGAAGCTGTGCAGCTTCACAGTAAGCTATACGCTTTCAGTAGGAACTACATATTTAATGTGCTTATTCACCACCTGACCCAGAAAGCTTATGATCAAGTCAGAAGAAAAGGATCAATTATCTTTATTTCCTTTTTCATATCATGTCCACTGCCTGAATTCAGTTCTTCCTCATCCCCTTATTTTCAGTTTTCTTGTTCCTTTCTTTGTTCTGTTAGATTCGAATTGCTTTATTACACACATTACTTAGAAAATTACAAAACATTTCCATATGCTTTTAGTAAAGAAGGAAAGTCTCTGTGTACTTCCAATCTGTGATCTATATACTTCACAAAAATGCAGATCTCAGACACAAGGAACCCCATGTGTCAAGGAAAGCTCTTGGCCTCTAGAACACAGATCTTTAGCTTTTGTACCTTTTCTCCTTGAGTTACTGTTCATTGTTGGGAAAGCTGTCTCAGGGAACAGGAATTCTGGCTTTGTTTTAACTCTGCCTTTAGTTTTTAAGTGCCTATTGCTCAGTGGACACTCTGCCTATTTACAGGTACAAGAAATGTGACAGGGATTCTTTCTACAACTCTTTTTAAAATTTCAGCCAGGCCTGGTGGCACATGGCTTTAATCCCAGCACTCAGGGAAGCAAAGGCAGGTAGATTTCTGTGAGTTCGAGGCCAGCCTTGTCTGCAAAGACAGTCCAGGCAGCCAAGTCTACACTGAAAAGTTCTGTCTCAAACAAATAAACAAACAAACACCAAAGAAAAACCTCCAAAAATTCGAATACACTGTCAGCAACTCCATAGCAGTCTAAGGATTAAGAAACTATTGGGAAATCAGGAATGATCAATAAAGATTGTAAGGAGGTTGTACATGTGAATTACTCCTATGGAGATAGTGAATAGGTCTTTAGGTTTTGTATTTTTGCTTTTCTTTTCCACACTTATCTAATGACAGAAGGATATCAACCTTCTTCCAGCAAAAGTTAACTACTTCTTATTTAGATTCTTACCACTCCTGTACCAATTTTCCCATCCTGCTAGTCCCATGACATAAGGGAGAGAACAGAACAGGAACAATGGAAAGCGACTCATCAAAAAATTTAGCCACTATAAAGCAAGTTTAATTTATGACATCACTATACGACTGCAAAACATTTGATAGAATGAATGCAACCATGCTTTGAAAATAAAATACAATACTTTCATTTTGGGGAGTATTTAATATCCAAAATCACATTTTATTGTTTAATTTCAAGGTTGCTTTTAAGTAGACCTTCCAGATTAAAATCATATATTTTGATAGTGCTGATATTTGTTGGGAGATTATGATGATCCTAAGAACCTGACCAAGCAGAGCAAGAATATCTCCATGAGGAGTTATACAGTATGAGTACTGTATCATGTCCCAAGTTACAAATGCAGTAGTGCCATCTAGAAATTATCTTCACAAGGATCTCATAGAAATACTGTTTGTTGTTGACTGAAAAAAAATAATGTATTTAGATATTTTCCCTTTTAGGTAAAACTAATAATTAAAATACAGTTTAAATTGGCCAAAATGAAAAGACTTATTCACTGGCTCATTTACTTAAACATTCTTGAGTACTTGGCTTTATATGTGGTGGTTTGTAGTAGCTTAAAGGATAGAATCAAACTGTGGTTCCATCATTTTTTGCTTCATCCCCAACAGTTTTCTGCTCTGTGGTGAGGGAACACATGCCATCAAGTTAGACAATATTCTGCCTTGACACACTCAAGGGAAAGACATTCTTATTCTCATTATTTTATAGGGAAATCCCAGATTTAACTTGCCAGTTGCATAGGGATATGGGGTAATTCATGTGGTCTGTGTTGAACTGTCTATTTCTGTGAACAAAGGTTGAAGCAGAGACATCCAGGTCACCATCATTAAATAAGGAAGGAAGGATAAGTAGTGCTAGAAAAGCCCAAAGTCCAGCAGAGCACAGCGAGAGTGACGCAGGACCAGGGCTTCTTCAGGGTTAACTTGCTGCTGTTGCTGTACTTGGTATCACCATAAGCATATAAAAATAGTAATAACTGCTACCATAACTACTGCCATCAGAGTTCTTTAAATGCCTTTTTTTTAAATAGACATATTCTATCTTTAAAAAAAGAGTAAAAATGTTCAGGTCTTAGTTTATTTATTTACTTGTACTTCTCATATGATCTACTCTCAGTTAGTTAGGTATATTATTACATGTGGAGTTAAATGTGCCTTATTCCATCGAGTGTCTTCTATTCCAATGAGGTTGAAGGACAATAAATTTACTCTGTGACATCCAAGTTCTTTTTGCTACCCAGGAGCAGATTTGTAGAAATGATTTCTATATAATTGGTCTTCAACAGGCATGCTATATGCCACATTAGTAGAGAAACATGGGATGAACAAGGCTTTAACAGCACCCACATTTCCTAAATGTGTAGTGTTTAATGCTAGTACTGCAACACTTATCTGAAATATGTAGTTTAGTGTGTATTACAATTACGTATTCCTTTCTTTCTCCCTCTCTTTCTCAGATGAGAATGCCTCAGGCTGAACCGACTTGTGCTCAGTTATTCACTCATGCTCACTCTTTTAGCAACCGAGCATTGAACTAATCCAAGAGGACAAGCAGTAAACTAGCATTCCAACTGGCACTTTCTACATAGACTTACCTTCTTAGGTCACAGAACCTCAAAGTGAATGCATGGATATCCTAACCCTTAGACCTAGCCCTCTATTCCTCTTTTTTCAATCACACTGCTGTGAAAAAAGATTAAATTGAAGGCAATTACATGCTAATGAAAATTCCTATATCCCTGGAGAGGCCAGCATGTCCCTCTGGTTGTCTCCCAGCAGTGCACTCTCCACCATAATCTCTTTAAGGAATTAGTCTCAGTGGAATTCTGTGTGCTTCGTTCTTAGGGTAACTAACACAAAAAAAATGTGAGCTCTTCTTGATTTTCTGAATGCCAGATGGGGAACGTATCCAACAGTACAGTAAGAAGAAACTAGGAAATAATCAGGGCAGCCACAGGACTCTGGTTCAGGCAGTAGCTAGCCCACCTAACTTACTACCCTTATTTCAATAAAATAGCATACAATGTAAAAGAATTTTCCTGGAATATTTTTAAATGAAATGTAAAAAGAAAAAATCATAAAATTTTAATGCTGCTCTCATGTTGTGTTCTGAATAATAAAATAATCTAAGGCCACATGCCCGGCACTATGCCATTGTTTCCCAACCATAGGCAATTAATCCCCATAAGAATTCTATGAACTGTATGGAGCTGGCACCTTCTGTGTTGATGTTGCTATGCAGAGAAGGGGGCATGTGCTTTAAGTTGATGGTCAGTTTACCCAAATCTCCTTGAGTAAGCATCTGTTAGAGCTAGGAACTAGAACCTGATCTCACAAACCACCCCTCATCTTGCCAACTTCTTCTCTGAAGATGAGGTGTGTGCCTTTGTCTACTCACATGGCTTTCTTAGATAGACATTAATGACATTAGAATGACATTAACTTTTTGCTTGTAATATGTTAAAATATCTGTCATTAAAAGTGTTAAAACAGAGTACTATAGCTCTTATGTAACATAAAATTATGTACATTTTATGTGCTATGGCAGAGATATCTGATACTTTTGTCCAGGTTTCATTTATGAGAAAGCTGGGCTATTTCATAAAGCTACTCAATCTTGTCATTTACTTTAAAATGATTTAGTGGGGACCTGCTATAAATCATGTAAATGTAAATCATAACCATGACAGAAACACAGAGATGATTCCATCTGATGGCTCAGCTTAAAAGCAATATATATATATGGGCCACCTAATTATACAAGCGAAGAAAAAGAGTAGAATGGTGATGGACAGCTGCCTTGTGGGGAGAGGGAAGTAAGACCTTGTCCATTGGTTTTCCATTCCATTTACATAAAATAAACAAATTCAAAAATAGGATATACAACATAGTAAATGCTATAAATAAAATGATTCTTCTCACTTTAAAATGTCACTGCTAATCTCACAGTAAGTGTTTTTTCTTCTTAGATGCAAAACAAAGGAAAAAAAAAACACAGGGAGGGTGACAGATATGTTTTGTAGCTTGACTGTGGTGCTAGTATACAGGACTGAAAACAAAACAAAACTGTGTACTGTGCCTGAATTCAAGATGTAGTTATTAAATGGGGGAGGGAGATTATATGTCAAATACACTTCGAAAAGTTTAAAAATTAAAGCTGCTGCAAACATGGTTGAGCAAATGTCCTTGTTGTATACTTGTGCCTCTTTTGTATATATGCTTAGGAGTGGTATAGCAGGATCTTGAGAAAGTGCTATTCCTAATTGCTAGAGAAAGAGCCAGATTGATTTCCAAAGTGGTTGTACAAGTTTACATTCCCACCATCAGTGGAGTAGGGTTCCCCTTTTTCCACAACCTCTCCAGCATGTGTTGTCACTTACGTTTTTGATCTTAGCCATTCTGATGGGTATAAGGAGAAATCTCAGGATTGTTTTGATTTGTATTTCCCTGATGACTAAAGACCTTGAACATTTCTTTAAGTGTTTCTCTGCCATTCCATTCTCTGCCTCTACTGAGAATCCTCTGCACAGGGGTCTTTTCTGAGACTGATACTCCAACCAAGGACCGTTCATGGAGATAACCTAGAATCCCTGCATAGATATAGCCCATGGCAGTTCAGTGTCCAAGTGGGTTCCATAGTAATGGGAACAGGGACTGTCTCTGACATGAACTGATTGGCCTGCTCTTTGATTGTCTCGCCCTAAGGGGGGAGCAGCATTACCAGGCCACAGAGGAAGCAGCCACTCCTGAAGAAACCTGATATACTAGGATCAAAAGGAAGGAGGGGAGGACCTCCCCTATCAGTGGCCTTGGGGAGGGATATGCATAGGGAAGAGGAAAGAAGGGTGGGATTGGGAGGGGAGGAAGGCCAGAGCTACAGGGGGGATACAAAGTGAATAAACTGTAATTAATAAAAATATAATTAAAAAATAAAAAATAAATCTTTAACATTTTTAAATATCCTAGAGTCAGAAAGAATGGTAAATTTCCTGTTATCTTTTTAAAGTATCTGTAGGTCCACTGTGCTGCCTCTGCTGAATTGTCCTAGTATGTTAAAAAGGTCACAGTTGTTTGAACCTCAAATCTGATAGGTAACGTGAAAGTTGCTGTGTTTTGTCAACTTGACAAAAATCTAGAAACACTTAGGAGATGGCCTCTGTGAAGGCCTGTGTGGGACTGTGTTGGTTGTATTAATTGAGATAGAAAGACTCACTGTGGAAGATGTCATTCTAAAGGAATCTAGATTGACAAAATGGAGCTGTCCAGCAGCACACATCCATCAGTCTGCTTCTTGACTTGATGCTGTGAGGAGGTTCCCTAGGCTGCTGTGATTTCCGTTCCATGTGGGACTCTGAGCTACAGTGAGCCCTTGCTTTTTTAATCTGGGTTTATCAGGGTATTTAATCCCAACAACAGGAAAAGAAGCTAAGGTAGGTGACTGTGTGAAAAGACACTGCTTGCTGAGTACGTTGTCAGCATGTGGTTGATAGATGATAATGGAGGTCAATATCCATTATATAGAGTGATAAGTACATTGAAAGTCTGGAACAGGGGGCTTGTGTAATGAGTTATCATCATTATCTTTCTTTGGCAACATTGCAAAATTAAAGAGTACATACCTAGAGATATGGGTATAATTGAGTTTTGTGTTTATTCATAGCCCCCAGAGAACATGGTGAGAAAGCCGAAGGGAAGCAGATTGACAGAGAAACACCAATATCGTCATCATCTTGGGATAGACAAATCATAGTGAAAATAGATCTGCACTGTAGCTAACAGTAGAAATTGACTTCTACTGGCTAGTTGTATGTGCCAAGGCGCCAAACAGAGTAGGCCACAGGGTATCAGGCTGAACAGTTTTTCGATGTGTCCACAAGAATGATTCAATGTGACCATCATAAAATAAATGTCCTCATTGTGCATAGATACCACTTAAAGGAGTGAGGACCCATACAAGCCAAAAATAAAGAAGGATCTCACACTCTTCCACCTGCACCTCCTCCTCCTCTTCCTCCTCTTTTTCTGTCTTCAGCTTCAGCTTCTTCTGTTTCTGGTCCTGCTTCTCCTGCTCCTGCTGCTCCTTCTGCTGCTCCTTCTTTTTCTGGACACTTTCCATGGAGTTAATTTTCTCATCTCTTCTCTAGCCCTGGGTTTTAATTCATTGGTTTCTTTAATTCTGATTTCCCATGCCTGGCTTTTCTGGGTCACACTGTGCAGATGGCAGGTGTGAGATCCAGCTTTCCTGACTGCATAACAATCATTTCTCCATACTAATTCTCAACTGGTTCATCATCTTTCTGTCCCAATCTGTTTGCATGTCTCTGCCTTGAACTCGTTCTTTCGTCTCCTCTTCTTTCCTTTCCTTTTCCTACATTTGTCTCATTTTTTCTTTGCATGTTTATTCTGTTTTACATTTCTCCTGGAGAATCTTGAATAATAAAGAGATGACTAGGTCAATGTGAATTAATTTATTTTGTTTCTCTGACTAAATGTGAATGAAATACTATGTAAGTATTGATTCTGACTTTTCTGTATGTGTAACCATTAGTTACAATTTTAATGTGCTATCATTTAATTACTTGTTATTTGTATTTTAAAATGTATAAGAAAGTTACTTGAGACTCAAATACTTGAGCATTGAATTAAAGAAGAAATAGGCAGCATTTGGTTGTTTTCCTGACCTGTCCATCAAATGATAGTATTTTGTTAACCAACTGCTTTGTCTCTGGTCTTTTTTTCATGAACATTTTTTTAAATGGGAAGAGGATAGACTGATCACAGTATATTTTGTTCCTCCACTTACCCCCTTTTCTGAGAGTTTAACATTCCCTAGAATTCTTTTTACATAAATTATTTCTTCCCCTGAAGAAAAGTAGATCAACCCAACACTAGCTTGGAAAGTAAGTGTCTGGACGACCATTATGGCATCTGCTTCACTGTCGCCTACCTTCATACTATACACACAATGTCACTCCTTTGTGACAGAAGCTGTATATTTTAATTTGTGGATCATTGAAAGTGACTGGCCTTGCTGCTGAGAGCTACTGTTAATACTTGGCTTATGTTTTACTTTGCCTCTGCCACTCATTTTCCAATATCAAATCTGTATTTCTGGCATTTAAAAGACTAGCCTATTCTAGTGAACTGGTGTAAATTTCTATCCAGCACAGTAGTTCCAGAATTATAGTAATTTAAATGTTCACTGAAGTTGTGAAAATTAAACAATAGAGCAGATGAAAGAGAGAGGAAGTACCCAGGTGTCTTTAGCAGGTAGTGGGAAACCACAACCTTTAGAATAAAGGGAGGGAGGGGGGATTTATTAGAGAGTTCTCACTTACTTTTCTAATTAGAAATGTGCTTCAAATTGGAATAGATGAAAAAGAAGACTCCAGGCTCCAAGGACCGGAAAATATTTTTAAGAAAATCATAGAAGAAAATTTTCCCAACTTAAAAAAAGAAATGTCCATCAACATACAAGAAGCCTACAGAACACCAAATAGACT
>CM053761.1:32234173-32256578 GCA_028658305.1 Pachyuromys duprasi | reverse complement strand
CCTGTTGGTGGACTTGGAGGGGGCACGGAAGAAGGAGATGAGGGAGGGAGTGGGAGGGTGGGAGGGAATGGGGGAGGGGGCTACGCCTGGGATTCAAAGTACCCAACCTGTGATTGAGAGAAAAATAAATAAATTAATAAAAAAAAATAATAATAAAAAAAAGAAATGTGCTTCAAAATAATAGTAATAAATTCTATGAAACTTTGAATAAACACCATTCCTTGAACAAAGTGTGGTATGATTCTTTAATAGATTTAAATTATTTAATAGATTAAACATTAAGATTGATATTTTGATGTTCCTTATGGGTATATACACACATTCTGAAAAATACATATGTATGTTGATGAAGAATAGATGCATATTACATTTATGTATAAACATATACATACATATATGTGTGTATATATGTATGTGTATACTGTTCACCAACATATATGCCCTGAACTGAAATCAGGAAATTTAAGTAGTCTATTGGTATCCTAGTCTCCTGTTGATGAGTGATTTTAAGAGATAACTTTTCTATGTAGCACATATTTTTTTAACACAGTAAAGTATCTTTTCTTCACTGTGACAAAGACCTGAGCAAAACTAAAAGGAAAACAAACTTATTTTGGCTCCTGTTTCAGATTTTTCAGTCCATAATTGGCTGCCCCAGTGATTAAGCAGAGTATCAAGTCTGAGAGTACATGTCAAAGCAAAGCTGCTCACTTCATCTAAGCCATGGAGGAGGATGAGATGAGGAGGGGAAGGGAAGGAATTGGGAGAAAGATATGCCCCACAAAAGTACTCCCCAGGTGCCTCACTTTCTTGGCATTGTGCTGTCTCCTTATAGCCTTTTCAGATCTGAACTCATCAGTGGATCAATGTGCGCACGGTGATAGGTGATAGCACATTATGTTACAACTACCTCTCAGTACTGACAGGAGTTGGAAACCAGGCCTTCAGGCAGATTTGTAAAAGGAACTTTTATTCACCCCTTTCAATTGCTGTCTCAGTGGCCCCCCACCTGGGGTCTGTTCACCTAGGCCTAATCCTGGCAGCTTCTAGCCTGCATACAATCTAATCTAGGAGTAGGATGTTTTCAGCCTCTGAGACTTACTGATTAATAAGATCACCCTTTCTTGTTCGTTCTGAGCTCTAGGCTGGCTATTCAACTCAATTTGGGTCAAACTCCTTTCCCAGCTAACTTAGTCAAACTTGCTTTTCTCTTGGCCTCCCTGCATGGCCTCAATCTAATTTAAACAATAGTTTCTAATCCCCTGGCTCCTTTGCTCTTCACCTGACTTCTTTCTCTCCTTGCCTCTGTCTCCTGAATTGAAGGCATTTGCGTATGAAAGCCAGATCACACAAACCTAAAATGTCTTTGAATGTGGTCTCTTGTCAAAGAAGACAAGTTCTGAATTAAAATTAAAAATTAAAATTAAAATTGTACACAGTTTAACTTTAAAATACATCTACTTTCTGCATCATCTGCATTGTTTTCTTTCTGCATCTCTTCCTTGAGTCATGCCTTTCATTTGGAAGGTTCTCTTATTCAGATCAGATCTTTATCAATTTTTCTGTATTATAAAAAGGCAATACAGGAGCCTTTGGACACATCACATCTAAATCCTCACCAACTATAAATGAGTCCCTGTATTCCATAGTGTACCCAACCATGTAAAACCGTTTAAATCATGCACTGTCCAGAAATATCTTTATACCTTTTTATACCATATTTTAATGTGTTTGGGAAGAATTCATTTTCATCTGATCATTACTACCACTTGGATATCCTTTAATGGCAACTAGGATACCCTCAGTTTCTATGGTATAAAAATATTTAACATTGAGTTGTATCCTTTTGTGATACTGGATTAATTTATAAAATAAAGAGGCTGATCCCTTAGGAGACATTATTGATATGGAGAAGCATCTTTGTTTCATGAGAGAACAGATGGTACAATGTCTCATGCTAAGTACAAAGAAACCCTTAACAAAGACCATATAAATAATGTTTTTTTTTTCCTGTTGTGCTATGCCATACCCATTTTTGTCAATTACCATGACATCCTATTTCCAATCACAGATATCTGATTTTTAACAAGGAGTAGAGGTGAATTCTGGTAATTGCCATTTTATATTCTTTTTGATGGTTGGTGAAGATATACCTGCCAGTCTTGGGGCTATCTTAACACCTTATTATCTTTGCAGTACCATTCATTCTACCAAAGAATTATAGGGAGGGAAAAGGTATTCTGAGATGTGTGTGTGTGTGTGTGTGTGTGTGTGTGTGTGTGTGCATGTGCTAGGCTTTTTTTTCTTTGTTTGGAGGTTTTGATTAAATCACAGAGATTTTGTTGTACCTTTGCACCCTACTCTCATATTGGCTGTCTCATAGATCAGAGTCTCAAACTATATAGTTTATAAATTTCACTTTTGAACACTCCCAGCAAGTTTGCAAATAAGAAACAGTAGGGGTCCTAGAAAGAAGAGGCTAGCTCAGGGATAAAAAAAAAAGCAAAACAAACAAACAAACAAACAAAAAAACAACCTTCTCAGGTCCCATATATGAAGTTCCTGTCAGCTAGACTGCCTTTCTCATGTTTCCAAGTATAAACCAGTGTTGCGAACATGTTCAGTAGATGCAGTCTGTGTGGCCTCGTCTCTGTCACTGTAGGACAGGAGCAGCTCAGGTCAATGGATAGAGTCATTTCACTAAGATTTTCTTTCCAAAAACAGTCGGCTGACATGATTTGACTGTTCGCTTTCACCTTTGTATTCTCAAAGCCTTTTCAGGCACAGGATCCTCAGTGAAGGAGAGATGACCTTGAAACTGAAAGAGTTGTTAAGAAATAATGTTCCCGATCATTGGTCTCCTATGTATGTGCCGGAGAGTGGGAGACACAGTTTTTCTGAACCCCATTTCCCTTCCAATGAAAGACCCAAATAATATTCTCTGCCCCACAGTTGTGGTAAGAAAGAAGTGTGAATTCCAGAAAAAAAATATTTTACTACAAAAATCACATGTAAATCTAGAATTTTTTTTTGTTAGTCTAGATACCTTGAAAGTGGAACTGAGATATGAGTGAATTGTCTGGGTTATTTTGCATTTATGGAGAGAAAGGAAAATGAATCATTCCATGCTGATTTGATGTGAACCTTTGATAATAACAGGTCTCTGAAAGGAAATGACAACACATAAGAAGCATATCCTGCACAAATAATCAGGTGGCTTGTTATATATAGTTACTAAGTGTCAAAGACAAAGAGCATGCAATTCTTCAGAATGAAATAGTGTATAGAAACTATAAAAATCAATGAGAGAAATAATATTATTATAAGCTCAAAGTACATACATCATCTGTTACATAAAAAAGGAATTCTTACAAACCTAGTTTTTTCATCTTTTTATTATCATTTATAACAATTTATTCACTTTGTATCCCAGCTGTAGCCCCCTGCCTAGTCTCCTACCAATCCTACCCTTCCTCTCTCTCTTCTCCCCCTAGTCCACTGAAAGAGGATGTCCTCCTTCCCTTCTATCTTACCTTAGCCTATCAGATTTCCTCAAGACTGGTTGCATTGTCTTCCTCAGTAGCCTGGCAAGGCTGCATCACCTCACCCCCAGAGAGGATCAGAGAGGGAGGTGATCAGAGAGCCTGCCACTAAGCTCATGCAAGAGAAAGTCCCTGCTCCCCTTACTAGGGACCGACTTGGAGACTGAGTCTATGGGCTACATCTGAGCCTGGGTTTTAAGTCTTCTCCACGCATTGCCCTTGGTTGGGCATTCTTTTCAGGGCCCTCAGGGCTCAGTTTTTATGGCTCTGTTGGTCTCCTTTTGGAGCTTCTGTCCTCTCCAGATCTTTCTGTCTCCCCCTTATTTCATAAGATTCCCTGCGCTTTGCCCAAAGTTTGACTATGAGTCTCAGCTACTGCTTGGATTCCTTGATCAGTATAGTGTTTCAGGGTCTGTCTGTAGTAGGCTACAAACCTAGTTTTACACAAGTTTCTGTTCAATAAACATTTTAAGTTGGTTGAATTTGGAAAAAGCATCTGTATGCATTATTAATCCTCTCTCCCTTTTCAATTGTTTATTACTTCAGCTGTTACAGCTTTCTGAAAACTGGAAGTACAGCCTCTTTATTTTCATTCTCTTTTGTAAAAGTTCTTTTGGAATAGTCAATATGAGGAGGTAGACAAGTAAAAATCAATTCTTAGTGGTGCAAAGGCTGGTAGATGAGTCCATGCATTTAAAATGAAATTTCATTGAACAAAAAGATTACGAACTTTTTCTGTGGCTGAAGCCAATCTGTTTGTTTTTATATATGCATCTGATTGCTTTTATAAAGCAATAATGTTGTTGTCAGAGAAGAGGAAAGCCAACCATATAAATAGTAAGGACTGCCTAAGCGCTGATCTTAAAATTTAACCTTAAGAAAGGAATGAAAGCAAGCAAGCCAAAGAGGAGGACATCCTGACCAAAGAGTAACCACCATAATTTACTAGGGGATATTTGAAGAGCAAAATATTTTAAGGATTTGTCTCTTAAACGCCAACCCTAATTTCCCTCTGAGATTATAATTCCTGTAAATGTTATGAGTTTAATAGTTGATTTTTATAAATATGTCCATTAATTTGCCTTTTATTTAGATCACTGGGATAATTGTCTTTTAGTGTCTGAGTATTCATTTTATTAAAAAAATCATTAGCAAAACCATTATCTTACTGTCATTGTGATGAAATACCTGAGATAAACAACTTGCAAAGAAGAAAGATTGATTATAGTTCACAATTTAAGCAGTGTCAGTTCTTGGTAAATTAGCTCTGTTTTTTTTTTTGTTTTGTTTTGTTTTTTTGTTTGTTTGTTTGTTTGTTTTTTTGAGCCTGTGATAAGGCAGGAAAGCACGATGGGAGAAACTATAAATAGTCATGGCCTCTATACACTCATTTATTTGCATGCTTCTTCCCCAGTTGAATTCTTTGGAAATGGTTAGGAGGTGTGGCTTTACTGAAGTAGGTGTGGCACTGACAGAGAAAGCATAGTACTGGCATTAGGAGTGAAGGCTTCAAAAGCCCACCCAGGCTCCCTTTCTTTCTCTCTGCTTGATTGTAGATCAGGATGTAATGCTCCCAACTACTGAACCAATATGATGCCTGTTTGCTTTCTACTATGATAATAGATTAACCTTCTGAAATTGTGGGCAACACACCAAAAAAATAAATGCCTTAGTCACAGTGCTTCTTCACAGCAATAGAACAGTAACTAAAACAACTTTGTTTTATGTTTTGATGAACAACTCACATATTAATTGCTTATGATTATACGAATGTATTTTTATTTAAACGTTCTAATTAACTATCAAAAACAGAAAATAACTGACCTTTGTGTATAAACTTTGCAGCCTTCAATTTTGTTGCAATCACATGAGACTTCCAAAGCTTTTGATGTGAACTCTTTGCTGTCTTTTGCATCAACAATCTGTCATCTATGGAAAGAAAAATTAAAACCCAGGTTCTGGCTATTACGAATAAAACTACTACGAACATGGTTGAGCAAATTTCCTTGTTGTGTACTTGAGCATCTTTTGGATATATGCCTAAGAGTGGTATAGTTGGGTCTTGAGGAATCACTATTCCTAATTGTCTAAGAAAGTGCCAAATTGATTTCCAGAGTGGTTGTACAAGTTTGCATTCCCACTAGCAATGGAGGAGGGTTTCCTCTTTCTCCACAACCTCTCCAGCATGTGTTGTCACTTGAGTTTTTGATCTGAGCCATTCTGACAGGTGTAAGGTGAAATCTCAGGGTCGTTTTGATTTGCATCTCTCTGATAGCTAAGGACGTTGAACATTTCTTTAAGTGTTTTTCTGCCATTCTAAAATTCTCTACAGAGAGTTCTCTTTTTAGCTCCATACCCCATTTTTAATTGGATTACTTGATTTGTTGCTTTTTTAACTTCTTGAGTTCTTTATATATACTGTATATTAGCCCTCTGTCAGGTGTAGGATTGGTAAAGATCCTTTCCCAGTGTGAAAAAACAAAAATTAAAATCCACAAACGGTTTTTTAAGTCTGTAAACTAGTGCCTTTTTCCTTCATGTTTCTTACTTTAATATGCTAGCTACTTCTGGCTTAATATTGAATAGAACTCCTAAGAAATGATCATTAATGTCTTTCATGTCTGAAATGGAAAACATATAGTTGTTCATTAATAAATTTCATGTCCACTATACATTAGTTTGAAGCTGTTCTTTATATTAATTTTAGGAAATTCTCTATTCTGATTTTACTCACATTTTTTGTTTTGAATGAAATTATGATATTCTTTCAAATATTTTCTGTATCTATTGATATGGTCATGTGAATTTTCTTTTCTGGCCTATTGGTATGATAAATTTTGTTCATTGGCATTATATATTTAACTATTTTTGCTTATACAGGTTAAAATCCTATGTGGTCATGGTGTATAGGTCCTTTATAAATTGTTAAGTTCAATTTTTTAATGAGCATGGATACTAGACTTATAAGATAGGATAAACATACTAAAATCTGTACACCTTAAGAAGCTAAGCAAGAGGGAGGACCCATAGTAAGAGGATCAATCCTCACTTAGAAAGACAAAGGGGAAAGACTTTGGAAAAAGGAGAAAACAAACAAACAAAACAGGACAGGAACCTACCACAGAGGGCATCTGAAAGACTCTACCTAGCAGATGCTGAGACGCATAACCGATCTTTGGGCAGAATGCAGGGAACCATATGAAAGAAGAGTTAGTAAGACCTGGAGAGTACAGGAGCTCTACAAGGAGCGCAACAGAACCAAAACATCTGGGCTCAGGGGTGTTTTCTGAGACTGATACTCCAACCAAGGTACATTCATGGGTATAACCTGAACGCCTACTCAGATGTAGCCCGTGGTAACTCAGTATCCAAGTGGGTTGCCTAGTAAGGGGAAGAGGGACTGTCTCTGACATCAACTCAGTGGCTGGCTCTTTGACTACCCAGCCATTAGGGAGGAGCAGCCTTGCTAGGACACAGAGGAAGATATTGCAGCCAATCCTGATGAGACCTAATAAGTTAGGGTCAGATGGAAGGGCAGATGGACCTCCCCTATAGGTGGACTTGAAGAGGGTCATGGGAGGAGATGAGGGAGGGAGGGTGGGATTGGGAGGGAGTAAAGGAGGGGGCTACAGCTGGGATGCAAAGTGAATAAAATGTAATTATTGTAAAAATTTAGGAATTTAATGGTTCCTAATTTACATATTTATACTTTACACATTTATGTTTATGACATTTATCTGTGATGTTACTTTCTTTCCATGTATCTGTTCATGTCTGGCAATGGGATAATACTGGCTAAAATAGCTGGATACAGACGCATATCCCGTGTTCTTTTCTTCTTCTTTTCTTGCAGAGTTAGCACATATTAAATTCCTTAAATGTGGGTAAAATTCACCAGTAAAACCATTAAAGGCTGTTGTTTCCTCTTGTGGAAATTTATTCACTTTTAATTGGAGTTTTTTAATTAAAGATTTATTTTATTTTTAGTTATGCATGTGTGTGCATATTCCTGTACATGAATTTTCATGTACGTGAGTGCAGATGAAAATGGATGCCAGATAATGTCCTGAAGCTGTAGTTACAGAAGTTTGTGAGCAGCTGAACATGGTTCTTAGCAACTGAAGTCAGAATTCCAAGCTAGTCCGTGCCCTTACCATCTGAGATATGACACCAGATTCTTGCATTTCTTTAATATACATTATATTATTCATTTTCTTTATATTTTGGCAAATCATTTCTTTAGAAATATTTATTTATTTAAGTTAGTACACTTATGGACATATCTGAGATAAAAGTCCCTTTATTATTAAATGAAAGCTACATTAGTAAAGATATCTCTTTCATTTTTTATTTTATTAACTGTGTCTCTTCGTGTTTTCTTTTTTTACTCCAGCTAGAAATTAGTCAATTTTATCATTAAATTTTAAAAAACTAGCTTTATATTAGGTTTTTACTATATTATAATATATAAGGTTGATATTATATTATATCTATACTAGAATTTATAATTATAAATTTATATATTTATATTATTATTTAAATTTTAATAAATATAAATATAAAAGCATAATATGCTTATATTTCCATATTTATATTATATTTTTCTATATTTTAAAGATAATATTGGTTTGTATTTTATTCTTGTGATTTTGTGATGTATTTTACTTTGGCTTTGTTTTTTTGTTTGTTGCTTATTTTTTCTTTTTTGCTATTTTGCTTTCCAGTTCGCTGAAATAAAATTGCTAAGTTACTGAGTTTAGATGTTTACCTCTTTTTATAGTATTTGCAACTTTAAGTAAATGTATTATTATCATTTATTACAATCTGTTTAATTTGTATCCCAGCTGTGTCCTGCTCTCTCATCTCCTCCCAATCCCACAATTTCTTCTTTCTCTCTCTTCTACTCCTGTGCCCCTCCCTTAGTCCACTGACAGGTGAGCTCTTCCTCCCCTTCTGTTTGACCCTAGCCTATCAGGCCTCATCAGGACTGATTGCATTGTCTTCCTATCACTGAGTTCATGCCAGAGAAAGCCCCTTTTCTTCTTATTTGGAAACCCACTTGGAGACTGATTATATGGGCTACATCTGAGCCTGGGTTTTAGGTCCTCTCCATGCATTGGCCTTGGTTGGGGTAGCATTCTCTGCAGGTCCCCCAGAGGTCAGGGATTCTTTTTTTGGCTCTATTGCTTTCCTTGTGGAGTTCCTGTACCCTCCAGGTCTTTCTATCTCCCCATTCTTTCATAAAATTACCTGAACTTTGCCCAAAGTTTAGCTGTGAGTCAGCCTCTGCTTTGATACCTTGATTAGTAGAGTCTTTCAGAGGCGCACTGTGGTAGGCTCCTGTCCTGTTCTCTGTCTTCTCCTGCTTCCAATGTCTATTGCATTTGGCCTTCTGAATGAGAACTGAGCATCTTCCTTGTTGTTTATCTTCTTTAGGAGTATAGATTTTAATATTTTATACTATATTATATGGCTAATATCCACTTATGAGTATATACCATGTGTGTCTTTCTGCTCCTGAGTTACCTCACTCAAGATGATGTTTTCAAGTTCCTACCATTTGCCTACAAATTTCATTACTTTTTAGTACAAGTTTTTTATAGTCTCTACAACTATTTATTCTAAGAACTGCTTTTACATACATTCCATATATTTTTATAAGTTGTGTTTTATTTTCCTGTATTGAATTAAAAATTATATGACCCTTACATTTTTTTTTAACCTGAAAGCTTACCTGATGTGATTTTTATTCTCCCAAGTATGGTAAGAATAAATGTCTAGCCTCAGATATGCTCTGTTTGACAGATGTTCCATACCAGCTAATAAGATATCCATCTTCTGTTGTTATTATATGAAATAACTTATAAATGTCAATAATATCTGTGTGATGGATGGTAGCTTGAAATAACCATCATATGACTGATTTTCTGTCTACTGTATCTGTCAATTACTGATAAAGTGATACTGGAATCTATGACTACAATTCACATATTTTTCAGTTTTCAATTCACAAATACCCTTTTCTTAGATACATGCATGTTAACAGTTAATGTATTGTCTTTGAAAATTTCCTCTTTTGTTATGACACTCCTCTTTATCATTGATTATTCACCTCCATGGTAATTTGGCTTACTTTAATAAATTTCATTTGATTGTGTCATGTTTTTCAAAATCTTGGTCTTTAATGTTTCTTAATGGTCTTTAGTGTTCTTATATTTAATGTAGGTTAAATACAATTTATCTCTTAGTGTAATTGTAATACCTTCTGAAAGCCTGTAAACTTTCTTGGCATATTTATATCTCAAAATGATTATTAGAATAGTTAAAATACTATTTGATATATGTTGCTGCTCTATTTAGGTTATGTTTTATTTCTTTTCTGGATTATTTCCCTTTTTAATGTTTACATGCATTTTAATAGGGATGATGGTTAATTATAATTGTCAACCTGACACAACATAGCAAGGAAAAGTATGCATGATTTCCCTCTGCCTTTGAGTGTAGAAGTTATGACTCTTGTTTTATGTTCCCTCTGCCTTGAATCCCTTACTATTATATACCACCATCAAGAACTGTAAGCTAAAATAAGTTCTTTCTTGCTAAGGTTGACTTTTGTCAGAGTAGTTTATGACAACAACAAAGTGAATCTAGAGCCTTGTTGTGACATGCAATTCATAAAATTTTCCATCTTAGAAGTTTTAGATGCATGGTTTACTGACACAAAATACATTTTTGTTAAGCAGTTAAAGCAAGCATCAACCACCAGATCTTTTCCATTTTATTTTTTAAATTGTAGTGACATATTCATATACCAGAATTTGTTGTTGGACCATGTTTATATGCAATGTTTGATGTCTATCATCATATTCCATTGCTCGTATAGTGTTATATCTAATTGTCACCCCTGCCCTTTTCCAGAAAGTTTTCATCTTACATCTGAAAATATCTCTCAGTTAAACAGTAATTTAATTTTTCCTTTAATTACATACCTGACAAAAGCCATTTTGTTTTGTGGCTGTATAAAGTATCTATTCTGATGCCTTAGGAAAATTAAATGATTCAGTACAGCCCTCTCTTACTGACGTATTTGATCCAAGTATTGTTTCAAAAGATCTTCCATGTTGCAGTATATTTGTCCTTCCATTTCCAGAGTAAATATACCCCACTATATGTGTATTTATTATTGGTTTTATATTATCTTTCACATTTGACTGTTTTGAATAATGTTGTGATTAATAACTTGGATATTCATGAATCTGCATTGTTTTTTCTCCCTTCTCCTGCTTCCTCACTTTTCCTCACCTCTCTTTCCCTCCCTTCCTCCCATCATGCACCCTCTCCTATAGTCTTTTCATTTATTGATTATCTCAGTCTTGGAGCTGGGGATTTCACTTGCCCTTAGTCAAAAGTCAGGGGATTGATGACTAAGTTGGGATTGAACCGAAGGTCTCAGACATGCAAGACAAATAATTTTATCACTGAGCTAAGCTCTGATCACTATCATATTCTCTTATGCCATTAGATTTTAAAAATAAAGCTCAACTGGCCCCTTGATCACCTTCCCCTGAGGGGGGAGCAGCATGAGCAGGCCACAGAGGAAGACAATGCAGCCAGTCCTGATGAGAACTGATAGGCCAGGGTCAGAGGAAAGGAGAGGAGGACTCCCCTACCAGTGGACTTCGGGAGGGACATGGGAGGAGATGAGGGAGGGAGAGAGCTACAGCTAGGATACAAAATGAATAAACTCTAATTAATATAAAAATAAAATTAAAATTTTAAATAAATAAAGCTCAATGTTATAGAAATCCTTAATTGGGTAAGAAATATCTGAGCTAATTAACTACTCCTACTTTCAAAGTAATGACTCACCTAAGTCTGATACATGGAAGTCCAGTTTGACTGTTCATTTTTGCTTTGTTTAGCAATTCCATATAACAGGGCTCTTCAGTTGGATGTGAGGAATGCTGGCAAAGGCAAGTTGATTTTTTTGTTAATGATAATTATAAAATATTTATACATTTGGTACAATTGTTATCATGCCCTGTGTTAATATTGCAGTTCTAAATGGGAGACAGTAACATTGTAAAGACAAACAGTGCTGAAAACATATCCATCCAACTTTAGCATCTCCACAGATGTCACCTTAACTAACAGTCCTCGGGATTTTGTAATTGACTTGCACTCATGGCCCTTTATATCCACTTGGGCTTCTGTATAGCTTTGTCAATAATAGTCCTTTTTCTCACGTGACTAGAATGTGTGACATGGGAAGTAGTCACGTCACAATCAAGCTGTCACCTCCTTTCCTGCTGTAATTAGATTGGGGAATGAGGCTTGCTACAATCTTTGATTTTAATAATGCATTTCAAATACTTTCGTGTTTCTCTTCTCTTGGATGAGACTATGTTTCAAAAATAGTGATTTCCCTGGAGTTATCAGTTACTGCATATGGAAGTGTGTATTCCCCAAACACATCTGTTGAAGCTTTATATCTGAGCTTGATGGTTTGTGAAAAGGGTCATTTGTGACACAGGCTTACATAAAGTGACTAGGGTGTGGCCCTTGTGATGGATTTATTTCTTCTAGGTGTTTTGTAAACATTTTTGCATGGTTGAGTGTTGATGTTGAAATTCAAGGCTACAGCTTGGGTGTAGCATGGCTTTTATTGTCCCATGTGCTAAGTGTGTGATGTCAGTTAATGAGGCAATGAAACCATCTATGAGAGAAGTCTTCAGGGCATGCCATGGTAGGAGATGCTATAATCCTAGGTCCTTCCCACCACCTCTTTCTCTCTCTTTTGTTTTCCAGACACCATGAGAGAATGAGCTTCATTTATTCCATTTCTAACATGATGTATTCTGTCTTCACAGGTCCCTGAACAACTGGTTCAAGAAAACATAACCCGAAACCTCTGAAATCGTGGGCAAAATAAACCTTTTTTTCCTATAAGTTATTTATCTGAGATATTTTTGACACAGTGATGGAAAAGTGACTTACATAGTCATGGTGTATGGAAAGAAGGCTTTTGCCAGTATTTAAACTCTATGTATTGCATAGTGTAACTATAGATGTTATTCTAAAGCTTGTCAAGTTTGCTGCTTTTGAGTTTCAAGCACACTTCTGAACTAGAATCTCAGCCTTGTTCTTGTATTCAGCCCTGGTCTTCTCATTGCACAAAAGTTTTCTGAGTACAGATTTTTGTACTCCTGTAATTCTGCACTGTTCTTCAATGAACTTGATCCTTTCTTGGGTGTCGCTCTACATCGTGTTATATAAGATGAGGTTCAAATGGTGTGAAGTTAAGCATCTTCCTTGTATGCCCCTCAAGGATGTTCAACTTTTTTTACTTTGAGACAGGATATTGTCATCTACACAATTCTTGCTTGAGAACTGTGCAATTGAGTTACAAAAAAAAATTTTTATGAAACCAATCTCATTCTTTTAAGTGAATTTACATTTTTAAAAATTTTTTGGCAGCATCTATATCTCCTCTGGACGTTTGTGACCTGCAATCTAAGGGTAGAATCACCTTGGAAATTACAGACCTAATCTTTTCTTTCCTCTGTGTTACTTCAGGTCTGTGAAAGCTAATGTTGGTTTAGATCTAGACTTTTCTGTTCCCCTCAAGGGAAGAAATTGGTTAGTGAAAAATAGAATTTTCTGAGTGTATTTTAAAGCAGTAATTTTTCCAGTGTTCTTGCTATAAAGAAGAAGGCATTTTCTTCCTTCCTTCATTCAAAGAACCATAGTGGGACTCTTCATGATGACTCAAGAGGTTTGGGGGATCCCATGGGCATGCTGCCTATAGGAGGTCATTATGCTCAACAAATGCATCCTTACATCCAGCCATTATTACTTCCCTCCAAGCCTCCTGACACAGGACATATACAGTTTCTGTTCCTCATGAATTCGCATATGTATTTTTTTCTCTCATTTATGAAGAAGATTTTGGCGTGTGATTTCAGTTCTCCTGTGGATTTCAGGTGAGATTTGTTTTTCAATTTGTTCAGCTTTTCACTAGGGAGGACAGAAGAGATGACACTTATGGTCATCAAAAAAGAATAAACAGAAGTCAGACATTGTTGCTTATGATGGATAATTCTTATGCGTTTTTTCCTCTCTAACAAACAGTGCTCAGCTTCCTTCCATCATCTGCCACATGCCATTTCTTCTCTGCTCCAGAATCACTGGACAAACTGTTCTCTGTTGCTCAGAATGTTCTCAAAATAGTAAATTAGTCTGACCTCTTTATGGTTGTATTTCTCACATAGTATCTAGTATAATAATATAGTATGAATCATTTTTGTGGTTTATTATATATATGTATATATGCATGTGTTCATGTGTACATATCACAAGTTTGCCAATTATTTGATATTTGATCCACACTTTTATCTCTTGTCCAGACTGTCATCACACCTGACTTTCTTTTCTACTATACACACAAACACACACACACACACACAATATACACTATATATATAATTTCTTTGGTGGTAGGTACCAAATTCTGATGTCCTTTTCTTTGTCTTATTTTTCTTTCACTTAAAATATACGGATGTATGGATTTTAAAGTATTCAATATATAGCATCTTCATCTAGAGTTAGTCTATTTCAAGGGCAAAGAGATTAGTAGTCGTGCTGGTGATGTTCCACATAGAACCATGACAATCACACCTAAGGGTGTCGGAATCTCTGGGGTCACAAATAAATCCATCACTTGAGTTTTGCATGGCCAGTAATTGTAATGACTTTTTTCTAAGTCGAAGATATGTGTTGTGTGACCTCCCTTCAAAGGCTAATAGAGTTTTTCCTCTTTGTTGAACCATCAATAATTTGAGGTATGTATCATTTATAGATGTAACGCATTAAAATTTCCTTTCCATTTTAATATATGCATGCCTGGTTTTCCGCCTGTGTGAAGATGTTTTTCCTCTGGGTGTTTTTTTTTTCTTGAGTCATAAATATTTCTTACTATTCTCCTGGCAAGTCTTAAATGGTAATGAATGAGAGATTTAGAAAGTGGGAAAGGATTAACATCAATCATGATTAAGTTAGGTAGTTGAATAACCTGGTCTCTTCCTTTAATTAGTATGGTATACAGGGAAAAGTACTAAAGTGGAGATGTGTTTCCCCAGCAGAATAAAATGCATTTGTATTCACTATGTTGTTCATATGCAATGGCTTTTAAAATGTAGTTGCTGCAAGATGAAATGATGTCTGATGTCACATATGCATCAGATGTTCTGAGACATCACTCTTGGATTCTTGAGGGTGGGGAGTAATGGTCTCTTTGGTGAACCCAAAATAGAGATGAACTGTAAACTCCAAGAAGTTTATTGTTGTTATTATTCTATTTCCATTTATTTTCAGTAGCCTGCAAGACATCAGAGATTTATTAAAGGGGAATTATAACTAAACTGTAATTTTAAGATCTAATTTTATAAATTGCTTAAAATATTATGCTATAAATATTTATGCCTATTATAAAATGTGTAAGCATGAAATAAAAAAGAATGCTATGCTAGCAGGGGGTGATATGCCATACTAAATTGTTTTGGTGTAAGATGAATTCAGAAAGCAAGTTGTTCTGTGTGGTCTGGGAAATTATGCATGGCAACCATACTTTCAGCTTCAAATGAATGAGTGTTTTAAGCATGTAACAAACAAAAGTAAAAATAGAACATATGAAGTAGCAGATGGGCAAGAATAGCAGACAAACAGCACAGTATACAACTCAAGCACTTGTAACAGCCAGCAGAGAGAACTGTAGTAGCATGTTTGAAGAGCAAACACAGGTAACCTAATTACATTCAGGACTTCTAAACATCCAGGAGAAATCAACTGGGGTAGAAGTAGCCACAATAGACTTCCTGGTTGGTAGTCTATCTATTGATGAGCTTCTGGTCTCCTGTTTCTATGACAGCTGTTTTTATACCATGGAAGATGATGATGATGATGATGATGATGATAAATGTATGAGATTGTTCATCTTTTAGCTGTTATCAAAGATATAATGCCTTTAACACCCTCAGTTGCTCTCTGTTTTTGTATGTCTGAGCTTCTCTAGAAAAAAATTTCAAAGCTCGTCCTCCAACAAAAGGCCTTGGAGAACACTTTGAGACAAAATGCTTGAGGCTGACATGGAATGAGCTACCATTCTTCCATAATACATTTTCAACAAGGTTAAAAAGCACATATCAATTTAGCAATGTCATGTGTATTACACTAGTTTAGAATCTTTGCCTGTAACTATTTTACAATTTCTGTGTTAGTTTTTCATCTTGTGTTAATGTTGGTTATTTTCTGTTATTATTAAGGTATTAATTAGAGTCTCAGAAATTGTTGAACCCTTTTGCCTTGATGGGTGTTTAATATCCTGTGACATTAAGTTGGGGGTCTTTAGCCTCTCTGTTTATCATCACTATAAAGGTACACCACAACTGTAAAAAAGCTGAAGATAATTCACATTCTTTGAAGAAAATGGATGTTGTAGAAAAGACCCAGTGTCTGCTTTTTCTGGCTTTGATGTGAAAACTAAAACCAGGCTTATTTTTCCAGGTCACTGCAGTTCTTTGTGCAATTATTATTAACCGCAGTGCACTTGATTTTTTATGCTGTTTATTTCAGCTGAACATTTCTGAACACTTCATAAGTTGTAAATCTCTATTTTGGTTTTTAAGATGCTATGTTATAAATTCATGTTTGCATATTTAATTCAAAGGCAGTTTTACTATTGGAGAGAACAGGAATGGAGCTGCCAAGGAGTAAGGCCTATGTGGTAGACCATATTCTAACATTCTCAGTCACTTAGGATTCAGGTCGTTCAATTACAGCATTTTGCACTGCTTTCCAATCCTGTTTTTCCTTTTAAAACTTCATTCATTCATTCATTCATTTATTTGGTTTGTTTGTTGTTTTTGTTTTTTGTTTGTTTGCTTGCTTTTGTTAGGTTTTCTATTTGTTTGTTTCTCTTCCTTTACTCTTTCCCATTCTCTTACTAATTTAAAGCATATGCACCAAATAAAGGCAAACAAAGATATAAATAATAAGTAATTCAAATCACCATCATTAAGCTAATGTGAAAAATAATCTTTGATTATTGAAGCTCATATTAAAATTTATAATACAGCAGTTTGGGTCTTTGATTCTCTATTTCCTTTCCTTTTCTTGAACAGGGTAAGTCTTGTCTTTATAGTCCATTTATAAAATGTTATTAACTGCTGTAGGCTTTGCTAGGTGGATTCAGGCTCATGCTTAAGCCAAACTCTTCTGAGTCCACTCCATTCTCTTCATGTGTAACAAAAGTGTACTAGTGGATACAGGCCTATAAACAACAGCAAAATAAATCTGAGGCTGGATTCAGCAGTGGACTCATTCTTTATTGAACCGTGGCATTTAAATTCAAGGAAACCTTATAATTGGCCTCAAAATATGAAAATCTTAGACCACAAAGTGGGACATGCTTCATCAAATGCAATCTCACATTAGTGTAGTTTATGAAAAAAGGTAAAGGTCAACTCATTTACCTGTTATTGCTTCTTTTTCCCTATTCTTATGTGGTAGAATGTGTTTTTAGAAATCACAGGGATTTCAAGAACACAAATAGGAAAGCATTAATCTACTGCCACCCTATGAAGACACAAAGGGACAATCGAGACTCCCTGCTACTCAGAAGCATGATATCAGCCTGTCTGATGCTGCAAGGAAGACAAGTGATGATAGCACCCCTTGAATTTTATTTAGTTTTTGAGTTATGATCTCAATGGAGAAAAACAAATGCCTGGTAGGGGGATCTTTACACCTGATTCCACATGTGCCCCGACTGACAAGAGTTTATTTTCATTTTCCTTTAGTAAAAGGAAGTTTCTACCTGTAATGAGTGTTACCTGTAATGATGATTAAAGTTGTTTAATATTCTCTTGCTCCCTCTTTGTCAGTTTGAAAGAATTTGTTCCCACAAATTGTTATAATTTGTTCTGGGCTGTCTACAGTAAAAAAAAAAAAACTCTTTTGTAAGAGTTCTTGGTCTTCATGCTTTGGCCAATGTCATAAATATTTTATGTAACAGCTGGAGCTGAAGGGCAGCCTTTGAAACTTTGAGAAATTGGGTCACAATTGGTTTGACCTAAGCAAATTCAGGAAAACATACATCATCAAGAAATAATTCCCCTTCATTATTTATAAGAACACAGAGGCAGATGTACAATTGTTCCTGTGATAATTTTCATACATAAAATATCGTGTACATAGAGAACACTGTCAGCTAGCACAATGCACTGTTTATTTCTGAGGTGGCAGTGTCTATTTCATTGAATGTAGAAAGCCACATTTCTATTATGGTGAATGGATGGTTTCCAGTTCTGTTTCCTTTGACAATATCCACTGAGTTTCAGAGTCTCGTTAAGTGTTTTCTCTTATTTTCAAGTATCTATCTATCTATCTATCTATCTATCTATCTATCTATCTATCTATCTATCTACCTATTGATCTATCTATCATCTATCTACCCATCCATGCATCCATCTCATGTACTCATTATTTATTTACCATTTCTTTATCTAGCAACCTATTATCTATCTTTCCTTCTGTCTACAAGTTATCTGCTATCATCTGTAATGGTATGATTTATCTATCTATAACTTATCTATACTGTATCATTTATCATCAATATCTATTATATATCTATCATATGCTCTCACTTTTACACAACCATTTTTTGCTTTGTGTATATACACATTTTTGTTATTACATTCACCTACTTTTTTGTGCATACATATGTATTTCTAAATATAATCTGTTGAGTCCATATAGTGTTAATTTATATGTATGATTTCATAGCTCACCGTTTGACTCAGGGCAGCCAATTGATGTGCTCTTTCCTGGGAAGACCTCTTCTCCTGCTTTATCCCAGCTGTACTCACTTTCCTCTAGTTATTTTTACAGGTCGTCTGGTGAGATTCACCTTGAGGATTTTTAGCATGTATCTATGTAATCGTGTGTGTGTGTTTGATGAGCTGATCTGTGACACAATGAGAAAACCTACAGTTTTTTATTAGCGGATAATTCTTCCATTTTTCCCTTGAAGTCCACTAGAATTTGAGAACTGCAATGTTGTATGTATACAGAAGTTTTCAAATGACTTTTCATGTCCTCTTCCCACTCATTTCACTTGAAATCTATTCCTAAATACTGAATATAGAAATAAACATATTAGGATTTTTTTCCTCTCTCTCACAAAGAACCCATCAGTTAAAACATGGAAATAATTTCAGTAAAGACATTAATTATTCTAAAACAGTAAGTAAAAATGTCTAAATCACAATCTCAGTATAATTTGTATTCTTGTCTCAGTTAAGTTTGGAGAGAGGTTTTTAGTTGAAATAGCCTCCTGTGGATGAGGGTAGGAGGTGGATTTTAGGTGAGGAAATTCACTCATTTCACTGTTCCTTTTCATCACCTTGGGGCACATCGCCTCACTGTACTTTCCTGATAATGCTGTCTTTGATTTTAAGAGATATCAAAGGTAGATAATCTTGGTAATCTTCAGTTATCTTCTCATTGTATGGATTTTGTTCATTTTCCAAAATGAAGTCTATCTCTATTAAGCTTTCTGAGAACTCATTACATTCTTCTTTTCATTCCCCAAGATCCTAAGCAGGTCACATAGTGCTCTGTCATGAAATATTTTTATTTTTACTAGAATATTAATTTTTTAAACGTAAGGCACACATATGGCATTTTTTGGTTTTCTCTTTGATAGTTCCGTTTTCAGTTTGCTATACTGAACTGTATTTTCGTGCACAGGATAATGTTTTAGAAGCAGTGTGCACATTGGACATGAGAGTGTGTTTTATTTCTATACACTCTAAAGGATTTGATAGTGCTCAGATTGTCACATTTATCACATCCTAGCAACTGTGTTCCCATAAAAGACAGAAATCTCTTGAGTGCAAATTCTATAATGACACAAATTATTTTAATTCTAACACCTGGAAATTACATAATTAACAACAAACAGCATGAAATTATTGACTAAAGGTAAATATTTGTGCAACATTTTGGAAGTGTCCAACAAAGCTAAGATGTAATAAGTAAGAATGAAATACCTCATGTGGTGACACAAGGTCATAGACATTTTTCTCCTTACCCAGTGCACTGCCTTTAATATCTATCTGTCAGAGAGAACTATGAAAGTGATATATCGAAAAGCCTGATTTGTCCAAAAATGGCGTACAAACAAAGATAGACCCCATTCTAGATGCTTAACAATGAACACTAGGTGTCTTCCTTTCAAACACAACTACTCAATACACATTGTAAGAGAACTGAACTGGGCTCTGTCTGAGTCCATGTTGTGAAACGCTCATAGTGTAAGAGGCTGTGGAAATGTTTCTTTACTTTGTGTGCAGAGAACTCAAGTCAGAGAGAGCTGAGCATGACAGAAGATGAAGAATGTTAAGCACAACTGAAAAAGGTATAGACAGAGTGGACTGAGTGCTCTCTGGTCTGCTTACATAGTGTAGAGTAGAGTTGTATCTGAATCCTGAGAATGTGTCTTCTTTGATCACATTGGCAGGCGATTTTCATTATTCTCTTTTCCCACAGCTGCCCTTTCCTATCTCACACTTTCCACTTTAGCCTTTCTCTCTGTTTCTTTCACGTCTTTTATATTCCCCACTTCGTGCCTCTCCTTTCTCTAAGCATGGGTTTTGTTTCTGACATTGGTTAAGGAACAAGATTTGTTAATGTCAAAAATATTTCATTGTGGAAAAAACCTGACTTTGGTGATCAGATTTTAATTCTAAATTCTTGTTTATTTTGAGATAATGGCATCACAGCGTCTCTATAACTTAGTAGGTTAAGGGAATATTATGACTGATATTGAAATAACTATTGAGAAAAATGCACTAACATTTTTAACATTTTTATTTTATTTTATATTAATCACAGGTTATGTACTTTGTATCCCAGCTGTAGCCCCCTCCTGCATTCCCTCCATAAATCCCCCATCCCTCCCTCATCTCCTCCCTGCCCCTTTCCAAGTCCACTGATAGGGGAGGACCTCCTCCCCTTCCATCTAACTCTAGCTTATCAGGTCTCTTCAGGACTGGCTGCAATGTCCTCTTCTGTGGCCTAGCAAGGCTGCTCCTCCCTCAGGGGTGGAGTGTCAAAGGGCCAGCCATTGAGTTCATGTCTGAAATAGTCCCTGTTCCCCTTACTAGGGTACCCACTTGGATATTGAGCTACCATTTCTTACATTCACGCAGGGGTTCTAGGTTATATCCATACATGGCCTTTGGTTAGAGAAACAGTCTCATAAAAGATCCCTGTGCCCTGGTATATTTGGTCCTTGCAGAGCTCCTGTCCTCTCCACTAACATGTGTTAATGAAAAATAATACTTAAGATATGAGACAACAGATATAATAATTAGCTTAAGAGTTGTTAGCATTTCACAGTAACTACATATTTTAAATCCTTAAGTTATACACCTTAAATCCATACTTTATCTATATGTCTCAGTCACACTCTGAAAAATGTAAATAATCCCAGAACTTCTTTTTTAATGTAATTCATTTATTTTTATATCAATCACAGGTTAGGTACTTTGCATCCCACTTGTAGCCCCCTCCCTCATTCTCTCCCACTCTGCCCATCCCTCCCTCATCGCCTCCCCGCCCCCTCCAAGTCCACCAAAGGGGGAGGACCTCCTCTCCTTCCATCCAACCCCAGTTCATCTTGTCTCCTCAGAGCTGGCTGCAATGTCCTCCCCTGGGATCTAGCCAGGCTGTTACTCCCTGGCGTGTATGGGGGAGGATCAAAAAGCCAGCCATTGAGTTCATAACAGAAACAGTCCCTGTTCCCCTTACTAGGGTCTTCAGTTGGACACTGAGCTACCAAGGGCCACATCTGAGCAGGGGTTCTAGGCCATATCCATACATGGTCCTTGGTTAGAGAAACTGTCTCTTATAAGACCCCTGTGCCCTGCTCAGTTTGGTCTTTGTGCAGCTCTTGTTCTCCCCAAGTCTTACTAACTTCCCCTATTTTTATTATTATTCCCCGCCCTCTAACGAAGGCTTGATTATGAGTCTTAATATCTGCTTTGATATATTGCTATATTGATTCTTGTTTTTTAATTTATTTATTTTTAAATCAATCACAGGTTAGGTACTTTGAATCCCAGGCGTAGGCCCCTCCCTCATTCGCTCCTACCCGCCCACTCCCTCCCTCATCTCCCTCCTCCCCGCCCCCTCCAAGTCCACCAACAGGGGAGGATCTCCTCCCCTTCTATCCAACCCCAGCTTATCCTGTCTCCTCAGCACTGGCTGCAATGTCCTCCCCTGGGATCTAGCCAGTCTGTCACTACCAAGCTTGTATGGGGGAGGATCAAAGAGTCAGCCATCAAGATCTTGACTGAAACAGTCCCTGTTTCCCTCACTAGGGTCTTCAGTCCTACACTGAGCTATCATGGGCCCCATCAGTGCCAGAGTTCCAGGCCACATCCACACATGGTCCTTGATTGTAGAGACAGTCTCATACAAGACCCCTGAGCCCTGCTCAGTTTGGTCTTTGTGGAGCTCTTGTTCTCCACAAGTATCACCAACCTCCCCCAGATCTATCATTACTTCTCGCCCTCTGCCAGAGGCTTGATCACGAGTCTTAATATCTGCTCTGATACATCACTACATTGACCTTCCCAGATGACCACTTTGGCATTCTCCTGTGCTGTTGCTTGTTTTCTCCTCCACTCAATGTCCATCCCATTTGTTCATTCAAACAAGTATTGATCATACCAACCTGGGTCTTCCTTCCTGTATATCCTCTCTAGGTGTGTAGATTTCAGCTTGAACTTCCTATCCTA
>CM053761.1:32182862-32233673 GCA_028658305.1 Pachyuromys duprasi | reverse complement strand
TGGTCACCCCTCTGGTCTGGAGTCTTTACTCCTCACTCTGTGCTAGAGTCTGAGTGTCCAGTTTTGAGATGTCAGCTGGGGGCTGTGCACTCTGCCCTGGGCTTGCTGCTAAGGGCTCTCCCCTGGAATGGAGATTTGGCATCTCCTTTTGTGCCAGAGGCTGTGCACCACCGTCTGAGATGATATTTGGGGCACACACAATGGGTTTGGGTTGGTGTGCATCCACTGTATGTAGGGCTGTCTGAAATGGTGCCAGAGGCCTTCTCTGTCTGGCCTGTGGACAGACACCTGAACTGGGGTTTTTGCTGGCAGATGCGTGCAGTTTTAGCCCTCAGTGTGCAGTCTGGTCAAGATGGTCCCAGGATCCTCTCAGCCATGGGTTGAGACAGATCTCGGGTTCCTCCCAGGTCCGCAGGCGGACTCACACACTGACTGAGTTTTTGCTGGCGGAAGCGTTCTGCGAGCACCCCGCAGTGTGTGGACTGGTCAAAACAGTCCCCCAATCCACTCAGTTTGTGGTGGTTCCGGTGATAGGTTCGCGCCTGCCGCACACTAGTGGGTTGAGGCAGAACTCGGGTTCCTTCCAGACCCGCCAGCAGACTCACACACTGACTGAGTTTTTGCTGGCGGAAATTTTAGGCGTGCCCCCCTGCAGTGTGTGGACTGGTCAAAAAGGTCCCCCAATCCGCTCAGTCTTTCGTGGTTCCAGAGATCGGTTCGTGCCCGCTGCACATCCTCGGGTTGAAGCAGATCCCGGGTGCAGTGTGAGCTCGTAGGGTGCAGTTCAGTGAAAACGGCACCCGGTTCCTCCTGAGACTGCCCGCGAGACCGTGTGATCCAGTCTATAATATTGGGTGCGGGCACCCAGCACCACTGCTCTTTCAGATCAGAGCTGTGCGCCACTGGTCACCGGGAAATTTCTCCAGGTAATAACTGGGTGTCCCTAGGGTTTTCCCACTTGATTTTCTCACCATAGGAGTTCTGCTCACCTGGCACTCACAATGCTGGCGTTTTAGGTCCCAGAGTTCGGTCTCCTGGTCGCTGTGTTGTTTCTGCTCTCCTACTCCTCAGACACAGTGTTTTCTCCTGGCAGCCATCTTGGATCCCTGGTTATTAGTCTTAATATCTCCTTTGATCCACTGCTAGGTAGAGTGTTTCTGAGACCCTCTCTGGTAGGTTCCTGTCCTGTTCCTTGTTTTCTCCAACTTCCCATGTCCATCTCATTTGTCTTTCTAAGTGAGGATTGATCACCTTACCACGGGTCCTCTTTCTTGTTTAGATTCTTTAGGTGTACAGATTTTAATATGTTCATCCAATGTTTTAGATCTAGTATCCACTTGTAAGTGAGTATATACAGTGTGTGTCTTTCTGCTTCTGGGATACCTCACTCAGGATGATCTTTTCAAGATCCCACCATTTGGCTGCAAATTTCATGATTTACTTGTTTTTAATTTCTGAGTAATATTCCATTGTGTAAATGTACCACAATTTCTGTATCCATTCCTCCATTGATGGACATCTGGGTTGTTTCCATGTTCAGGTGGTTATGATTACGAATAAAGCTGCTACAAACATGGTTGAGCAAATATCCTTGTTGTGTACTTTTGGATATATGCCTAGGAGTGGTATAGCTAGATCTTGAGGAAGGTCTGGTCCTAATTGTCTGAGAAAGCACAAGATTGATTTCTGAGGTGGTTGTACATGTTCACATTCCCACCAGCAGTGGAGGAGGATTTCCCTTTCTCCACAACCTCTCCAGCATGTGTTGTCACTTGAGTTTTTGACCCTAGCTAATTGGATTGCTGTAAGGTGCAATCTAGCTCACATTCTTGCCAACAGTTATCATCCCTGTTTTAGATTTGCTCATTAAAAAAGATATGTAATTTCATCTGATTACTTTCCTTTCAATACTTTGAATAATATACATTGTGCTTAATTTTCAACTGTGCATGTTCTCCATTAAGAAGCCTCTTCAGATTCTGTGCTTTCACTATAATCATCACAATGTATGTAGTATTCATTTGCTGCTTTGGAAGTAATTGAAACTTATTTTTAAATAAATGTGGATCTAAAGGTTTTGGAGCCTATGGAACCATAGATCAGTAGAATATCCAGTACTTTTGATACTTATATGTTATTATTCTGAGATATTAGGTAGTAGAGGAAAGAAAGTTGGTATGGAACATAGTTCAGTCTCAGCTACACTGGTTAGAAAGTCTACATCTCATAAAATAAAGGGACTAAAATTGGCCCACCTAGAAGTTGTATGCATAGGTAGGCTTGTAGGTATTCTAATTTTAAATTAAAGAACAAGTGTTCACAGTTCTATTCTCAGTCAGCTTTTGTCAGTAGCTGTTCTAATTATTGACTTTGTGGATGGTACCTCAAAGAATTATTCTTTTTATGGCTTTTAAAATTATTGTATGTCTATGAATGTTTTGTCTGTATTTATGCATGCTTAATAGTATGCAGTACCCACAGAGTTCAGAAAACGGTGTTGGTTCCCCTGAAAGTAGAGTTAAGGATCATTGTGAGCTACCATGTGGTTGCTAGGAACTGAATCTGAACCCTCTACAAGAGCAGCCATTGCTGTTAACCACTGAGCCATCTCTCTAGCCCCAAGTGAATTATTCTTATAAAAGAAATATAAATTTCTGGTTTTTAGAAGAAGATAAAGGGATTGCATGCTTAACTCTGTGGTATGTAAACATCCTAGATATTAGCACTTAAATATATCCATGTTCAAATGAGAAATTAGCTCTATGTTTCTACACTCTATATTTAGTTCTCAAAAAATCAAAATCTATCCGGCTTTATATAAAGTAATGGTTGCACAGATCAGCACTTTACTGATTCTTTTAGAATAGATTTTAATCAAGCATGTCTTTCTTTGATTTTGTTTTTACAATGAAAGCACAAAATCCCACTAAAAGAAAAGAGTTCAATTTTCCACTACAACAAAAAATTATGAAATTGCACTGTAATTAATAAACATCCCTTAGGGAAGGCATTCTGTGTTGCATCTCTAATCTTTTCTTAAAGTAACAGTGAAATAATGTCATGCATGTTCATTGAGTTATGAAGCCTCAAACACACTGACTGAGAAAAAAAAAAGTCCCTTTAGTGATTTCAACATGCCCGTGGTGGCTTGAAGGAGAATGGCCTCCCCTCTCCCAATCATGTATTTGAATACTTGGTCCTCAGTAAGTAGAAATGTTTGAGAACGTTAGGAGCTTTGGCCTTGATGAAGGAGATCACTCACCTGTGGTGGGATTTGAGGTTTCAGAAGACTCCTGCTGAAGCCAGTTAGTTCTCTCTCTCTCTTTCTTGCTCTGCTTCGTGCATTTAGAATCAAGATGTGATCTATTAGCTACTGATTCAGCACCATGCTTGTCTCCTACCTTTTGAAATGCTCCCTATGATGACGAAGACTCACCTTGTGGAATCATAATAAATCCTTTCGTAAGTTGCCTCAGTCGTGGTAATTCTTCATGGCAATAAAAAAGTACTCAAGGCCAGTTGTGGTGGCACATACAGGTAGGATTTCCTGAAGGAGGCAGGGAGATCAGGAGTTCAAGGCTGAAAGAGGGGGAAAGAAATGTAGCCAAGACAATGTTTTAAAACCTTAAATATCTATGATTTTTCATTAAAATTTTTGATTGAAAAGACATTTTTTCTTTCACGTCTCTGTAATAGTTATTGTATGAAAAATGTCCTGGTAATTTGACCATGTAATTTTCTATTTTTATTAGAAATAGAAACCACCTCAAGTAACTCTGCTTTCAGAAAGAACTTTAATTAGGACATTGTGCCTGTTATTTCATGTTTATAAATTATGGGTTACTGTAATTTTTCCCTACATTGTAAATTGTCCAAAACTTAGTGGAGTAAAGTAGTATCTGTAAAGTATCTGAGTGTGCTATGACTAGAAAGCTGAGCTGGCTGCTGAAATATTTCAGGTGAATCAACCTGATTGCAGAAAGCAAGTGAGTAGCTTTTACTAAATGTCCTTCCATGTGGGCTCTCCATAGAGAATACTGAATTGGTAATTTAATGAGTGGTAATCATCAAGGAAATCCACTCAAGCAGACATACAGAAGGAAAGAAGTAGCTGTCAGGCTTTCCTAATTTAACAGACTCATTAGTTTCTCTGTGTAGATAGAAATTAGTCATATTCTAAAAAAGGAGACATTGGCCATAGATCTCAAGAGAGACATGTCCAAGTAGTTAAGGACACATTTAAGGAACTATATGTAATATATCCAAAGTAACAACTTGTGGATGAATGTACTGATCAGTATTAGTACTATACCAACTGAATTTTCTTAAATAAATGCCTGTAAGTTTTTCATGTTTTCTAGCTCCTATTTAATTTTTATATATTCAAGTGAATATATAAGATATATTCAAAAAGCTTTATTGAAAGAAATCACAAGCATACACAATATATGACTAAAATATATCTATCACCTCTAATGCAAATATTCAGCATTGTATACATTTGAATTTTTAGTTTATGTGTTAACAACAAATAAATTTAATTTTACTGTTAAAAACTCTGTTACAATAAATTTTAGATATGATATTGCTTCTAAATCACTTGTGTTGTTAATAGTCTATATAATTTTCATGATGAAACATAGACTTAACACCTTTAAGGACCAATATTTTCAATGTGACAACCTGGATATGATGTAGCTGCAGATAGACAGTGAGAGATACAATGAAATTAATAATTTGGCATTTATATGGTAATGCAAATTAACTGTCCAAGTTAAGGGTCAACATTCTTGTTCTGTAACTATTTCACTAAGAATTCAAAATATAGTTTTAAAACAATTATTTCTTTTGTTTTTATAACTTAATTGAGAGTTATCTTTATTGTGGTTTGAATTAGAATGGATCCAAAGACTTATATATTTGAATGCTTGACAAATAATAAATACATCAAAATCTACTGAACTATCTTCACTATTTCTTCCCTTATCTTCCCCCCATACACACTGGAATATTTTCCTGAATTTGTATAATGCAAAAGGATTCTGCTATACAACCACAGAGTTGCTGTCCTGTTGCTGATCTCCTTTGACAATACAGTTTCACTCTCTTTGATTTGGCTAACTTTCCTCTGTTGTCTAGTTAATAGCTTCGAAGGCCTTTTTATTTTCTGCCATAAGTGGTCTGGAGGTATGTTCTCTGTTCCATGCTATATTGGCTTGTTGGTTTATTTTTTTCTAATATAATATGAATGCTATCTTAAGAAGAAATGCTGCATCATCAAAGAAATTCAAAACAGAATTCATAGAGACTTAAAAAGAGATGTAACTTTATAAATCTAGTACAGGAAGTAATAACAAAGAAGATATGCACTGGACATATCCCTGATAATCGTTTTTAAATAATAACTGCTTTTCAAAAGTCCTTGGTGACATGTAAGAGAGAGGAAAAGGAAGAGAAAAAAATGTTGCAATTATAATTTCAAGGACAAGACATAGAAATAAACAAAAGTTCTTTTTCACAATACTGTATTTCACAAGTACCTGCCTGTCTTCTTTTCTACTCTCCACACACACATCTTTACACATCTCTTTGCTTGCTCTATTTCTCATACCTCAGAAACACATTTGTACCTTAGACTTCAACGTTGCAATATGAATCTTTTCATCCCCTTCTCCAAGCAGTTTTTGGTCATTTCTCATGTGGAAAAAATTTCTTTCAAACAAACATTAGTTTTTAGGCATTTGGAATCAGTGTAGAGGGAGTTACTCAAATTTCTTTGCTTTAGACATGTATAACTGGTGATATTTTCTGTGAATTTCACTTTCCAAAAAGACCAGAATTGATAAATGCTTTTTGTCAGCTAAAAGACTCCCAGTACCTCCTGCTGATTTTTTTCAAAATATGTATGCTTGTTATTTGTTCTAGTCTATATTGTTCAGAAAAATATCCCTAGTTTATTTTGTATATATCCATTTTAGTTCTACAGAATAGATATCTACCGAGTATAAAGAGCAGAAATGGGAATAAAGATAAGAACAGTGATTTTATAGAGAGATCTGGCCATCCTGACTTTCTTGATTCATGGCCAAAATTGTCACTACACATTTGTGGGTTTGGCCAGCTGTTTGCCAGAACAAAAGCTTTAGCATATACTTGGACAGAAGCTACAAATATTACTTCTCAAATAAGTAGACGAATAAGTACCTGTTAGATTTAGTTCTTATCCTTTCCTGTTTTACTCACAATTCCTATTTATTAAGTTTTTAACCATTTCAAGGTTAAAAGCAAAGTCACGTAAAAGAATCTTTGATTGGAATTCTCAAAATATAGGTAAGTATTACAGAATTGCTAACACTGTTCACTTTCTTAATATGATTGCATATATTGATTGAATTCTGCTAAAAATCTATATCACTGGTTGTCTTGTATAATGGTGGCCAGAGGGCAATTTACCAAAGCCATTCATTGTCTATCTCTGAAGAAAGGTGTTCCCTGGAAAGGGTTGGGACAACAGAAAGTATAGCAAAATCTGATTTTGAGGATCAATTTAAATACATTTACCCCTAAAACCTAAAGAGACCATGTTTCAGAGCTATTGACTTAATATTTACAGCTTAAGATTTACAGCTTTAAGACTTAGGATAAAGAAAGAGATTGGAAGATGGCAAGAGATGGGAAAATGAAGTAAACTCATTCACACATGAAGAATTGAGTTTGGAAGTACAGCGACTATGAGGGGACTTTTTAAATAAACCATCTGCTTTATAATAATTATATACTTGGTGTGTCTATAATAGATTTCTGGTTATTTCTGGGAGTATGAGTTTCTGATAGCAATTAAAACATTTCTTTTCATTCAGGACCAACTGCTAACATATGGATCCTATAGATGCAAGTCTTCTGGTCAAAAAAAGCAAGAACAAAGTACTCTGAAGACTTTTCTTTTCATTTGTAGTTTCCCTTTCATCGTTGAATGTTTTTTCTAAGTAAATAAAAGTTGAGTTATGTTGTAAGCATGACTTTTATTATTCTTTATACTGCATAATACCATTAGAAAATGTAAATGACTCGTAGGTGGAGTCATGAAAAAAATCCTTAATACTTTCTAATTTATAGATGCACATGGATTTTGATCTTAACATCAAAATAAAACAGAAACACAAAACCTTATTTAGCATTCTGACTTCACTTGACAGGCACAAGTTCTCTTAGCAATATGTGAAGCTTAGTGATGAGGAAGGGAGGAATAGGAGGAAATGAATGTCAGTTTTTCTATCTAGTTCCTTTTCCTTCTAGGTTATCATTTTTTGAACAAGTGCTTGACTAACATTGGAAAATAATGTAAGAAAACATTTTTTACTATGCATGTTTCTTACGCTATCATTGTATTTCTGTCTTCTAAAGGGCATTTTATGTTATATAGAAAAATGTCCAAAAAGTTAAAGGTGCTTGCTTCTAGTTTAGAGAAACAGGGTTTGCTTCTGAGTATGCTCTATCAGGTTTCTTACAATCACCAGGTATTCCATCTTGCCTGTAAGTCTATGCTTTCCTCTAGCCTCTTCAGCATGCTCTCTCTCCCTTTCTCTCTCTCTCTGTCTCTCATAAAACTTGAAAAAAAAAAGCATGTTCAGTTAACAAGTCATAAGGGAACATACTTGCCTTAGCTTAGTTCTTAATCCCTTTAGATGCCATCTAGACTGGCTCTATTTGATCTCTGTGGGACATCAACACCACTAACATGAACAGAGTGTTCCAGCAGACCAATGCACTATGTATTTTCTTCACTTACCAAATGAACCATTGTCCCATCAGACCTCAGACACAAACTACATATTAAAATGAGATTATTGACAAGTTACAGATGGTAACCACAAAACATTAAACCTAGAAAAATGGCTAAGCTTCATCCATAATGTCTCACCTGCATGACTACCTAACCATGTGCAGAACAAGGACAGCAATAGTCAGGCTGTTTGGAGTAAGCGGAAATTTGGAGGATGTGGGAAAGGCAAGTCCATCAGGTCTGAATCCTACACAAAGAGCTACAGATAACTATGGAGTGATAAAAGCAGGAGAAAGCCTTGCCTAGGGAAGACCACATCAACTGTTTATACAATATCAGACAGAGGTCAGCAGTGAGAACATACATATTAATATATTATATAGACTGAGCAATTTGCACTTATGTTTTTAGAAAAATATATATGTATACACATATATGAATATGTATATAGCAACAATTAATGGTAACGGTAACAAGCCATGAATTTGAAAGATAGCAAGAAGGGGTGTGCGAAAGTTTGTGAAGGTAGAAAGGGAAGGAGAAGCAATGAAATTATATTATAATCTCATAAAACAAATAGTTTTTTTTTAAAAAGTAGTGTAGTCCTTCATACAGTGACAGTTCATTTTTCAAACCAATAAATGGTCCCCTTTCTTCACTTTGCTCTCATTTAATGGGAATAATATAATTAAAAAATAGACAAGAACAAAGAAAACAAAAACAATCTGACTTTAGGTGTAGTTCTCAAGTGAATATTTTTTAATGATATAAAACATGTACGTTCTGACACATTGTCTTGTATTCAGCCAAATCTTACTCTGGTAAAAGTCTGTTTTATTGCAGAAAGGTATAAATAAAGAGCAAGAGGTGCTTAGGAAACATATGCTGCACAAGCAGATGTTGTCTAATTAGAAGGATTTCAGACATCATTTCAGAAAGGTATTAGGCAGCTCCTAAGTCATAAACTTAAATTCTGATGATGTGTGAGCAATTTATTTCCCCTCCTTTTTACTACATTACTAGTTAGTTAAAAATAATGGTCACCCACCATAAATCTAAAATCACAAAGCTCCTTCCTCCCTTGACAGGGATGGGATGGTGTTCTAGCTCAAGAGATTTCACCAACTACTTAAGGAGAAACTATAGGGAGAATGTTAAACTCTGTGTGTCTAGACAGAGTGCACCTGCTTGTTTGGGGCACCACTCAGTCAACGTTTTAGAAGATGGATAGTCATCTACAAGTGGATTTGTACCTTTCACACATCATTAGCTTACATTCTTCCTGCCTGTCAAGCAGGGAAAGATTTATGATTCACGATTGTCTGCCTCACTGCGTCCTACCTGAGAGTTATATATTTATTTCTGCCTTCTGACTTTGACCATTGACTTTTATTCAGAAAAGTGTACATGGCCTTGATTATTCAGTGATTCACATATAGACAATCTATAGGGATGCAAGGTTGAAATACTAAATTCAAATGTCATGGTAACATGATTAGTCTAATAAAATTCAGAGATTCTGTTCTTTGAAAGAATAGTGGTATATTTTAGAGAATTGTTTTGTCAATAAAATTAAAGCTAGTGAAATGCAGGTGTCTAGATGGAAAGTTGGTTAGGTCTTAAATTTTAAGCTTTCAGACAATTTCTGCATATTTCACTCCAAAGAAAGCAGGTTCCGTTTTTACTGCAAACGGCAAACTCTTCTGAATAACTCTGCTTTTTCAATTTTAAAAGGGAAACTCAAGATAGGGGAATTTTTATTAAATTTTCTTATGAAATATTTATTAAATGCAGTAAAATTCATTATTGCCTTCAGCATTGGTTGAACAGTCAAGGGGGACTAGACCTGTTTATTCCTTAACACATTTTAGCGGCGATGTAATTGCTCATTACGCTGCTGCACTTTTAGAGCCTCGGAAGAATTCTCCATAAGATAGACTTGTCAATAACAAGTATATCGTTGATGATGAGATTTGTAAAATATTGTTGAACACTGAGCACAGAAGGAGGGGTTTAAGCATATTCAAGCTGTGGACAACATCCTAGGGGTGTGAGCTAATAGTAATGTACACATAGTTGTGTATAAAATGCTTGCACTGGGTGTAGAAAAATCAGACAACAAATGTTTGTTGTCTAGGTGGGGGCAAATGATGAAGATGAAACTGTACTAAGCAGAACATCATTGTCTTTTTCTTTGTGCACAGCGCATGGATGTCCTCAGACACTAAGTGCAGCATGTATGCAAACTCCCTAGGTTATTTTTTTTTAATTCTTGTGATTAAATACCTGATGACTTAAAGGAAGAAGGGTACATCAAAACCCACAGTTTGAGAGAATGCATTCCATATGAATGAGAAGGCACGATGCCAGGAGGATCAGGTGGCTATCAAAAATATCAAGACCCATTTGCTACCTTGTGGTATATCCATAGTTAGGAAAGCAGAGTTATAAAACACAAAGTTCTCTCCTGACTAAATATGGAGGGATGCTCTCTTAGATATTGAGTCATTTTCAATACCTAACATTGCAAATACACAGATAATGTGTGTCTATCTCCTTAATGTATAAATTTAATATCAAAGGAAATATGTAATGAAATATCAAATTATGTTATATAAATATGTATTTGTTTTAGCGATGTCAGTTATCTTGTGAAATATCACTGAAATTCATCAAAAATAAAATGGATTGATGGAAAGACGCAAATATGGACAGATGGATGTATTAAGTTAATTTTTAGAGGTAGCATTTAGGTGGTAAGTAGACAAGATTTTATTATTAACATTATTCATATTGTTAATTTTTATATGCTTTTATAATATAATGTTTGCAATGATAAATGACAAATTGATTAATTGTCTAATAGGGAAGTAGATGACTAAGAGATAATCAGGAAAAGAGAAAGATAAAATAATAGATAAATTATAAGTATCTTTCTTGAATAGCATGTTGCAATGGTTTAATGACCTTACTACATTATAACACTAACTATGACAAAATGACACAGAGATGGGCCTGAGTCAACTGCCTTTCATTTTGGTAATGGAAGGTGTAATTCCACCAATGCCTACTTTAGTCCATTGCAATTCTAAGCATGTTTTATACCCTTTACTCATGGCATATGCTACCTGTCTTTATTTAGTGGGCAACTATCTCTACCAAGAAGGCCTGGTTCTTTCCATGTGTAAGCTGAGGTGTCCAAAATCTGTAGATCAAGATTGTTTAATAAAACAAATGAATCCTGCCAGCAGCTGGCTCTCCCATTTTGTCTTGCCTTTTTTTCTCACTGAGTCAGGAATCCCCTAGGCAGTAGTAAAGAATTTTTACTTACCTCTGTTTAGGTACCTTCAGAAGGACTAGCCAATTATTCTTCATTTTGCACCTTTCTCTTTAAGGCTTTGCTTTATGAAGTATGAGGTCTGAAACAGAAATTCAGCCATCTTCAACTCCCTACTGATGTCTTCCTATCTTTTGTTAGTTCATAGAAATAAGTTCTGCATTCAACAAATCACTACTTGCTGCCTGGGCCATGAAGAACTCAGGATAAATAGATCTATTTGTTTTCCAGGGATGCCTTTTTGGGAGCATAAATTCTGAAATATAAGCCTCAGTATATTCGCTACATCTGAAAGCCAAAACTGCCTTTTTCTGGTTTATAGTAATGTTTTAGCAACCTCATGACACATTTGACCCACATCTATAGCTCAAGATTAATGTCACTAAATATATACTGCTAACTGACATTATACTTTTACTTAGAAAAAAGCTTTGAGAAGATAAGTGGGGGAAGAAAAAACACTAGCTTATAATTCCTTTCATGTGAAAAAAATGTTATATTTGAATATGTTCCTAGTATTATGGCCAGAGCCACTTAATGAATCTCTAACATTTTGGGGAATACTCTTTATATTATTATTATTATCATTCATTATAATTTATTCAGTTTGTATCCTGGCTTTGGCCCCCTCCCTCATCGCTTTCCAATCCCATCCTCCCTCCCTATGCCTCTCCCTAGTCCACTGATAGGGGAGGTCCATCTCTCTCTCCTGTTCTTTGAAGCTACCCTATCAGGTCTCATCAGGACTGGCTGCATTGTCTTCCTCTGTGGCCTGGCAAGGCTGTGATCAGAGAGCCTGCCAGTGAGTTCATGCCAGAGAAAATCCCTTCTCCCCTTACTAGGGACCGACTTGGAGACTGAGTCTATGGGCTACATCTGGGCCTGGGTTTTAGGTCCTCTCCATGCATTGTCCTTGGTTGGAGTAGCATTCTCTTCAGGTCCGCCAGGGCTCAATTTTTATGGCTCTGTTGGTCCCCTTTTGGAGCTTCTGTCCTCTCCAGATCTTTCTATCTGCCTCTTCTTTCATAAGATTCCCTGCACTCTGTCCAAAGTTTGGCTATAAGTCTCAGCCTCTGCTTTGATACCATCATCAGTACATGGTATATACTCACTCATAAGTGGATATTAGCCACATAATATAGGATAAACATACTAAAATTTTACCCCTAAAGAAGCTAAACAACAAGGAAAAACCTAGGGAAGATGCTCAATCTTTATTCAGAAGAACAAACGTGACAGACATCGAAAACAGAAGACAGGGAACAGACCAGGACCCTACCGCAGATGGCCTTTAAGGGAACATTTTTGATTGATCATGTGTGTGTGTGATTGTGTGTGCATCCATGTGTGTGTGTGCATACTAGATCTTTCTCTATACAAATCTTTCAATGGAAAGCAAACTAAATTACTAATTATTATCTTACCAAATTTATAATTTTTTGTTTGTTTTTGTTACTGAGGCTCTCTGGGAATAGGGTTAGGAATTGTGATTCATTGAAAGCAAAATGAAGGCCAGCCTTGCCAGTTTATAATAGAGTGTCAACTAAAAATAAAATATTCTCAACTTCAAAATTTTTTTATGTGACTCCCTGGGTTTGGAACCTACTTCTGACTCATCTTGCCTTTTCCTTCCTATTTTTGCTTTAGGGGTCAAAATGCTTAGCCTATGCTCTCACTGTCATTCTATCTTTTTGGTTAATTAATCTAATTTACATTCAGCTGCGGGCCCCTTCCTTCTCTCCTCCCAGTTCCACTCTACTTCCCATACAGGTGTGTATCCTGACACACCCCAGCTCATCTACTCACATGAGGACTGTGTTTGTCTTCCTTTTCTGCGGCTTGGTAGCACAGTCCCACCAGGGAGAAGTGATCCCAAAGCAGACAACGTAGTCCATGTGAGACATTTCCCCTGTACCCGTCCCTAGTGAGCCCACATGAAACCTAAGATGCCCAGTGGCCACTTATATGTAGAGGACTTAGGTCCATACCATGCACTGTACTTGGTGCTTCAGACTCCCTCTGGCCCCTGGTTGAGTGGGTCTGATGGTCTTCTTGTGGAGCTTTGTCACCCCTATGTCTATTTACCCTTTCACCCTCTTTTCCAGTAGACTCCCCATTCTTCGGCCAATGTTTGGATGTGAGTCTCAATATCTCTTTCAAACCATTGCTGGGTGGGGCCCTCAGCAAGCAGAGCAGAGCATCCTTCATAGTTTTAGGGGTTGGCTTTCTTCCATGGAGTAGATCTTAGGGTTGGGCCACAACAAGGACATTTGCTCAAACATGTTCATAGTAGCTTTATTCATAATAGCCAGAAACTGGAAACAGCCTAGATGTCCCTCAACTGAAGAATGGATATATATGAAAAAAATTCTGTGGTACATTTGCACAATGGAATACTACTCAGCCATTAAAAACAAAACAAAACAAAAATAATAAAGTTTACAGGCAAATGGATGGAATTAGAAAAGATCATCCTGAGTGAGGTTACACAGCTCCAGAAAGATATGCATGGTATGTATTCACTTATAAGCAGATTTTAGTCATATACTACAGAACAGACATACTACAATGCACAGACCACATGAAAATAAGTAAAAAGGAAGACCCAAAGGAGGATATGTAAATATCACTCAAAAGGAAAAATCGAATAGACAGATATAGTGGGAACTCAGAAAAGGGGAACAAGCTAGAAGAGGGAACTCAGAGAGAAAAAAAAAAGGGTGGGGATCAGACATGGGAAGAGTAGGGGCAGGAGTGCAGAAGTCCTGCAGAGAAAAGAGATACCATTTTATTTTAAGAACATATAAGTACCTAGTTTCATAAGTTCACAGCTGGTAAAGGATTTTACCTTGAATTTTAGCCATATCTTATTTTGATAAGATATAGATATTTAAATATTAGTCTTGAGAATTACTTAAGACTTTTGAAGCTGTTAAATTTTTGCATTGTGTGTAGAAAGGGGATATATTTAAAGGGTTAGAGGCAAAATTCTATGAGATGGATAGTTCTTTTCCCCAAGAGTTGTTTTTAAAAACAGAATATTTATAATTTTATTTAGTTATTTAATAGCTACCAAAGAATAGACCTTTGAGTCATTAAGGGTATTGAGATAAACAACACAATCAATAATCTTAATATGCTTAACATTCCTGTAACACCATATCTAACAGTAAAATCTGCATTGTTTTCTGGACTAGTAAAATATTCGCCATGATAGACCATCTAGTGTGTCATAAAATATGTCTCCAATTTTAAAGAAACTAAAATCATACAAAGTAAGATTTTTAAATAAAATTATAAATCTTAGACATACTTTAAGTGGTACAAATATTTGTGAAAAAACAACATATACCCAATTCTTCATATTTATTATTTCTATATTTTGGATTCAGTCAGGATGCAAAAATATTTAGAAAAATCTATCTATTTTGAATATGCTCATATTCTCCCTTCATTGTTCCCTAAAACAGTGCAGATAACAACTACTTAGCTAGCATTGACATTGAGTTAGATATTTTAAGTACACTAACCTAGAGGTGATTTAAAGCACATGGAAGGGCTTAGATGTAGTTCAGTTGCTAGAGTTTAACTTTTGATCCTCAGCACCCTATAAACTTGATGGCAAGGCACATTCCTGTAATCAGTGCTAGCACCTGGGAAGATCCCTCTAGAATTATTATTTTGGAGATGTAATCCTTAGAGAGATGGCATTTAGCAAAGAGGCTTTTAAAAGACATTTGGACTCCAATGTTATATGACATGAAAGTACCAGGGCCTTTTCTCTTGATCAAGTCAGCCCACACTAAGATGGTAATCTGTAACTGGAAAATGGCCTTCATCAGTGATCAAACCCCAGAACTCAGATTTTCAAGCTTCAGAACTAAGAGAAATAATTTTGTATTCTTCAGATTCAAATACCAGTCTTTGGTATTTGGGTTAAAGTAGCCTAAAATGATGAAGGCAGGCAAGCAAAGGTAATGACACTTCACTCAGAAAAACAATCACTGGAACAATTCCTTAAAAAGGCAAAACTTCATGTATCAATGCTCCATTGGTCTTGCACCAATAGATCTCGATGTAAGACCTCAAAATAAATATTTTAATATACATCTCATCTTATATTGAGGCAAGAGACTTCAGTGGCTCTTTAATAAGGACTGTAGTATGGACTCTATTTCAGATTTCATAGCATCACAAGAACTTATGCAAACCTAGGGTGGTTGAATTCTGATGTTTTATTTACTGGTAAAGTGGGCTGCTTGATAGCTCTTAAGCTTTTGGGGATTTTTGTGTCTCTCCCTCTCAACTCACTATAGAAGCATGAAGTTACAGATGCTCCCACTGCATCTGGTTTTCCGTGACTACTGGGGATTTGGACTCAAATACTCAGATTTATGTAGCAAACCCTTTGCTTCCTGAGCCATCTCTTCAGCCCCTCAACTACATTTTTTAAGAGGTAAAATAGACAATGGTTACTCCACAGAGTCATCTACTTTTCAAAAACTGTCACGTGTACTGGTTTCTGGCCCACAGTCAATGTATTCCCTATGCAAAGTGAATTCCCTGGTGATCACATAAGTGAGGAACTTCAGAATTATAATAAATTTGCTGTTAGCAGTAAGAACTACTATTTTTGTATTTTTTCTTAAGCTTAATTCCTTTTGCCTTTTTCTTTTGAATTTTATTGCAAATTCTTGACCGTCAAAGACAAGTCGGTTAGTTCCCTTTGCAGGGCCACACACTGCAATCTTGCAAATTATGCAGCTGAGATCAATGTGAAGAAATTCTCAATTGTTTCCTAAAGGCGGTTCCCATTCTCAGTTATCTCTTGGAAAAAAGTCACCTCCCTGTGACTTTGGGTGTTTTATCAATTGTTACTAGATTTCAGGTGTGTGAGTATTCACAACAATCACAACCAGCCCAGGAATGTTCATGGTTATGCATGTTATATATAATCAGTACATCAAGAGACAGTTGGAGAAGGGGTAGTTTCACTTAAAGATGGCTCTTCCAACTTCAATTCCTATCCTCCTCTTAGTTCATTCCTCTCTTTCACTGCTCCTTTTAGAGCATGGTGAATTGTGTAATGAAAGGTGCAAATGATGAACAAATTCCTGCTAAGCATGAAATTGATAAACTTATAGATCTCTTGTGACCTCTGAACTCTCCTCTCCTCTTCATCAATCATCCTTTTCTTAATTGATTAGAAGTTCGATACTGGACACTTTGGAAAAGCAAATTGGCACCTGCAGGCCATTCCTGCCTTCTCTTGTGCTTAGTCTATTTATGGAAGACTTTAGCTTCTGGAGCAGTCTGGTTACCATTATTGAAACTGAAAAATAACATGATTCACCAGCCAAATCAATGTAACTAATGATGTAATCAACACTATTTTTGAGACTTTTTTCAGTCTCTTTCAAAAGATAACTGTTTAGAAGTTCATTGAGATGTATAGACTTAGAGTCTGATTCTTTTGGTGTGGGACATTTGCTCTAATTTCAAAGCATAACTCAATGTGTCTTCTTCCCTCTCTCTCCTCTCTCTTTCTCCCCTTTCCTTCTTTCTCCCTTCTTTTCCTCCCTGTCTCTCCTTTTTCTTCCCCTTCTTTTCTCTCTTCCCTCTCTCTTTATCTTCCTCTCTCCCATCTTCCCTCTATTCTTACTTTTCTTCCTTCATTTTTTCTTCCATGGCTTCTTTCTCTTCTTCCTTATATCTCTACTCTTTGTTATTATTTTTTCCTCCCTTCCTTCTCCTTCCTTTTCCCCTTTATCTCACTTATTCATAAATGAATGAAATTTGTTAAAAAAATAACTGAATATTTTAAATATTTCTGGCAATGTGCTAATCTCTATCAATGAAAATGGAAAATGATGCAGCATCTGAACAGGATGTAGATTCTCCCTAATGGTAGATATTACATTAAACATAGGAAGAACCTTGTGTGAATTTTCATTCAGTGAGAGATACGCAAGGATTCAATAAAAAGAACTGACTCATGTTTTAATGTGTGTAACATTAAGTGGAATATAAATATTATTATTTAAAGCCCAAGTAAGTTATAATAGACTTAAGAGAAATTGTACATATGCATATAGATACATGCACATACAGAGAGGAAGACACACACATGCGCAGAGAGAGAGGGAGAGAGAAAAAAGAGGGAGAGAAGGAGAGGTACTCTATTTCCTTAAAATACTGGATTACAACAGTTTGCCCTCATAAATTCCTATTTGTAAGCCTCTCCCTTTTCTAGTGAAAGGTACAAAACAATTACCTATGAATCACTTAGAAAATTTTCTAAGGGTAAATATCTTATAAACTACAGAAACAGTTTTGACCAACCCTATTGACCCAGGCTTATAGAAAATAAAAATAACTTCTTGAGCTGAATTCTTGCATAAGAGAAAGTTACAGACTCCAGAGTCTACGAGGGCAGAATGCAAACATCAGTTCTGTATTGTTTCTTCCATGATCTCATGTATGACTTGCAAGAACTAATTAGCCTGAGGTAAAAAATCTGAGAGCTTGTTAATGGGAAATATGTCTGGCAAAGGAGTGGAGGAAGTAAGATTGTCTCTATTTAGAGAACCAGAGACAATCCTTGTGGTTTTGGTAATGCCCTGTCCTTGGTGGGGAAGACAGTGCTCATAGGAGACACAAAATCAATGCATCAGAGGAATGAAGCGTTACCAAAAACCTATTTGGATTTTTCTGCTTTGCAGAAATACAGAAGACTGGCTTATCCATACAAAGCCTACTCAAGATTCTGAAATTTAAGAGAATAAAACCCTACACAGTTACAATGAGCCCCCCACAGAGACAAATTATTTATATGGAGAATCGCAATTATTGAAATTAATACCATAATGTGGCAAAACCAATTTGCTGAATAGTTCAAACAAATTAGCAAGATTTGGAGACAACTTCACAATTTGTCTCTCTGTGTCAATTACTTTGCCAATGGTAACTGGTAGCTACTTCCAGGGGAGGCTATCATTGGCCTGGGAGGAGGTGAAGTAGGTGATAACATTTTCTAACTTGATATTTTATATAGGACAAATTACATTTCTTTTTATACAAATTGGCCCTCTGAAAGCTTGGCATGTATCATGTAGTTAAGGTCTGAAAAATGCCTAAGGAACTGAGAACACCTAATCAACCAATTATAATCTATAGCAATTACTTTTAAATGTGAATTCCTGTGTAAGTGTCCCCAGCTGTAGATACAATTTCTACTGTTGGCCCTTGTACTGTGCAGTAATGAGATGAAATACGCTGTGCATATTTTGATTTCTGACAGGTATTATTTGATTTTCTCATTTCTCTCTTTCACCACTTAAGGGCATTCTGTTTCAAGATGGATGAAAACGTGTGGTGCCAAAGGGCTCAGAGAAAGACTTGTAATGTTCAGAAAGGAATCTAGGGCAGCCATCATTCATCATAAGCACAAAGTGCACGCCATGGATGGGTTTGCTAGTTTCACAGATGGCAAGTTTTAATTTAAATAAACAAATAAGGTCAAAAGGAAAAACTCTTTACCCTCTTCTGAGGGTAATTAGTTTCACTTTCCAGAGCATATCTTTTAGTTAGCTTCAGTTTCTACTTAATACATAGTAAAGTTATCTGAGGTAGTTAGTTACAGCTGGAACACTCCCTTAATTAGACTAGCCTATTGGCATTTCTATAGTTCATTTTCTTGATTGCTAATAGATATAGGAGTATCCAGTCTACTGTGCTATCCACAACCAATATCTCTTATAGATGGACTATAACTGAGAAGAGTAAGGCAAATAAACTCTTTTATTCCAAAGTTGCTTTTGGACATGGTGTTTATGGTAACAGAAATCTAGCTAGAACTGTGCCTCAGGAGACTTTTCCGGTGGATCCATTGTTTGGTGTATTGTATTGCAGCACAGCATTAAAACAGAACTAAAGACCCTGCAAGGAGATAGTATGCCCCACCTAATCCAAGTGTGATTCTTAGGAGGGAATTAAGCCATAAGGATCAACCCCAAAGAATGACATGAGTGCCCTTATGCAAGGGCTCTGGAATCCCATTAAATACCATCATATGATGTGACCCGTGCAATCGTCTCGCCAGCAAGAAAGCATGCGGACACCAGGCTCCTTCTGCAGCAAGCGTTTATTGTGATGGAAAGAGGAAGACCCCGGGCCCCAAAAGGCGAGGCTATATATATATGCCTCAGAGCGGCACATCTCTCCCTGATTGGCTGCTGGCTCATTACCCCAAATGACAGCCCCGGCCAGGCCATGACTAGGCGCACACTCGCTTTCGGCACATGCATATATCACTTGTTTACCAGGATCAGAGGCGGATATCAGTGCCATCTTGTAATGGCGGCTATACTTTCGGCTCTCTATAATATGAGGTCGCAGTCAGAATTCAGCAGTCTGAAGCTAGAAAGAGTGACCTAATAGATTTTGACCACATTTCCACCCTGTATTTGGACCATCATCCTCCAGAGCTTTGAGAAGTAGATCTCTTTTGTTTTGTAAGCCACTGTATCTAAGTTCTTTTGTAGTAGCAGTTAAAGAGAACTGACACTACTAACATACATTTTCACAGCAGTTCCTCTAGATCACAAAGAGAATGAAACCTTATGGCACTGAGGAGTCACTGACCTTCCCTCTCCATTATTCAAAAAGGTTCCTTCCTAGGGGCATTTGTTTGCCTCAGCTGGTGAAAATGTGTGGTTACTGGATTGTCAACTTGACCAGACAGGTATTTGAAATGGAGGAACACCCAGTAAAAATAAGTTTTATTAAGAGCCAAAGGAAAAAGATTAAGGAGGAGTTAAAAGTGTAAGTACAAAGAATACGGAGAGGATTTTTCAATATAAAGATAGAGAAGTGCTAAGGCATCTTTAGTATGCAAATAAATGTTAAGATGCTAGAGAAGCAGAATTTTCTATAGCATAAATAATCTTATTATGGTATTATGACTTCATGTACAATATTTATTCCTTTCAATTTGTTTCTTGATTTCTAAGCCGCCTCATTAACTGTAGCAAGGCCCCAAGATTGAACCAAAAGAATGATGCTGTTTAAGAGAACCTATAATAATTTTTTGTAGCTTAATTGAACACAGTGTTCTATTTACCATAGGACAAAATCTTGTTGTTTCTCTTCTAAGGAGAATAAAGTTTTATTAAAGTGGCCATATTCATGCCCTTACTGTGACCCTATGCTGGCCTTCTGCTATGTAAACAGATGTGCATACTTGGAGCAGCTGATGTTTTACCTGCTGTGATACTCTGGTACAGGGTTAAAAACTGCCCCAATGGGGGAAATTAGATACATTATTGATATAAGTCACTGTCCTCATAGCCAGATGATTGCCATTGGCATGAGATCATCTTTGCCTAGATATCACCTGTGCCTATATTTGAGTGTCCATCATCATGAACTTTGCAGACTTTTGACATTTCTTCAGAGAAAACTAGGAGAGAGTTGTTGCATCCCTCCCTTATACCAGAGGCACTATTTCCAGCTATCTTCATGGAATTTGGTATTTATTGCACATAGTCTTAGGTCCTAGGGGAGGTGCTAGAACACACACATACTTTTACAACATGCACATATATATGCATGTATGACTATATAATACATAAAGAGTATATATGAATATATATGTATAAATACATACATAAATATGTATATTTACATATATACATACACACACTTATATATATATATACACACATATACATATATGTATATTTACATATATATACACACACACACACATATATATATATGTGGGCAAGAGAAGAATAGGAGAATAAGAGCTCAATCTTTAGGTATACTGGGAATCCAGCATCTTTGCTGGCTGAAGGCCATCTAGTGCACCTACTTCTAGGTCACCTATACTCCTGTCGCTGTTCTCCTCACCTCTGTTCTGTAATTATGCCCAATACACTTATTGGTTTCTCAGGGTCAATTATATTTGAATTATACTTTGATTTTGTAAGAACCTAAGGAGAAGGGGGTAGATGTTGTACAAATTTCCTCTAGGAAATAAAGTTTAACTATAAACCTGAGAAATAAGAACTCAAAATGTTTTCTGAAAACAAGGATAATTCCAATCAGTAATAATATTTCATTTTTTATACTTTACTCTCTTTGTGGAACTTGCCTCTAGTACTATTATATTTTTTAGATCTGCAGAAATCACAGATGGACATACATGACCTTTTACAACACAAGAAGCTCATGTCACTCAATTTTACTAAGGCAAGATGCTATTATATTAATAATAAATTTCATAACTACCAAAATATGATTATTGGAGCTGATACATTTAAATATAAAAACAAATAAATTGTTTTAATAAAATATACAATTATGTATAGTCTATAAATTTAATAAAAATTAACAATTCAGTAAAAATATACATAATGACTGTATATCACATATCTATATATTCCTAGAAATAATTTTGCACAGTGACATATGATACAGTGACATAGTCAAGCAATGGAATACATATTTCAAGCGAAGGATACATTATCTTTTCCATGTGAATGTCCTAAAAATATGTATGAATTGGACATTTGAGACTTTTTATGAAGTAGAAATGCAAACCAAATTTCATAAGCACGAGGTTCACAATGGTTGGCTCTCCATTGACCTATTACATGCATTATTTGGGACAATTCAGTCTCTTGATATCAAAATAAGGCCCAAAAGGAACTCAACTTACTTGAATACTCAAAGCAGAATGATATAGTCAAGTTAGGAATCATACAAAAATAGGTCCAAAACCTCAAGAAAATATCCATGGATATATCCAATACATGGGATAAGGAGAGCTGTTAGGTAGGGAGACTGGTTTCCTTAGATATCGTCCTCTTGGATGCTGTGAATAACTCTTGAGGCAAATAGATACTATTAGAGAGCCAAACTGATAAATTCATCTAGAATTGGAATATAAATAAGTGATTAATGGGGGATTAATCCTGTTAGGAAGCTATGTATAGGTTTATTTATTAAGCACACAGTGAGATGGTATGCCTGACTTTTGTAGATTATAACTTAGCAGTTTGGTATGTGAAGAAAATGAAGACCTGGCTTATGTTAGAGGTCTGAACTAACACAGCATGCATTTGCAATTTGTCTTGATCGAACATTTCTCCTCCAATAAAATGGAGATGTTAACGTTTTGCCAGGCCCCATGCAGGTTAGATCCTGCCTGGAACTCTGGATTGGAGTAGCAAAGGAATGACAGACACATAGACACATTTACAGTGAGACTGGAAATAGATGGGGTCATCAAACCTCTGTAACCTAGAACCCTAGTTTCTTTAGATGTCAGCACAAGGGTGGAGTTAAATAGTCTCTTTGGGAGGTCTCTGTAGGGAACAATCTCAGGCTGTAAACATCTGGGTGGAGGAAGCTGCAGTTAACACTAATGAATAGTTCAGAAACTCAGACTCTTGAGGAAAGCTTTGCCATTTCTCTTGAGTCTAGCCCGTATGTGTCTTGGTTTTGCCAATTCACCGTGAACCCAACTGGTCTTAGAGTCTTGACAGATTGTGCCCATGTCAAAATACACATTCATTTAGGACATCACTCACTCAGGGCTTCCTCTCTTCCCTACAACACTGAACACAGTTTCATGAAAATTGCATTGTATTTATGGGTGTCAGCTAATGTTCTTTTGACTGTGACCAAACTACTTGAGAGAAAGGGAAAAGACGAGTTTATTTGGCTCTGATTTCAAAGGTCTTGGGCCTATGCCTAGGAAGATCATAATGGAAGTACGAGTATGTGTGGGAGGAGGCTGTTCACTTCAAGGTAGACAGGAAATGAAGTGCTAACGACCAGGTGTTACCTTCAGAGGCATGGATGGCCCCAGTGACTCAATTTCTGCAGTTAGACCCTTCCTTGTAAGGTTTCACTAATTGTAAAAATTGGTGCCACCAGGACCTGGTGAAATGACTCAGCAGTTAAGAGCACTGGGTGCTTTTCCGGAGGAATTGGATTCAGATTTTAGCGCCCACACAGCAGTTGATAACCATCTGTACTCCAATATTACAAGGTCTCATGTCACAGTCTGGCCTCAGTGGAAATTGCACACATGTTATAATAGACATGCATGCAGACACACACACTAATACACAGAAAAATTAAGTGTTTTTTTTTTTATTAATAGTGCGAAAAGATGAGGAAAAAGTGTTTCGCACAATCCTGTGGTGGGTATTAATGATTCAAACAACAGCCCCATGCATAACAGGAAACAAACTCTGTCGTGTTAATAATGACTTAAAATATTTCATTTTAATCAATATTTAAAAACATGGATCTTACTTAGACAAACCTAATTATAGTAATGGGTTGTAACTTGGTAGAAATTAGATGACAAATTCCTTTTTAGATATTTGGAATGATCATGTAAAGGACTAAGCTTATGTCTTTGAGGGGATTTCATTGGCCTTTTGGTTACGCTGCTTGATTGTACAATGTTTACTTTCACATAAATTCCATCCATGCCTCTCTATTAGTTTATGAATTGCTCAAGAATTTAAAATAGTTCAGTTTTCATCAATAATAAAGAAAACCTTACAGTGGTATTCTTTCTGGCAGTGGGTAAAAGTATCTCTTTGGGGCATCTCTCCATGTTTTTAAGCTTCTATTATGGTAATACCATCATGATACAGGAGGCTTACATCACAGTCACAAGCTTTGTGGTGAAGGCAAGCTGCTGCCCAGTGGAGAGCTCCATTGGTACAGTCGAATCTCTCCCTTTTCCCCTTCCAACTGCATGCACCTTAGAGCTAGAATCTCAGAAGGCCATGTTGGAAGCAATGGGAAAACGCTTTGTCCTAATGAAGTCTACAGGGTCTTTATAAAGAAATGCAGGGATGCTTTCCTTTCTTAGGACAGCAGAGCCAGAGTGGTGGGAAATTTTGAAGATTCAGAGCTTCAGAAAATCAGGATGCTTTGGGTTTTCAGGAACATGTGAAGCCAGCATGTGCATAGGATTTCTGGCCTAGAGTGACTACATTCACAGAGTGAAAACAGTCCTCCAAAGGGCCCAGACTTCCAGTGTTTTGTGACTGAAACACTGGTGTGAATTAAACCCCTAGAGATGGTAACATATTTTAATAAGAATTCTGCTCACTGTGTGAAGGGGCTGGACAGTAGTTCTGACTGTTGATAGCAGGAAGAGAAGTTTAGAGGAGACTGTGAAAAGCAGTAGCTAAATGGGGAAATAGGAAGGAACAGAAAGCAAAAATGAGAGGAGACAAATTTTTTTCCACCTTCACATTGCTGGTAGTTTGTCTATGAGGTGGGATTTGTCCAGTTCTTAGTGACATCATTGGCTCCTCCCAATTCCATGTGCCAATATCACCCAAGACAACAAGTTAGGACAGCCAAAAATATCTTAAGAAATTGTCACATTTTCTGTAGGGGATGGAAACATTTTTGTGATATTGAAGATGTCTAAAATATAATAACAGAAGGACTTTTTTTAACCTCAAGCCAACCACATCTGAAAACTTGGGATTAACATGCTCAGATTCCTTAATTGAACCACTTAAATTTCGAAGACATGATATATGTTGTTCAAGGGGTTTAATATATGTCACATGTTTTTTGAGAAACTATATAAAGCAATAAAATCCATGGCAAGTCTTCCATTTGATGTAGCCTGACTTCCCCATCTCTTTCTCCCTGCTCCCTTGCACATCAGTCTTTGTGTTTATTATGATCTGTAATTTTAAACATCCTCTTTGTTTGCCTTAGAAACTTTGCCCTGCAGTGTTCATCCAAGGGTTCCTGTCATGATGTCCCGTAGTCCCTGAAATGTTTACTCACACTCAAAATACAGGAAGAATGATAGGTTCCACATATCTTAGCTCAGCAGGGTGGCCACAGTTTACAATTTATTATATTTTTAACAGAAAACTAGAAGAGCAGAGCCTGAGGGATTCCAAACACAAATGATATTTAAGGGAATGAAAATAAAAATTACCCAAAATTAATCAATACAAATACATACCTGGCTTGCATTAACATATTGCATGCATAAATATGTACAATTATGTAAAAAGGATGTGCTTCAAATTCCCAAACAAATAAAATAACCAGAAAATTAAAAACTCCTCCTCTGTTTGCTTGGTTCTTACTTTTTATGATATGTTTCTAAAAATCTTCAACTGCCAAAATATAATATTCCACTTAATATTAAGTAATTATATACATTATTTTATTTTTGAAATCCCCGAGGAATGAATATGCATATGCCTCTGATTTGAACTAATAGCATAGTTAGTAACAACAGTGAATGCTCACTTTATTAATTGAGAAGACTTCTCTTCACATAGGAATTCTTTTCTGGAATTGTTTTTAGGAACACATGCTCCTTGCCCTCATTTTTCACTTTGTCCGTTGGCAAGCTAAGCTCAGCTGAGAAGATTATGACATTATCCCACAGGTTTACTTACCTACAGAAGCTGAGGCCAGTTATATAAGCAGGTCCCCTGAGTGCTGAGGCTTAGCCTTTGAGCCACCTGACTGTCTGGTATGAGCTGCTCAGCTCCATGAAGGAGGTAATGTGAGCAGGGCTGGACTTGGCATCATAAAATCGGAAACAAGAGCTTCTTTGCTGAAAAGTTCAACGTTCGAGAACAAACTCAGAAGCAGTCAACACTTGCCTTCAGAATGGCTAGAGTAGGGTCTCAGAGGCAAATGTAAAGATAGATTAATGTTTCCTAGTTTCTTTTTTAAATTCTCCTCTCATAAGTTATATTCCATCCACAGTTACCACTCCCTCCACTCATCCCAGACACCCTACAACACACCCCCCTTTGTCCCCATGTCTTCTTTTCCTCTGTTTCCCTTCAGAAAAGGAATCAGCCTCCCAGAGGTATTCACTAAACATGTCCTAACAAGTTACAACATGACTAGACACAAACCTCCATTTCAAGGCTGGGTGAGGCAACCCTGTAGGAGAAAAAGTGTCCTTAGCATAGGGCAAAGACTCGAAGACAATCCCTGCTCCCACTGTAAGGAGTTCTGCAAGAACACCAAGCAGTTCTCAGCCTATGTGTTTTACTAGACTTTTTTAAAATCTTTTTTTTGGTATGGTTTTTGTTCTCTCTTCATCTTTAGTGAAGGGTTTTAAATTTTTGTTTTATTTGGGACCATGGATGAAGTGGTTTTGCTTGACTGGTCACTTGAATTTGGCATATGAGTGACCTTGATGATCTGTCCCCCAGAAAGCATGAGGAACAACAGAGTTTCATTAAACCTCATCTTCCTCATGTGTAGAGATACCACTACCCAGATGGAAGTCGTCACTTCTGTTATTTTGTATTTTTCTCAATCATAATTATTCACCTACTTGTGTACATGCCACTGTGCTACGATGTAAGTCAGAGACAACTTACAGGAGTTATTTATGTCCTTCAACAGTGTTGGTTGCAGAGAACAAAGTCATGTGATTGAGCTTTGCATTAAGCACTTTAACCTGTTAAGCCCTTGCATTAATTTCCTAAATCTTCAAAATATGTTTCCCCAGTCCTTTCCAAAGCTCTTCTGTATTTGTATTTTTTGGAATTTTGAACCTACTGAAATGAAATTCATATGCAAAGTATTTGTAGAATATGTATTTTGTTTTAGGTGGATGTGTGTATAAACCTAAGTCTATATATGTCCACCACGTACATGTAGGAGCTCTTGAAGATCGACAAGAAGACTTCAGATTCTTTGGAATTAGAATTACAGATATTTGTAAGCTGATCTGTGGATGCTGTGAACCAATCCAGGTCCTCTGCAAGATGGGTGATTATTTTTAACTGCTGAGACATCTCTTCAGCCCCAATATAAATTTTTCTTAAATCAAATAATAGAAAAATGAAATTTAAAAATTAAAATCAAAATAGAAACTCACAGTTGAATCATGTCAAGGGACATGAAATATCATTGTCACATTGCTGCTTAAGTTTTACAGCATATGTGGCTTTTCCCTTTGTCCAGAAGTAATGGTGTTTGACAAACCCACAGACAGTGTTTATTTTAGAGACTATCATGTGACTACATTTATGTATTAATGTAGATTATAAAAATAGCTTAATGTTGACATGTATTTTCTGATTTCTACATCTTGTGAAGGAGGAAAGGAAGCAAATGGCAGAAGAATAAGAAGGCACAGACAAGGAAAAGGGGGGGGAAGCAGGCTTCTAGTTGCAGGAAAGGAATACCAGAGAGCCCAGCCAGCGGAGAGCCAACAATGCTGCTCAACTTAATGCCATTGCCAGCCTTTCCTCAGAGAAACCGCAGTTGACAATGAATGATGGTTAATGCAGAAATATAGAGTTGATTACAGGGCCAAGAATGAAGTGTTCAGTCCTCACCAGGACTTTTATATCACTCTCTTCACGGCTTAGGAAATGTAGTTCAGTTAAGTGGTACAAAGACTATAAGAGCCAAAGGATATGGAGAAGTTGTAATAATATATTTCTAAAATGTTCCACACACAACAGTTCTCGTAAGAAGAGATTTATTGGAGAGAGACAGTAGCAGAGTGTAGGAGAAAGAGGGACAGTGGGGCTCCCCCCCCCCATTCCGAAAAAGACAGTCAGGGAGAGCAGCGAAGGGAGAGAAACTAAGGCAGAGGAAAGACTAGAAACAGTCAGAGATAGCATGCTCCAGTTGGCAGGCTGCCTATATCTGTGCACACTTCTATGGAGGCTGCATATGATGACATCATTAGGTTGCTAGACAACCTAGACGCAGCCTATATGCTAATATTCCTTCTTTTTCCTGTAATTAAAAAAAGAAAAATAAAGAGAAACTAGGGAGGGGTAGTGAGGTGGCAATGAGGACATTGGACTGTTTTTCATGCAAGGCAAGTTAAAGCATATAAATGTAGGTCCATTGGGAGAGCTCTTCGCCACCATGCAAGGGTGAGAGAGAGAGGAGGCAGAGGGAGAGAGAAGCAAGAGCACTAAAATGTCAAGAAGTCCAGATTATATGAAGGAGAAAGAGAAGTCCCTTCCCTGAAAATTTCAGGGTAGAGGACAAGGCCATGCCAGCCAGGGCCTGCAGCAGAGTGACTTAGGACTGCTGGGAGAACCTGGAGCTATTGGTCCCACTTCTGAAGCACACCATCCTAGCCTTTTGCTGATAATGAATGGATAAGGGGTGAATAAATAAAAACATCTTTGGGTACTTCCGCTGACATTGGGGTTGCACTAAGGGGGCCAAAAGGCTGAAGTGTTGGCTAAGTCTCAGGACAGCAGGATGTTTTGCTGCTATCCAGGATCTGTGAAAACATCTGTGACTGTGAGAATACAGGTCAGGCTTGATGTGGTCTGGGAGGTTAGACCGGAATAACTGTGGGTAGCTGCTTTGGCATTGTCTTGGGTATAAGAAATCTGGCAAGATACTGGAACATATGTAAGGGCAGAAGGCAAAGTACAGTAGGTTAGGGAGAAAATTCCTTTAGGTGTACATTTGATACTTGGGAGATCGAAGGAGAGAAAAAGCTTTAATATAAGGCATATCCTTCCATTTACCTGATCCCTGGCAGTAAATTAAAAGGCTCCATTTTAGATTTGCCACCTACGGGAAATTAAGGACAAGTTTGGTTGCAGAGTCCTGTGAGCTTGGAAGCCATTGAAGGGGGAGGGGTGGCTAGGTGAAAGGATCTGAAATTCTCCAGAAGGTATCCCAGAGGGAAACTTGGAGGAAAGAGAGAATGAATTGCTCCCATTGGGGAGGTAGAAGGCAGTAACTTGTCCGCAGCATCCCAAGGGCAATGTTTAATGGGAGTGGTGGGAATAAACTGTTCCGGCAGCTTCTTAGCACTGGTAAGAGACCAAGGTCATAGTGCTAGGATTCCATAAATGTGCTAGAAGGAGAAAGAGAGAAACCATGCCAGGAGAGGGAAAAATCTCACCCAAGGGAGAAGGTTGTAGATGAAGGGTTTCAATAAATTTGGTTGGAATTGTAGAAAGTGCTTAGCCAACCAGAAGTGAAGACTCACCAATTAGCAGATTTGGGGTGCAGAAATGTAGCAGTCCAGTAGCCAGAAAAGGGTAGGCCCAAAACCAGGGAATGGAGGAGGAATCTCACCCTCTGAGATAAGCAGTAGGTGGGAAACTTAGGCTGTTGATTGACAGTATTTATCTGGATTCCATTCAACCTGAGAGGTGGATTCAGGTGGATTTCCTGTAGCTCATAAGATCCTTCTTAAGTTTACAAAAAAAATAAGCTTTAGACATGTTAGCTACAGCATTGTAATAGTCAGTGAAATAAATATTGCTGAAAAAGGCAGTACACATACACCTTTGTGTTCAGAGCATAAACACTCATTAAGGTGAGCTCTGGGAAGGCTGAAGCATTGCTTGAAACAGAAGGGACAAAAGCTCACTTGATCTTGATTTTTAGTATGATTACATACCATGAAAGAGTGACTTTTTACCTCTAGCCAGAAGACTGGATGTATATAAATCTAGCAATGAGAAACAACTTTTAAGTCTATACTTAAAAGACAAATTAAAGGAAATTTAAAATCTTGAGCTTGAAACCGTGATAATGGCTCATATAGTGAAATGCTTTTTATCAGTTAAATTCATAAATCAGAGTTCCAGTGATTAATGTCAAAGCTCTGGACGGTTTTAATACCACAGTAGCACAGCACCTGGAAGAAACCTGAAACATTTTTATCTATTACCTTAGAACTTCCATTATGAAAATTCCATGAAGAATCTTCACAACTTACATTTACCAATCTTAAAACAACTTCTAGACTTCCTTTCTAATTTTCACTTTAGGCCCTAAAACATTCAAAACTTGCATTTACCAACCTTAAAACACCTTCTTAGACCCTCAAATATTTTTCTTAGAGACTCATAACTTAAACTTCAGTATCCTTAGGCCATTACCTATTTGCCATGAAACATAGGTGAGACTGTTATAAACATTCATTGTCCTTTAGGTAAAGGAATGGTAAAAGATTACATCAGACACATGCCTTTTGAGTCTGATAACAAGTACACTTTACAGTAGCAGCTCTAGGAAGGAGGCCTAACACCTGGTCTTAGCCCTCTCTGGACCTGAGAAGAGTAAATTGCTATCTAAATGAATCTATTTATTTGTCAAAATGACAGAGATGACTAGACAGTCCCTAGTCTACTACATAGACAGTTGTCCCAGTTCTCCTAGGCAACGTGGACAAATAGTCTGATTATCTGGTTCAGAGATTCTTTTTTCCCCCCTGTGGAGGAAAAGTATGGGAGATATTGACCTCACCTTGTTCTCTGCAAAGTGAGACAATAACTTTCCAGGCATCAAGTTTGTCCACAGTTCAGGCTGGGTCTTACCAGTGGGCCAGTTGGAGGCAGTCCTGCCTAGTGGTTAGCTTATCACAACCCTGAGTTGAAGTCATCTGTCCTTGTGCCCAAATCTTCTTGGATACCTTGGGGAAGTACTGCTAGGATTTGGGACTCTCTGTCTGTCATAATGACCTTAAAGATGTTAAATGTCACATTCAGCAGATCTCTGACACATTTAAAGGCTACATATTGAGTTAAGCAATCTGTCTATATTTAGTTACCTGCTCTAAACTACAACTTGCAAATATTAAACGAAATACTATGATCTGTGATTATATTGTATTCTCTAGGTAAGCATTTGAGGATCATGTCTATCTTAAGTAGATCTAAATACGAAATAAAGCTTAATCCTGGAATAAATTCATGGTTGTTAGCTTATCTTAATCATTCAAAACTAACACTTTCGGTTTCATGCCTGTTAAGTTGGAACCTTAACACACATAGTCCATAAAGAGAGAGCATGAGTTAATTTAGTTTATAAAAGGTCTGTAGCTTATAAAAATCCAAGATGATATTACATAGTAATAATATTACCATAATCAGAAAACAAGACTAAACATATCTCTAAGGCGTGCTTTTTAACCTTTTTGAGAGCAAAGATAAGGCACAATGAGCAGGTTTTTACACTGTAAAGAAAGAGTCTAAAGTTAATATACCACTATGTAGAGTGTCTTGGGAATCATATCACATAGTCTAAGCATATCTAGGCAAAAACTCTAATGAAGTAACCCTGAGTTACAAGCTTTAGCATCAGCAATATAGTAGAACAAAATAAAACAATTTTAAAATTACATTTGAATTTATTGTACCAAATCAATTGGCTAGAAAGCCTAGTGGTGAATCCAAATAACAGGCAGGTGGTGACAGGAAAAATAGCATTAATTCATTCATCCAAGAACTAGTAAAAACCATAGGTAGTTAGACATACACTTTAAATTAGCTTGTTAATCTGAACAGACCTTTATAACCTTGAATTTCAGCATCATATAAGGAATATATTGAACCAGGGTTGAATCATATATTCAGCACGTTGTAAAAATATAACTTTGAATTCATATAAAAATCCATACCAACTTAAAATGAGACCTGTTGGTTTCTTAGTCTAAAAGAAGATAAAATAAACAGAGAGTTAACTATGACTAAAAGGTTTTAAAATTATACCATGTGGTCATTTTAACATTTGCAGTTTAAATTTAAGATTTTGTTTTTATTTTGGAGAGCAGAAAAATAAATGAGAGGCTTTTTTTTTAAGAGTTGTAAAGTACAGGTTTAGAGATAAGATTAGGGCTTGGGAATTGGGGAATCCTCTGTCTGTGGTTGGATTTTCAAGAGTGAGTTGAAGAGGTGTGTGTGTGTGGGGGGGAGAGCATACATTTGGAATCCTGTTGACTGGCTGTAGGAGATAGGAGATGGGTGGGGTGAGCTGTCCATACGGGAAGAAAGCCATGTGGAAGAATATAGCCATAAGTTTAATTTAAGATCAAATTTAACAGACTAACTTCAGGAGTGGTTAGACAGCCCTTAGGAGCAGCTGGAGCAGGCGATATGGTTTGTTGGTTCTGACCTCATGTACGGCACAGATGGTGAAGCAGTGTCCCCGACTCCTGCTGAATTCTGCGCAGTATCCATAGCAGGTTCTGAACCACGCCAACACACCAGGATGGTGGTGGGGAGTAGCCCAGCATCCACGTGTTCTAACTTGTCCCTACCAGTGGAAAATCGCCTGTCTTCCCACCTGTGTTCATGCCGACAACCCTGACTAGACTCAGATGACCACAAATTATTAAAAAACTACAACAGCAACAAAGACATGAAAAGAGGATGGGGACTTGGTGGGTTAAGAAGAGGGATTAGGAGGAGCACAAATAATGGAAATGTGGAGTAAATATCCCCCAAATACATACATGTCTAAAGCTGTCAAGGAAAATTTCTTCATAATGGTATTATCAAGATGCTTTGTCCTAAAAGCTTTAAAGGATTTTTTCCATCCCTCCGGCTTCTCCCATGTCGGCCATTCCACTCAAACCCCATGACTTATTGTTTTACACACAATAGGCACACACAGATATGCATATTTAATCTGCTGAATCCAATTAGTATTGATTACATGTATATGTGTTCAGTGATGGCCCCTGGGAGTGGATAACCTATAAGAGTGCTCGTCCCTGGAGGAAGACTGAATCTCCCTTTCTCAGAAGCTTTCTCTTTACCTATGGGTAAAGCCTTCTGAGCTTTCCCCCCTGTCCATGTTAGCTAGCTCTGGTCACAACTCCTTCCCCAACTCTCATCCCTCATCCAAGAGGCTTGTGCTCACAATAGACAACATTACAGGACTCCACATCTGATCAAGATGTAGAGAACCACTTCCCATGGGGTGCCTAAGCCCTGACTGATACATCTACAATACAACCCCTACACCTAAGGCAGCATGGAAGAAGAGGATGTAGGAAGAGGGTAAGAGCCAGGGGACCAGGATGTAGGTATTATCTCCTACATATGACAGGAAGGCTATACCCATGAAGCCTCAACAATACAGTTGTTTAAATAAGACCTTCAGTGACACCAGCTTTAAAGGATTTTTGAAACGTTTACGTGTGTAATCTGCCTGGAATTAATGTTCTCACCCATTTCCATCTTCTGCTTCTTATACAAAGTTATTTAATTTCTTCTCCTTTTCTCCACGGTAATCAATCTCACAATTCTATTAAATGTTATTTTAGGAGGTGGAGAGATGGCTCAAGTGTTAAGAGTAGTTGCTGTTCTTGAAGAAGGCTTAGATTTGGTTCCCAGCACCCACATGGTGGCTTATAACCATCTGTAAGTCCCAGGAAATCTGATGTTTTCTTCTAGCCTTTGCAGATATCGAACACCCAGGTGGTGCACATAGTCACATGTGTGCAAATACTCATAACCAAAAAAAAAAAAAAAAACTTAAAAACAATTATTTGTGCTTGTTTTTTTTCTATTTATCACCCCTTGTAATTTATTGTTTATTTATTTAATCCCATTACAGGATGATTTCACCCCTTCCCTGCTCTCACCTTCACCCCACGCTCCATTCCTCCCTATCCACTTTCTCAGAGAAGCGGAAGACCACAAAAGCATTAAATGACTCCGACACCTCAAGTCTTAGCAGAACTCCCACTCCGGCCTGGCAGTGCAGCCCAGCCAGGGAGAAGGGATCCAGTGGCAAGCAACAGAGTAATAGATAACCCCTACTCCCATTGACAGAGCAACCACATGTTGACCACATTGTACATCTGCTACATTATGTGTAAGGGGTTTAAGTGTAGGTGGTTTAGTCTCTATGAATCCCCAAGGGTCCAGGTTTGTTTACTTTGTAGGTCTTCTTGTGGTGTCCTTGAACCCTCTGGCTTCATTAGTCCTTCCTCCCACTCTTTCACAAGACTTCCTGAGCTGAACCAATTGTTTGGCTGTGGGTTTCTGTGTATGCCTCCATCAGCTGCTGCTGGATGAAGCCTCTCAGAAGATAGTTAGGCTAGATTCCTGTCTGCAGTCAAAGCAGAGTATCATTAATAGTGAGAGGGGTTGGCTCTGTCCCATGTGGTGGGTCTTAAATTGGTTCAGTCATTGGTTTGCCATTTCCTCAATCTCTGCTTTATTTTTACCTCTTCACTTCTTGTAAGCAGGAAACATTTTGAGTTGAAGGCTTTATGGGTGGTTTGTCATTCCCCTCCTTTCACTGGAGGATGAGGGATGAGAGCTGGGGAAGGAGTTGCGACCAGAGCTAGCTAACATGGACAGGGGGAAAGCTCACAAGGCTTCACCTGTAGGTAAAGAGCAATTAATAGTTGCTGAGAAAGGGAGATTCCCTGCAACAGGAAGTGGTGACTTCAGGCTCCTTAACTTTGCTGCTAGAGCGTCTCCTGTTATAGAGATGCTCCTCATTGATTTCCGTTCTCTCTCTTGGTCCTCCCCTGACCCCTGCTCTCCAAACACCTGACCCCCACTCCTGTTGCCCTGCCCAAGACCTCTCCCACCCAGTTCCCTCTCTCCATCTACTTCAGATGTCTATTTTATTTCCTGTTCTTGGTGAGACTCAGCATCTTTCTTTGGGTCCTTCTTAGCTTCTTTGTGTCTATGGATTGTAACATGGTTATGTTGTACTTTATGGCTCAGTGATAAGTGAGTACATATCATGTGTGTCATCCTGGTTCTGGGTTACCTCATTCAGGATGATCTTTTCTAGTTCCATCCATTTTTCCTGCAAATTGCATAATGTAATTGTTTTTAATAGTGGAGTAGTTTTCCATTGTGTAAATATACTACATTTTCTTTATCTGTTTTTCATTTGAGGGACATGGAAGTTGTTTCTAGTTTTTGACTATGACAAATAAAGCTGCTATGAACATAGTTGAACAAGTGTCCTTGTGGTACAGTGGAACGTCTTTTTTGGTATATGCTCAGAAGTGGTATAGCTGGGTCTTGAGGTAGATCTATTCTCAAATTTCTGAGAAACCTACAGATTGATTTCCACAGCGGTTGTACAAGTTTGTACTCTTACCAGCAATGGAGGAGTATTCCCCTTGTTCTGTATCCTTTCTTCCTCTTTCTTTCTTTCTTTCTTTCTTTCTTTCTTTCTTTCTTTCTTCTTCTTTTCCTTCTCCTCATTCTTCTTTTTCTTCCTCTTTTTTTCCAGAGCTTAGGACCAAATCCAGGACCTTGCACTTACTAGACAAGGACTCACAGTTAGCTAAATCCCCAACCCCTTGTTCTGTATCCTAATAATTAACTTTTAAAGGAAGATATATGTTAATCATATTTTCCAGAATTTAACTTTTTCAACAAGGTTTATGGCTGTTCCTTCAAATACTTGAGTGATTTTTCTTTTATTCACAGTGCCACTTGTTTCCTGATATTTCTAGGCTTGACCGTCTTTTGCAGACTAGATAGCAGAAAGCTAGAGCATTTTCATGAGAAGTTAATGTTGAAGCAATTTCCCCTTGCTTTTCGAATAGTAGATAAGAATGGCTTAGATGAAATCCTTTCATGAGTAAGTGAATAAATGAATAAAGCTGCATTCATTACCTTCTCACCAAGTACCAGGAACTTCAATATGACTTTCCTAAATTGATTTTTTATGGCAAGCTCCTGAAAGAGCCATCAAGGCTCCCCTTACCTGAGATGTGTTTCCATCCTGATTCCCCTTAAACTGGAGGTTACTTTTTCTCCTTTTTGTTCCTTTCAAGAAAGCAAACCCATGAATGAGAGAAGCACAAAATGTAGTTGATGCCATTGAAAGTACGAGAGAAGAAAAGAGACACATTTTACTTAATATGGGAAGAAAATGTTTGACATTCCTGACAATGCACAGCACTTAAAAACCAACTTCAAAAGAAACTTATTTCATCCAATTATCCAGAACTATGTATTTCAGAGGCTGATTTAAAACACAATATGCCACACAAATTGTTCTAATTCTTAGAAGTTGGCTAATAGAAAAAAATTGTGATGAACCAATAAGTGATTAAGATGTTACTTGGTAAATTCCTATGACATAATCTTTGAGGAAATGGTCATTGTCTGCCTCACACATTGACTGTGTCTCTTTGCTTCTAGTACATTGTCAGTGTGGTCTCTTGCTAAGGCTTACTGCACATGAGACAATTGCTGTTCTACTTTGTTCCATTCTTCCTGACAGAGTTGTGCTCACTCATGTAAAGCCATTTTATCATGCCAACTGAAGAGCTTGTGATATTTGTCTTATATTACTGGCTGATTTGAATTTCAAGAATCTATTTTATTATTGTTTAGGACAGAATACATCTCAACAGTTGCAAATTCCTACAGTGAAAGATTTTCTCTAGTGAAGGCAATTTTAGAGAATAGCAGCTAGGACTTGGCAGTCCTGTTCTTTGTGGATAAGAAAAATATGTTGGTCTTTCCTTGGGCAACCCTAAGACACTTTTCTTTTAAATAAAGCACATTTTCTGTTGGATAATTTTCAGTGTGCAAGCAATTAAATCCAGGTTGTTATTTGCTTTCCTAAATAGTTACCAAGACTCAAGGTCTGTTTTTTTTTTCTTTTTTCAATTGTATATTTATTTATTTACTGTTGACTAGTAAAGTCTGCTTCATTCTTAATTTTTCTAACTTAAATATCTATCTGAATAACCTTCTGTTAGTTTTGTTTGTTTTGTGGAATATAACATTTTTCGGTCATAATGTATTCTATATTTTACTAATCTGTTTACAAAATTATGATACATTCAAAATTGATAGAATGATGTTTTGAATGGTTTTGTCAAATGTATATTCTACAAATGTCTGACAGGTGGCCAGTGCCTGCTTACCTCACTTGGTTTTAATTTTTGCTACTTATTGTATTTAAAGATTATTCTTTGAATTCCATACATTTGTATAATTTGAGGTAAAATGAGTTTCTTCTGAACTTTTATTTTAAGTACTGTGTATTTTCATAAACTTCAAAGATATTTTTTCGCCATGATTAGCATAAAACATCCCTGTTTTCAATCAAATCTATGCATTTGTACTCTTTTTTCTCCTAAGAAAACAACTTTGTGAAAAGAATTTCATGGACTTGAAAATGAGCCATTAGCCTGGATTGATTTGTGTTTCTATCAGTTATTCTTCTACTGACTCTTGGTATAATATATATATATTTGAAAGTGGAAATGAAAACACATACCAGATTAAAATGAAAATATTTTGTATGTAATTAGCAATTGATAGAATTTAATTCCTAATATTCTTAACAACTTGCAAGATGCTCAAAGGTCATTTTTAAGGAATCAGTTGTGTAAGTCTTGATCATGTTGTGTGGATGTGTTTTTTGCTGTCGTCCTAAGTGGGGGATGGTGGAATGCTTTGTCCATAGCAGATTGCAGCTTCATGATGGAACATGAACTTTGTCATTAGGAAACTCCCTCATGCAGGGTGGTGTGGTTTTGGCCAGCTGAAAACATCCTTGTGTGGATGTTAAAAGGGTATAAATAGGAGCCCACAGACTGAGATAGCTTTGCATCACAATGTTATGCATTGCTCTGCTCCTAGAGAGAAAACCTTTGGAAAACTCTTCATGCTGCTTTTGCTGAATCCTGCCTCTTCTGAAGAATCCTGCTGCTGCTGCTGCTGCTGCTGGATCATGTCTGTGCTTTTGCTATTGCTGGATTGCTGGTTTGCTGTTTGACTGGACTGCTTGTATCCTGTAATGAAAAGAGGACTTGCCTCAAGGAACTACTTCTAAAAATGGTCCACCTCCCTAGTCCCTGTTAGCCTTCTCTCTCTCTCCTACCTGGTGTTGGGGTGTTGGAAGAAATTGGGGGTGGAAAAGGGGAAAAGATATATAAAGTAGGTTTAAAAAGTTCAAAGCTACAGTTAGCTCTCTCCTTCCATCCTATATCCTGTCATAAAATTGAACAAGTGTTTTCCTGGCAGCAGGTGCCTTTGCCTACTGAACTATCTCATGGAACTGAGAAACATTTCTTAAAACAACTGAAGGGTTGAAATTTGGTCATGCCTAATGTTGAATGTCACAAGCAGAGATAGGTGGATCAGCTAGAAGAAAATCAAATGGTAAATTGTTGCTGTCTTCATGTGCATAGCTTTGCTCACAGAAGAAACTGTCTAGGAATGAATTACTTTGTTGTGTGTTATTGTTTGACAAGCGCCTGAGAAGCTGTGTTGAGAGGTTGAGTTATCCTTAATAACAGTTTTGCTTTGATGTGACTGAAATATAGTCAGTACAGGAGAAATAGGAAATAGTTAATAGGGATATCCCGGAAAATCAACTGGGTACCAGGAAGCCCATTTGTGAAAGATGCTTCTTTGAGCATTGATTGATATTTTATAGTTTGGGAATAATTTAATAGGTAGGTAGGTAGGTGTGTGTGTGTGTGTGTGTGTGTGTGTGTGTGTGTGTGTGTGGGTACACATGTGTTTGCTCGTGTGCACACACACATGTGAGAGTATGCAAGTGAAAACTAGCAGCTGATGTTGGGAGTATGTTCCTCAATCCCTCTCCACTCTAAACATTCTCTTATTAAAAGTGTCCTCACTAGTGCTATCAATTAATTAATCAATCAATCAATTTATCTATCTATCTATCATCTATCTATCTATGCGTCTATCTGTTTATCTATCTATCTATCTATCTATCTATCTATCTATCTATCTATCTATCTATCTATCTATCTATCTATCTATCTGTTTAAGGATCTTTAGTAGTATTACGGCAATAAAGGCAGATTAAAGAAAAAGTCCTGGTAAAGAGAATAGAAGATCTGGTCAGTATGGAGATATAACAGTTCATTTTGACCTGGTCAATCACTTGAAGAAGACACCGCCCCTAGGAAGGCAGGCTCACTTGAGCCATAGTAAAGAGCTCTGTGCATAATTAGTCCTTTAATGAGATTCTGCACTTTACCCGTTGAGAGTACCAGGTCCCTAGTACTGTAGCTTCTAAGTCTTCCTGCTTTTCTGAGTTGTTTAGAAAGCTGTTAGCATATTGTTTTATTCTCTGTCTTTTAAAAATATGGTTATTCTAACACTTTAGGTTTGCACAACATTTTGTGCTACCTCGTTACTCTTTCTCTGAAGCCTTCTTCCCTACCATGTGGCTAATTTTCAATCATGTGTTTGACCCCTATGTCAGCTTAAACAAGATGGCTTCTTCTTCTTCTCCTACTCTTCCTCCTTCTCCTTCTCCTCCTTCTTCTTTTCTCTCTAAATAATCATTTTAATACACAACACAGTACAACATCATCATCAACAAGGTCCAGACTCCAGGAAACTTTTGGTTCAGGAGTATAAGAAATTGTGTCACACCATTCTCAAATTTGTAATTTAACTTATAGAGAAACAGCAATGACTGATCTTTTGGTTTCTAGATGATTAATTTGATGTTTCCTGGCTGGGTTAGAGCTCTGGGTGAGAGAAGTGCTTTGTCCCTGAAGAGACTTCAAAGAACTAATTCCAAATGAAGACAAAATCACACCAATTGCTGAGTATCAAACAGAGGACACCTTGAGGATTAAATTAAAGTTTCATTCTAGCCCAACTTTCATTCCTATCCACAAACCCCTTCAGTAATTATATTAAACCTACTTAGAAGTGAATGAAAATTTCTGGCCTTTTTCCTTTATGAAAGGACAGACAACAAAAACTATAACTATATAAACTATTGTTGGAATGAATTCCATTAATAAGAGAAGAAAACTGTAAGCATTACCTCATTAAAACCAGAGAAATATTTCATTCATGAGAAAGAAATTTGAATTTGTATTAATCTCAATTTCACTATAATTTGATGATAATAAAGCAATACCCACTGTGTTAAACACATCATGTGTGTATTTTCAAAATAAGTTTTCACTTAGCATTGTTTCATCATAAAATTCGTGTCACAAAAAGCGATCCGGTATGAATCCACGTTTGAAAGACATTTAGATTTGAAGTTGGGAGCTAGGATATGTATTCCACTGTACATCAAAATACCCATTTGATATTGATTAATTAAGTTATTCTTTCAAAAACTCTGAACTGGAAGTATAAAATAAAAATTATAATACTCATCTACAAAGAGCAGATCAAATCAGGTAACACACATGAACACACTTTTTTAATGGAATGAAGAATTATTATTCTTTGACTCTGGGTGGTCCTTCACCTGAATTCTCTTGTAAAACCCCGAGGAGTCCCAAAGTAAAGTCTATTTTTAAAGAATAGACTTTCTATATGCTGCCTAGGAAAAATTAATCAGATTAGAGAATACAATAGAAAGATAAAAGAGGGAGAATTGATGGGAGACTAGTTGGGTTGTACAAAGGTTTGTGTTCTTTCTATCGTTAGACATTGTATGCTAACACCCAACATGACAGCACTAAGATGAGTTTTCAAACAGTTGAAGCCTTCTGTCATGAGTGTGATGGGATCCTCTACGAAATAGACCAAGGAAGCTATCTTGTGTCTATCTTGATGTGAAGACACAGCATCAAGTGCCATCAATGGGCCAATCGTTTTCTAATCTGTTGGTGCCCTGATCTTGGATTTCATAGTCCCAGAACCATAAATAAATTATATCACTTATAAATTTCTCAGTTTTAATTATTTTCTTACCAGCAGAAGTAAGTATTTAAGATCTTAAGATACACCTGCATACACACATGCTCATATATTGACAAATTATATCTCTGTACACCATAATGCCAGCCTGTAATCAAATTAAATGAATGTGTTGTTGCATTTTTCCACTGCTTTTCACCACACAGCAGAATGAATGGAAACAACTTCAAAGCTGGTCATTTTTCTTCTTTTGATATACTAGGAACTGTTCCATGGAAACAAATTGTTTATTAACAACATCCTTTAATCAGCTGCTTATCCATGAAGATTACATCTATTTCTTTATTGCAATTATTTGTTTATTAACTGTGACATTTAAACACAGGTATATCAGAATCCATGAAAACCACATACATGAAGACCATGTATTATTTTTCTACGTTCAAACTATAACAAGGCATCTTGCTATGTCTAGGTCTTAAAAAAGTATTCCAGTTTAGAAATACATTATGTTTTCATATTATTTTAACCATTCATAATTATTATGCCTCAAAATCTTAAGTACATCAAGGATAATAAAGATATGGTCTCATATAGGAAAAAAATTTAATTATACTTGCTTTCTCTCTAGTGTGAGACACATATTCATCTCTAAAAAAGAAAGCATTCACATTATGTGCAGATGGAGAGAACATCTTCTGTGAAGGTCATACATTCTATAACTTGTAGTTTCTTCATTTTTAGGTCAGGGTTATAATAGGTCATTTAAAATTTTATCTATTGTTTTATTCATTACAGTTTTTCACTTTGTATCACAGCTGTAGCCCCATCCCTCATTTCCTCCCAATCCTACCCTCCCTCCTTCTCCTCCCATGTCCCTCTGCCAGTCCACTGAGAGGGGAGATCCTCCTCCACTTCCATCTGATCCTAGTTCATCAAGTCTCATCAGGACTGGCTACATTGTCTTCCTCTGTGGCCTGGTAAGGCTGTACCCTACTCAGTGGGAGGTGATCAAAGAGCAGGCCACTGAACTCATGTCAGAGACAGTCCCTGTTCCCCTTACTAGGGAACCCAATTGCACGCTGAGCTGCCACAGACTACATCTGTGCAGGGGTTCTAAGTTACCTCGATGAATGGTCCTTCCTTGGAGTATCAGTCTCAGAAAAGACGCCTGGGGCTAGTGTTTAGTTATCAACTCTTAAGAGCCTGTTCTTTTCCAGTAAGAGAGAGAAAGCGAGTGGATATTGAGAGGAGAGCAGATGGTGAGGAACTGGGATGAACAGAGGGAAGGGAAATTACAATCAGGACATATTGTATGAAAAAAGAATATACTTTCAATTAAAGGAAAATGCGTGAAATAAAAATATATAAAATAAAAGCTACTGTGCCCCCATTCTATTTCCCCATGAAGCTATAGATCAATGGCATTGATTAGTTCTGCTAAAGGCTGGTTCAGCTTCCTCCTCTGTCTACTTTAACCTGCTCCTTAGAGTTCCATTTTTTCTTATTTCAGTCAGTGTATAAAAACCAGTGTTTTAAAATAGTGGTTTCTATGTGAATTTTTAAAAAATTACCCAGAGTAGCTTGTTTCGGACACACAAGTTATCAAGCATAAGTAATCATTTCAGTTACATTTATAGTTCTGGTAATTTAGGAACTGCTCTGATGTTTTACTGCCTCTATAAACTTCACTGTTTTGATGTCCAGTTTTGTAGTATACATAATTATTCAGGAAGGGGTTCAATGGGGAAATGTCTAAGTCATGTGGAAGTTAATATATGTTCTACACATTATATCATAAATGTCCTCCAATGCCTTGTTTCTAAGCTTGGTGCTATTAGTAAGTGGGGGAGCATGTTAAGAGGTGAGATTTAATAAAATTTTTTTCCATCAAGTGTAGGTTCTTGAGAGCAATGGCAGAGCAGACTTCAGTCCCTTCCTTCTGTTCCTTCTCAGTCACATTGCAGCCCTGTGAACAGTTTTCTGTGTGACCCTACAGCAATATGCTGACATAAAACAGTCCAGGAGCAACAGATCAATCACTGATAGACCAACCTAAGGAGACATTTCACTGTTTAGGAGGATAATCTTCATCTATTTACATTAAATGAAAGCTGGCTAACAAAGCACACTAGATAATTTGGGCTACTTTTCACATTTATTGCTTGTCTAAGTAATGAAAAAGAAATACATTTTTTCAAGGGCATCACCTCTTTCTTTCACTGTCCAATAATCCCAGCATGTAGCATCATGGAGTACTTGGTAGAGATGCCAAAGTATTTTGGTAATTATGTAACTAATACCTTCTCAGGTATTTACAGCATGTAGAAGCATTCAGTTTTTTTTTCATTTTGTTTATTTATTACAATTTATTCACGTTGTATCCCTACAAAATACCATCCTGAGTGAGGTAGCTCAGTAGCAGAAAGACACACATGGTATATACTCACTTTGGATATTAGGCATATAACATAGGATAAGCATTCAGTTTTTAAGTTCTTAGTGTTTGGAGTCATTTCACTAAATTCCAAACATCTTTGGTTACATCCCTGTAGTAGAAATTATATTAATTTTCATAGGTGAAAATTATATAAGTTTATCAATATATAAATAGCTGTTAAATTATATAAAATTAATCACATAGTACTTTGGTCAGAAAGTATTTGACTGCTATTTATGAAAATCTTAGGGGAAGAAAACATATATTTGACATATTGCCCTGATAGACATTTCTAGAAAGTCTTTGATGAGTTTGAGTTGGGACCTTCTGCCTTTATATTCATACTTTGAGAAGTAATGGTATCTTGGGAATAGAAATAGAGAAAGAATATGACACCTGCAATGTGGGGGATACATGGGTCTACAGGAGTGGTTAGAAAAGAAAAGATCCACTGACAATATTAAAAAATATCATTAAGAGATAAAAATGGGTGAGACAAATGTGACCTTATATGTAAAACTTTGTGGAGAGAAGTGGACATGAAACATATGGCACATTCATTCTTTAGACATTGGTCCAACAGCCTCCACAAAAGGTTTTCATTTCTGTTCACTGTTTAATCACTGACAATATATAACACATAATAAAATCTCCCCTCTTCTGTTTGTCCATGTAGTTTTTTTCCCCAAACACACATTCTTTAATCTTTCTTTCTTATGAGTACAGAGAAACCTGCTCAAGCTAAGTGATGCTCCTGCCTCAGTAGTAAACATTTTTGCACAAACCTGTCCTCAAAGCTTAGCAGTTATAAAATTATCAACCTTTGCCTTTGTTTCCCTACCTCTCTGTGCCATACTTGCTTAGAACTATGATGTTTATAGTGTTTGGTGTTCTGCTCTTTAGTTTTAATTATCTGGTAAACAATTGCATCGTTGTTTCTAATTCTTCATGTTGAGTTAAGTTTAATAAAATAGAGTGCTTTCTGTGTCTTAAGTGGTAGTCCCAGAACACAATCACAGATAGAACAAAAGAGAGGTCCCCAGAAGAAACAAGAAATAAAACATGTCCACAACGAAGTATAAATTTTATGCAAAGAACAAAGAAAGCAGTGGACTTTAATTTCTAAATGTGGCTGTTAGCATGTCCCCAAAGCAGCACTAACATTCCATGCTGTAGATGCTGCAGTGTATAACAAACTGGTCCTGTAGGATCCGTGTGGTGCCACTGTGTCATTAGCAATAACATACTACAGATGAGACAGTATCTGACTAATGACTACATGGGAAAGTTTCTACTGCCTCAGTAGAATCTAATTATGTGGCTTAATTAGAATGTAACAATTGTTCCATTCATGTAATATTGTTTATAACAGTGCTGATACCTAGTGTCATTCTTTGTAGAATCATTATTTTAAAACAAGAATTAATTATTTGCACATTTGCACTGTGTTTGCATCTTGAAATGGTTGGACACAGGAAGTGATTAGTGAATGCTCTACAGAGGAGAGACTAAAATTTATCTTTCTGTAGGATTACTCACTCTTTCAACATGGACCTCTAGTTATTAGGTCTCAAAATGGAAGATTTCCTATCCTCTCAGTTATACACACATATAAACCATTCTTTTATTAAATGTATTTTACCCATATTTCTACAGCTACTTCCTAAAATTTTGCATGATCCACCGACTGCTTTCTCTCCTGTCATTTACTATAATGACATCATGTATGCCTATGGTAGTAGCCTTCCTACTTTGCCAAAAGGAAGCAGTAAAAGTCCACGGTTTGATTAGGTAGGGAAGTAAAGAGGAATGAATTCTCTGATGAGAAAACGCTATGTCCCCTCACTATCATTTTTGGTGTCTCTGTCTTTCAGGATATGGATTGAACCTAGGTCCTTGCAAAGGATGATAAAATGCTGTGCCATTGAGCTATACACCCAATCACTGTTCCTACTCTTGAATGACCATGTACCTTTGTAAGTATACTTTGATTCACAGCTCTCAATGTGGACATTGTTTGTAATAGTCCTGTTAGTATTAGCTCATGGCTTCCTTGAATGCTTTATTAACAAGATCTGTGGAGCTCACATGCTGTGCCTCCAGGGGAACTGGTATAGGAACTAGACAGATGGGGTATGCTCAAATCTGAGACATCTCAAAGGTGGAATTTAAAATCTCATCCTGAGAATGGAAGTTGTGGGACAAAGCTCTCTCCCTGCTTCTATGTCTGCCTCAAGAACACATGACATAACCCCAAAGTGGTTACAGGTGGTCAGCCATGTAAGCATGTCAACTGTTATTTTCCTCTATATAAATACAGCTTTGCCAGCATCTCAGTCCTAGCCAATGAAATGCATTCATCCCAACACCCCTCACTGCTACCCAGATTTATAAAGTCCCTGTTCACCAAAAAATAAAGTGCCCCATCTATTTCATTGAGGATTGTCTGAGCCAGGTATTTATTCTGAGTGATAAAATTGGGGAGTGAGGAGAGTGGGCCCTGAATCAATTACGAGTGGTACAATTCATGTGAAACAAGGAAGACACACATGGGAAGATGGGCATGGAACAACACAGTAAGAAATCACAGTGATGTATCCACAACCCAACAAGCGATCAGATAGACAACTATCAGCACATACTGGATATTAGGAGAGATCAGGGAAATTGTGTTCTACAGATCTTAAATGAAGCATGGTCTTATCTGCACTCTGACTGCTTAAGCCACCTTATGTGTTTAAATTAAAAATCATAGCCCTAGAAAATGAATTTATTACTAATTCTTGGCAATAGGGCATCAAGAATTGTTTAACTGATAGCTTTTGTGAGAAAATATTTAAGCTTTATTTTTATTTGAGTACTCTTTCTTTTCATCTCACTAGGTCTAGGTAATAATTTCACCAGTTTGCTTATCTTATCAAAAAGCCAACTTAGTTTCATATAACTTACCTATTGTTTGTCTAGTCATTATTAATTTCTACTTAAATCTTAACCTCATTTTACATTTTCTAAGTGTTACATATCATGATATATAAGAAAATACTCTACATATTTTTTACTATTTTACTCCATACATTTTGCTACTTTATAGCATTTTCATGATAAGTCTTGTTTTTTATAAGAAAACAAATTGACTCCAAGATGGCGGCCCCTGGAGGACACTGTGTCTGAGGAGTAGGACAGCAGTGTCAGCACATCGACCAGGAGACTGAAATCTGGGACCTAAAACACCAGCATTTGTGATTGCCAGGTGAGCAGAACTCCTATGGTGAGGAAATCAAGTGGGAAAGTCCTAGGGACACCCAGTTAATCCCTGGAAAAACTGTGGGTGACCAGCTGCACACAGCCCTGATCTGAAAGCACAGTTTCCCTTGGTGCCGCCAGCCACCAGGACCAGGACACACACAATCTCCCAGCCAGGCTGAGACACCCTAAAGATCATTCCAGTCCGGGTGCATCAGCTGTGCATATCAGCTTACCCTGAGCTGACCATGCAGCCTCCCGCCACACCACCAGCCGCCATATCTGACAGGAATACAGAGTTCCTGGTCCAGACTGATACCATTTCAGACCTGGGAGAAATGGCGGGAGCACATCTGCTAGCTCTGATCAGAACTTGCAGCCTCTCATGGCTCCACCAGTCACCACCTCTGACCTGTACACATAGTTTCCGGTCCAAACTCAAGCACCTCAGATACTAGTCCAGACCTGGGAAGAACTACGGGCACACAACTGCTAGCATGAGCAGAACACACAACTCCCATGGTGCCAGTGCAACCAGCCACCACCCCCTACAAGGACACATAGTTACTGGCCCACACTACAGTGTCACCTGATACCATCTCAGACTGGGGCGAACAGCCCCTAGCTCAGAAGGAGGTGTCCGCAGTGCAACCTACTGACCTCAGAGTCCAGCCTGCTGAACCTGCCACAGTGTGAAGAACACTGGGAATCCAGGAAACCTGCACAAGCTCTTGGCCTTAGTCTGTGCTGGCTAAATGAACTAACACCCTCATCCCTTCCTGAGCTTGCTCCAAAACCACATACACTCCCCTAGCACTCCCCTTTAAGACACCTTCCCAACTCACTCACATGGGAACACACGCACACACACACACACACACACACACACACACACACACTTACTCCCCCTCCCCAACAAAGAAATAGCACCAGCGACCTTTCCTCCCACAGGGACAAATGAGCCAACAACACAAACTTTCAAACCACTGGAACTCCCTGATCTTCTTGAAGAATACTCCAGACACCAGAGACTGACAGTTCCAGTCTGAAGTTCAGCTTCAAGGAACAATCCGCTCCTTGAGTATATATAAACAAATGCCCAGAGGTCCATGTAAGAACTCACCCAACAAAAATCAGTACACCATGGCACCACCAGAAACAACCAAAAGCAATGGAGATTTTAATTCAGCAGAGACACAGGAAAATAATTTTAAAGCTATGCTTATGCAGTTATAAGAGGAACAAAAGCAGGAAATGAACAAGTCCCTCAAAGAAATACAGAAGAATTAAACTGCCTACGTAGAGGAACAATTAAAGACATATACAGAGGAAACAAACAAAAAATTAGGAGCCACATTCAATCAGATGAAGGAAATGGTACAAAGCATGAAAACAGAATTAGAATCTATAAAGAAAACACAAACAGAGAAACCTGGAACTAGAGAACTTAGAGAAAAGATCAGGAACCACAAAGGTAAACATCACCAATAGAATACAAGAGATGGAAGAGAGAATCTTGGGAGCTGAACGTACACTTGCTGAAATGGATTCCTCACTCAAAGAAAAAATAAAATCAGAAAATTCCCAAACACAAAGCATCCAAGAAATCAAGGATTAAGAAAATCATAGAAAAAAACTTCCCAACTTAAAGAAAGAAATGCCCATAAACATACAAGAAGTCTACAGAACGCCAAATAGACTAGACAAGAAAAGAAATACCTGTCATCACATCATAGTCAAAACACTAAACCTACAAAACAACAACAAAAATATTAAAGGCAGCAAGGGAAAAGGGTCAAGTAACATATGAAGGTAGACGGATCAGAATCACACCAAGACTTCTCATCAGAAACTATGAAAGGCAGAAGGGCCTGGCAGAGGTCACGCAGTCTTTATGTGAACACAGATTCCAACCCAGACTACTATACCCAGCAAAGCTTTCAATCAACATAGATGGAGAAAACAAAATATTCCATGATAAAACAAAATTTAAGCAATATCTACACAGCAACCCAGCCCTACAGAAGATTCTAGAAGGAAAACTCCAATCTAATAAAAACAACTACACCAAAGAAAATATAGGATTCAGATAACTTCCCAACAACAACAAAAAAGCAAGGAATCATAGTAAGACCACCAACTCCACAATAAAAGGAAGTAACAGTCATTGGTCACTATTATCTATCAACATCAATGGACTCAACTCTCCAATGAAAAGACACAGACTAACAAAATGGTTGCAGAAACAGGATCCAACATTCTGTTGCATCCAAGAAACACAGTTAACACTACCTCAGAGTAAAGAGCTGGAAAAATTTTTGTCAAGCAAATGGTCCCAGAAAACAAGCTGTGGGAGTGATGCTAATATCTAATAAAATAGACTTTCAAACAAAACTAATCAAGAAAGATAAGGAGGGGCACTTCCTTCCCATCAAAGGAAAATTCCAACAGGAGGACATCACAATTTTGAACATCTATGGCCCAAATACAAGACCACCTACATTTAAATGAAACATTATTAAAGCTGAAATCACGTTGATCCCAACACCCTAATAGTGGGAGACTTCAACGCTCCACTCTTACCAAGGGACAGATGATCCCTTCCGAAGCAAAACAGAGAAACAAGGGCACTTACAGAGGCCTTACATCAAATGAACCTAATAGATGTCTACAGAACTTTTCACCCTAGATCAAAAGAGTATGCCTTCTTTTCAGCACCTCATGGAACCTTCTCGAAAAATAGATCACATAGTGGGTTCCAAAGCAAATCTCAGCAGATACAAGAAAATGGAAATAATCCCTTGTACCATCTCTGACCATCATGGTCTAAAGCTGGACCTCAACAACAAGAGAAACAGCAAAAAGTCTGCACATACTTGGAAACTGAACAACTTGCTTCTTAAGGACAGATTGTTTAGGGAGGAAATAAAGAAAGAAATGAAGACTTCCTAGAATTCAATGAAAATGAAAGCACGGGATCGATCCAAGATGGCTGCCACGAGAGAACACTGTGTCTGAGGAGTAGGAGAGCAGAAACAACGCAGCGACCAGGAGACTGAACTCTGGGAACTAAAACGCCAGCATTGTGAGTGCCAGGTGAGCAGAACTCCTAAGGTGAGAAAATCAAGTGGGAAAACCCTAGAGACACCCAGTTATTACTTGGAGAAATTTCCCTGTGACCAGCGGCGCACAGCTCTGATCTGGAGGAGCAGCTGCACTGGGCACCCGCACCCGCCATTATAGACTGTCTCCCGGGCAGTCTCAGGAGAAACCAGGTGCCGTTTTCACTGATCTGCGCCTATGAGCGCACACTGCACCAGGGTTCTGCTTTGACCCACTGGTGTGCTGCGGGTTCCGTCTGATCATCTGAACCACAAAAGATTGAGTGGATTGGGGGACCATTTTGACCAGTCCGCACATTGCTGGGGTGCAAACCGAACACTTCTGCCAGCAAAAACTCAGTCAGTGTGTGAGTCCACCAGCAGCAAAATCTCAGTCAGTGTGTGAGTCCCCCTGCGGATATGGGAGGATCCCGAGTTCTGCACCAACCCACGGGAGTGCAGCAGGCACGAACAGATAGTGGGAACCACCACAGGCTGAGTGCATTGGGGGACCATTTTGACCAGTCCACACACTGCGGGGGCATGAGCCTAACGCTTCCTCCAGCAAAAACTCAGTCAGTGTGTGAGTCCACCGGCAGATCTGGGAAGAACCCGAGTTCTGTCTCAACCCACAGCTGAGAGGATCCTGGGACCATCTTGACCAGACCACACACTGAGGGCAAAAGCTGCACGCATCCGCCAGAAAAACCCCAGTTCAGGTGTCTGTCCACTGGCCAGACAGAGAAGGCCTCAGGCACCATTTCTGACAGCCCTGCATACAGCGGATGCACACAAACCCAAACTCACTGTGTGTGCCCCAAATATCATCTCAGACCATGGTGCACAGCCCCTGGCAAAGAAGGAGGCACCAAATGTCCATTCCAGGGGAGAGCCCTTAACAGCAAGCCCAGGGCGGAGTCCACAGCCCCCAGCTGACATCTCAAAACTGGACACTCAGACTCTAGCACAGAGTGAGGAGTAAAGACTCCAGACCAGAGGGGTGACCAGCCTGCAGGGCTCACAACTCCTAGCACAGAGCACGAAGCTGAGCACACAGAGCCCAAAATAGAGTTCAACTGAGACAAAACACATACCACAAGCCACCAGAAATCCCTGATCTTCTTGAAGAATACTCCTGACACAAGAGATTGACAGATTCAGACTGAAGTACAGCCTTAAAGCACAAAAAGCTCCCTGATTATATATAAACAAATGCCCAGAAATCGCCGAAAGAACTCACCCAACAAAAATCAGGACACCATGGCCCCACCGGAAACACCCAAAAGCAGTGGAGTTTTTAATTCAGCGGAGACACAGGAAAATTATATTAAAGCTTTGATTATGCAGATATTGGAGGAACAAGAGGAGAGAAAAAAAGAGGAAATGAACAAGGCCCTCAAAGAAATGGAGAAGAAATTAACTGCCCACTTACAGGAACAATCCAAGATAAACAGAGAGGAAACATCCAAAATAGAAGACACAGTCAATCAGTTGAA
>CM053761.1:32141768-32182362 GCA_028658305.1 Pachyuromys duprasi | reverse complement strand
AATATCCAGTATATATAAAGAACTCAAGAAGTTAAAAAGCAAGAATCCAAGTAATCCAACTAAAAAATGGGGTATGGTGCTAAAAACAGAACTCTCTGGAGAGGATTGTAGAATGGCAGAAAAACACTTAAAGAAATGCTCAACATCCTTAGCCATCAGGGAGATGCAAATCAAAACGACTCTGAGATTTCACCTTACACCCATCAGAATAGCTAAGATCAAAAACTCTAGTGACAACACATGCTGGAGAGGTTGTGGAGAAAGAGGAGCCCTCCTCCATTGCTGGTGGGAATGCAAACTTGTACAACCACTCTGGAAATCAATTTGGCGCTTTCTTAGACAATTAGGAATAGTGATTTCTCAAGACACAGCAATATCACTCGTAGGCATATATCCAAAAGATGCTCAAGTACACAACAAGGATATTTGCTCAACTATGTTCATAGCTGCTTTATTTGTATAAGCTAGAACCTAGAAACAACCCTGATGTCCCTCAGTTGAAGAATGAATACAGAAGTTGTGGTACTTTTACACAATGGAATACTACTCAGCAATTAAAAAGGAGGAAATCATGAAATTTGCAGGCAAATGGTGGGACATGGAAACGATCATCCTAAGTGAGGTATCCCAAAAGCAGAAAGAAACATATGGTCTATACACACTTATATAGACCTATAGGATAGGAAGGTCATGCTGAAAACTATACACCTAGGGAAGATAAACAAGAAGGAGGACCCAGGTTGGTATGATCCATGCTCATTTGGATGAACAAATGGGATGGACATTGAGTGGAGGAGAAAACAAGCAACAGGACAGGAGCATGCCAAGGAGGACCTCTGGGGGTGGGGGTCAATGTAGTGATGTATCTGTGCAGATATTAACACTCGCGATCAAGCCTTTGGCAGAGGACAAGAAGTGATGATAGAAATGGGGGAGGTTTGTGAGACTTGGGGAGATCAAGAGCTCCACAAAGACCAAACTGAGCCAGGCACAGGGGTCTTGTATGAGATGGTTTCTACAACCAAGGACCATGTGTGGATGTGGTTTGGAACCCCTGCTCAGATGGGGCCTATGATGGCTCGGTGTAGGACTGAAGATGCTAGTGAGGGAAACCGGGACTGTTTCAGTCATGAAATTGATGGCTGTCTCTTTGATCCTTCCCCATACTTGCCGGGGAGTGACAGACTGGCTAGTTCCCAAGGGAGGACATTGCAGCCAGCCCTGAGGAGACAGGATGAGCTGGGATTGGATGGAAGTGGAGGAGGTCCTCCCCTGTTGGTGGACTTGGAGGGGGCAGGGAGGAGATGAGAGAGGGAGGGGAAGGTTGGGATGGAATGAGGGAAGGGGCTAAGTCTGGGATGCAAATTACCTAACCTGTGATTGATATTAAAATAAATAAATTTAAAATAAAAAAATTAGCAACTTTTGGGGCATTCTGCAGTTTTAAAAAAATAGCAAGGTTTCATTGCCTGTGCTTTAGAGCATAATATAAGCTGTCTGATTGTGTGTTGTTTCTTTCCACCATGGGTTCTCAAACACTAGTTATTTAAACTTCTGGATGGTACAAACTAATCAATAACATAGTGCTTTGAGCCAGAAAGTTCATGCAGGGAGCCAGCGTGGACACTCTAAAGAAAAGTGCAATTCAGTGGCTCAAGACCAGCACTACAGCTTGCCAGGATGATGTGGAGTTTAATCTTCGGGAGAGGGAAAATCATTCCTGTGGTGTGTGGCAGTAAGATGGCTGTCTTCAAGTGGAGGCTGACACTCAATAATCAAAGTCATGTTGAACATTGTAAGCCAAAGCAAGGTCTCCAATTCAAGTTCCCTGAAAAATTTTTTTCATCTAAGTGCACTGTACGGAAAATAACTCTATGCAAGTTGATTGGAGGTAACTTTAGATGAAGTTGTTAAGTTATTTTGGGAATGAGAGTCTTTTTCCCAATATGAAAGTGAAAGGATCCTATTCTTTAGGAAGAGAAGGAATTATATGGTGATGAAATTGTAATGATGAAAATTATTTTCCTACAATGAGAAAAATACAGAAATGTGTATGAAATAAAAAGGAACTAAAATATAGTATGTAAATGAATTTAATTTACACTAGAAATACCATCAGCATGAGGAGTTCTTACATTGGACTATACATTTTATACTCAGGAATGTATAGGTTAAAATATATACGCACAGACAATTTAACTTTAGTAATTATCTAAAAGGTACTGAGATCTTAAGATACTACTGCTGATTTAGTTCTGTTAACCATGAGTTAATGGTGATTGGCTGAACAAAAAAGGTTTATGTCCACAACTCAGACATAACTACAATTAATAGAGGATTTTATTTTAATTTCAAATGCTAAGTGACAACACAAACAAATGGCACATATCAGGCTTCTGTTTCAAACATTTTCATTTCCATAACTTCAACTTTATATGGGCATAGTGACGAGTATTCATTGTTTGTTTGAATAAGACTATTTTCATTAGTTTTATTTATGATTTTTAACACATATCTATGCTTTTCTTCTTTTGATGCCTTAGCCTTAGCCACTATCTTTCCCTGCAAAAAGACATTATTAAGTCATCATATGTGTCTTGATCTTTTAGGTCCTGAGGGGAATTGAATATTTAATCACCCTCTCAAATGCAGGAACTGAGTGTCTCAGCTTTTACTGAATACTAATGTTGTGCCATTGTTAGAATCTTATGATTATACAAACACTTAGGAAGCTGAAAAAGCAATACAGTCACATGACATGCATTATGTTGAAAGTATACATCCTGTCCAAACACAACCTGTGACACAAATGGATTAGAAGTGTGGCTAGGCTTCTAATGCTAGACGTTATGTTTGTTGTTTGTGAGGTTCCAACATATTTTACTACTTTGAGGTTTTGAGTGACAATTCTAAGGAAAAGATGCTTTTTTATTTTTATTTTTTTTAGAAGCACAGTGATTTTTAGAAGCTGGAGACATGGTTGAGGGCTGCAAACAAGGCAGCAGACAGCTAACTGCACTTCTATGAATCCATCTCTCTCTTCTAGCATCTGTTTGGGACTGTACACAGGTGGTGTCATTATAAACACACAGGTAAAACACACATAAACTTGAGGATAAAATAAAGCATGCTGTTTACTCATAATGCAATATATAATTTTAAGATTTAATATGAAAGACAATCATTATATCTGTGGGTAATGATAAGAAAAACAAGTAATGATCAAAAATACTTGTGTCTTTATAAGGTTAGAATTTGGAATTCACATAATTTGAAGGACCAAGACACTGTTTCAGGTTTCATTTTTTCTTTCCTTAATGAGTAACCTATTTATCTAAATGCTTTATAGGTTTTTGAAATTTAAATAATTTTCTTATTTTCATCATTTAGACTTAAAATCTGACTACAAATAAGCAGAGGGATTTTTTTTAAGTTCATCTTAACAGCAGTATTGAAGTGAACTGGAACAGAACATACACACGCATCTATTTCTGTTGATGCATGTGTACATCTGTAAAAACGTGTGAGTTCAGAATCACACACAGGGTAAGCATCTCTAACATAATCTGAAGTATCCTAGCATCTTTTTAAAATTTATTTATCACTGGTAAGATATTTAATAAGTATCTAACTTAAAATCATTATTGTAAAAACCTCTGTCAATTTTCTATAACTTTAATTTTTTAGAAACTACTATTGTAATCTATAAACTTACTGCTTGACAAACGTTGTTTAACAATAGCATGCAATAGTTATTATTCTGTATGCTCCTTATTTACCACAGTGCTGTTTATGTTTGTTCATGATGTTACAGTATCAGGCTACCTAGACGTTGCATAGCGTTCCACATTTGCCACATTTTCATTATCTATTTCTTGATAGATAGGGGCTGTTTCAAGTCTTTGCTCCTAAACAAACTATAATAAATATGGTAGTGCATGACTCTCTTCCAAGTCCTGATTTTAGTTCTGATGGACTGTTTCCACAATAATGAGATCACTGAATCATGTGGGGGCATTTATGTTTATTTTGAGGGACAATGTCCACATTGGTTTCAGTGGTTAGAGTATCATTTTACATACCCACCTACAGGCACAAGAGTTCTACATTTCTCATATTGTCATAAATATTTATTTAAAGTTTATCTTTTAATTGCCATTCTCCTGGCAGGGTGATAACTCATAGATTTTGTTTTCTGTTTTTTTGTTGTTGTTGTTGTTGTTTTGGTTTGTTTTTTTGCTTTTAGATATGTAGTTTTTCTTCATTTCCTGAAGTCTATCTCTTCATCTTACTTATGTTATTGACACTGGTCAGAAGTAGCCTATATTTGTGTGTGTGAGTGAGCACCCACAATTGTGTGTGCATGCATGTACATGCATGCATATTTCACTATTTGTTCTGTTTCTTTGATTAGTGTCTGTTTTTATGTAAGTACCATATTGTTTAATAATCATAGCTGTGTAAACTATATGAGAAACCTTGCTCTCCTAATTCTAGATTTATTTACTTATATGGTACCTTTATGGGTACATATGAATTTTAGAAAAAAGCTTTGTTTTGTTTTTTTTTTCTTACTATTAAGTACATTACTGGATTTTGTTGGAGATCCTTGAATCATGGATACTTATTATTAATAATTATTATTATAAAACTTTCCACCTCCTCATCAAATGAATCCAAATGTATTCATTGAATACATCTCCTTACCAGATGAATCCAGGTGTATTACATATATACCTAAAAGACCTGGGCACCCAAAAATGAATTGTTCTTTATATTTGGATAAAATATGAACAAAGCTTCTTTGACGAGGGGCGAGGGTTACACTTATTTATGGATATAAATAAATATATGCAATGCTGCTAGAAATTATGCTGATGTGTGGTGGTACCGCACAAAGCTAAAGTCCAAGTGGATCCAAGACCTCAACATGAAACCAGACACACTAAACCACTTAGAAAAAACAGTGGGGAAGAGCCTAGAACTCATCAGCATAGGAGACTACTTCCTGAACAGAACACCAACAGCACAGGCTCTAAGAGCAACAATCAATAAATGGGACCTCATGAAACTGAAAGCTTCTGTAAAGCAAAAGACACTGTCATCAAAACAAAAGGACAGCCTACAGACTGGGAAAGGATCTTTACCAATCCTAATTCTGACAGAGGGCTAATATCCAGTATATATAAAGAACTCAAGAAGTTAAATGGTAACAAATCAAGTAATCCAATTAAAAACTGGGGTATGAAGCTAAACAGAGAACTCACTGTAGAGGATCATAGAATGGCAGAAAAACACTTAAAGAAATGCTCAATGTCCTTAGCCATCAGGGAGATGCAAATCAAAAGGACCCTGAGATTTCACTTTATACCTGTCAGAATGGTTAAGATCAAAAACTCAAGTGACAACACATGTTGGAGAGGTTGTGGAGAAAGAGGAACCCTCCTCCATTGCTGGTGGGAATGCAAACTTGTACAACCACTCTGGAAATCAATTTGGTGCTTTCTTAGACAATTAGGAATAGTGATTTCTCAAGACACAGCTATATCACTCTTAGGCATATATCCAAAAGATGCTCAAGTACACAACAAGGATATTTGCTCAACTATGTTCACAGCTGCTTTATTTGTAATAGCTAGAACCTAGAAACAACCCTGATGTCCCTCAGTTGAGGAATGAATACAGAAGTTGTGGTACTTTTACACAATGGAATACTACTCAGCAATTAAAAAGGAGGAAATCATGAAATTTGCAGGCAAATGGTGGGACATGGAAATGATCACCCTAAGTGAGGTATCCCCAAAGCAGAAAGAAACATATGGTATATACACACTTATGTAGACCTATAGGATAGGAAGGTCATGCTGAAATCTATACACCTAGGGAAGATAAACAAGAAGGAGGACCCAGGTTGGGATGATCAAAGCTCGCTTAGATGGACAAACGGGATGGACATTGAATGTAGGGGAAAACAAGCAACAGGACAGGAGTCTACTAAAGAGGGCCTCTGAAAGACTCTACATAGCAATGAATCAAAGCAGATATTAAGACTCAAAACCAAGCCTTCGGCAGAGGGCAGGGAATAATATGAAAATATGAGGAGTTAGTAAGACTTGGTGAGAACAAGAGCTCCACAAAGACCAAATAGATCAGGGCACAGGGGTCTTTTACAAGACTGTTTCTCCAAACAAGGACCATGTATGGATAAAACCTAGAACCCCTGCTCAGATGTGGCCCATGGTAGCTCAGTATCCAACTGGGTACCCTAATAAGAGGAACAGGGACTATTTCTGTCATGAACTCAATGGCTGGCTCTTCGACCCTCACCCCCACACACCCTGGAGGAACAGCCTAGCTAGATCCCAGAAGAGGACATTGCAGCCAGCCCTGAAGAGACAAGATAAGCTAGGTCAAATGTAAGGGGAGGAGGTTCTCCCTCATCAGTGGGCTTTGAGGGGGGCAGGGAGGAGAAAAGGGAGGGATAAGGAGAGTGGGCGGGAATGAGGGAGGGTGCTATGACTGGGATACAAGGTACCTAACCTGTGATTAATATAAAAATAAATAAATTACATTTAAAAAAAAGAAAAAGAAAACTGGTGGTAGAATGTTCTCTTCTATGATCCCATGACCTCACTATTCCCAGGAAGTCAGATAGGTTTCTGGTACCAGGCATAATCTCCTCCCACCAAGTAGGCCTAAATCTAATTAGAGAGCTGCTAGTTACCACCAATAAATGAGTGCCACAACTGCCCCTTTAGGGTTATCTTGACTTAATGGTCATTATTTTGGTTAAAATCTTCCATAATAAAATATATAGGTGCTGGAGAGATGGCTCAAAGGTTAAGAGCACTGGCTGCTCTTCCAGATGTCCTGAGTTCAATTCCCAGCAACCACATGGTGGGTCACAACCATCTATAATGAGATCTGGTGTCTTCTTCTGGCCTGCAGATAGAACATTGTATACATAATAAATGAAATATTTTTAAAAGTTTATTATAAAAAATAATAATATATATTCTATTTTCTTGTTTCGCTTTTAATTTTATTTTTATAAATGCTTTGTGATTTTAATATGAAAATCATTCATCTCTTAGATTAACATTTTCCTGGTTTTTGAAATTCTTTTTGAATTTTGTAAAATTGAACTTGGTATTATAATTCATTTTTCCAGTGATTCATTGATAGTAGAAGTATGTGCAGCACAAGCCCCTTTCAAGTTATACACATTAAGTAATTTTAATTACTTGTAAGTTATATGTATGAGATAGATTTATATAAATGTCATATTTTCATTTGGTGTGAAAAGTATATAAAACTTGTGATTAGTAAATTACTAGTTTCATTTATCTGTCTTGATAGGTTGATTCAGTCACACATTCATAGGTTTGCACACGCATTCACACACATTGTTTAATAACATATAGAGCATTATAATTGTATTGCGATTCTTTCCCATTGGGTACTCTACACCTGCCATGTGAATGTCTGTATAATAATATAAAAGATAATGTCATTGTCAAATAAATGAAAAAATCAATTGTCATGTATCAATATTTTCATCTAAAATATCATTTATTCCAGTTAATCTTAAAGTAATAATTCTGCTTTATTCAAAAAATTATTGTTGCTGACTTTTATGTAGAATTTGCTCAATTTAGTGGTCTAAAATCACATTAATTTTCAAAGAAATCATTACTTTGTGTTTCCATCTCTTGCCTCTTGTAAAATCTCAAGACAATATAAGCAAAAAAATATTCCTACTTGCTCAGACTTGTGGAAATATGCATTCATGTCACAGTGTAGCTTTAATACGTCTCACTTTAGTTTGTGATTAGGAGAAACAAAAGCATACAATAAGCATCGAATTGCATAGGATTACTATATAGCCAATTACATTCCTGATGGTGTGTTTCTCTTGAATTATAATCAGTTCTACTCGTTTCCAAAACCAGTAAAACTTATGGTTCTTTCATATTCATTTGTCTGTTAAGGTTTTTGTTCTTTTTTCAGCTTTTCACCTCAAAATTTTTGGTTTCAATAGTCAACATTGTTCGTACATCTTGTGTCAGTCTCTGTTCAGCGGGGCCTTGGGTCTGGGCTGGGGTCCTGAAGTGCAGCTTGCAGAAGGGGAGTTGGGGTTCCATTACTCTTAGGAGCAGCTGGAGAGTCTCGGCTTGAGGCCTGAGTGTACCAAGCCAGGGTGTAGAAAAGGTTTTCCACAGACTTACAATTGAGCTCTTTTAGTATGAGGTTGCTGGTGGCAATGGAAGTTCCAGTGTTCCAAAGCTTATGTAACAGCTCTTGGTCAAGCTGCTGCGCTGAGCACAGAGGACGTGCTGACCAAGGCACATGCCTTGCAGCCAAGACACAGGCCCAGAAAGGCAGAGTCCTGGAGAGGCCAAGGCCCAGCAAAGATCAGGCCCACTCGGCCTGGTGAGATGTGACCTGGGTAGGATAAATGAGGAATCTCAGATGGTCTTGAATTGAGAAAACGCAAATGGTATAAACCCTTGGCAGATGGGATTTCGAAGGAAAACACGTTTGATTCTCTGGAGTCAGGGGATCAAGGATACTTAATGTTCCTATAACAGGAAGAAAAATACAGTAATTAATTATCCTATTGGGGGATCTCCAAGAACAATTGAAGGTCACTGCTGGACTATGATCCTTAACAGGGTGGGGCGTTTCTAGGAACTTCTAGATGCTTACCAGAGCAGTTTTCTTATCAGGGAAGGGTCTGGCCTGTAATCTACCCTGATGGTTATTAGGTGCTCCTTACAAGACCTGGAGCACCCAGTTCAGGGTAGACTTAAAACCCCACGGAGAGAAGGGAGTCTATCATCATAGCCTGAGCACAAATAATTGGCTATCTGCAGAAGACCAACTTCAACCTTATACAGCAGAGTCCCAAAATGTTGAATAATTTAGCTGTTACTCCAAAGGTTAACTATAGGCAGTTTAGAAAAATGAAAACAGTAAGGGCATAAATAACTGAAAAGTAGTAATTAGAGTGTTCTCCCAAGGCTGATAAAAATACTGTTAGCATCAATCGATTATACTGGGTGAGATCATTAACTAAGCTATTATGCAGTTTACATATGTTTTTGAAAGTGTCTGTCACCTATATGTCCATGGTCCTGAGCAATGGATAACCAAGAGCAGGTTACAAAGAGAAGGAGATGATGGTGTTAAGTCCTGGTTTTGAAAACTACATATGCCATAAGAAACAGGATTTATTTCACTATTATTTAATGTATGCAAAAGTAAATCTCCCTTGTATATGTTCTCTATAGTGGTACAGACTGTATCAAAATGAATACACACACACACACACACACACACACACACACACACACACACACATATATATATATATATATATATATATATATATATATATATATATATATATACTTGTTGGCATAAGATTAAACATTTTTGTTAGGAAAGCATTATTTTTAACTCTATGAACACATCTCTATTTTCAAATTCTGTTTCTTCTTTTGATTTTTTTCATTGATCAGTCATTCTAACCATTATATTCTCATGTATTACAAATTTTAGATATTCCTAAAAACTTTATTATCTAACTTTCTAGTTTCTAGTATTCTGTATCATAATTTTTTATATATCTCAGGTAATATCTCATCCATTTGAACATGTTCAGAAGCTCACAGACTCAGTTCAAGACTCCATGTCTAGACATATCAGGAGTGTTATACACTTTCACTATCCTAAATGACACTGAACTCCTTCCTTGGACAAGAATCCTCTCTTACTTATTCTTATAACGTTCATTTTTCTACTCCCAAGTGGAATGCACATGAATGAATTGCTGGTTCTTTATATAACATTGTATAGCCTGTTTACTTATACCATTTCTTCCTTTCAAGCCCAAATCTATTGTTAGAACATAACACTTCTAATTTGAACAGAAGTAGAAATTTCTATAATTCATTTTCATCCATTATTTTTTAGATTCTTTCATGTTTTCATAGGTGATTTGTGTAACATCTAAATTCACAATTCCTTTGTGAGTTTTCTATTGAAGCATTCATTGGTCTGCTTCCCCAAGTTCCATAGAGACATTTAGTTTTTAGGGAAAGGATAAAGATGTTTTTCATAAAATGAGATGAAGTTTCTTCCCATTTTAATAAAAGAGCCAAAACGGGCATTCTTTTTCCTGTGTAGGCTTTTGAATGGAGGGAAGCCATGTGTCTTTGGTGCATCCATTTATCTGAAACCTTATTAAGGATTTCACATGTGACTGACAGGTGCACATGCCGCCATACACACACCTTGTATTACCTTTTAAAACTGCAGCTTAGTCTGGAGCAGGAATAATAATAGTGAAGGTAGAAAACTAATTTATCACACTTGATAACATTAGACAAGTAAGAGATTGTCAGGTTAAAAAGGATGATTATTTTTTCCTCTTAAAGAAAGTACTTTATTTTCTATTCAAAAACAGACTATTAGGAAACTTTTCTTTCTTTCCTTTTTTTTTTCCCACCAACGCTTTCCAGTTGTGCATGATGCAGAATTTCAGTTTATGTTTTTGGCAGTCTCATGATTTGTTCTTTACCTATCTACCCTGTGGAATCCTCCTCCTCCTCATCTTTACATATCTTCTCAGCGCCCTGCAATGCTGACCATTATTTGAGGGGCTCCGCCATCAACCCAGACATCTTCCTTGTCTTGGCTGTGTTTTAGGTGGGATGATTTGTTCAAGAAATTCTGTTTTTAAAGCCAGTTTCTTATATAATGAAATTGTACAAAATTACTGTCTCTGAAAATTACTTTCTTAAACTGAGCACAAAGACGTCTTCACAAGTGTCTTTGATGTTTTCCCGAAGCTCTTTCAAGGGGAATTAATTCTGATGACTTCCTGTATTTTAACAACCGACTGCTTCTGAGCTTTCATGTTGTTGCTTTCTTAAAAGTAAAATGATTTTTGTATTTTTTTCCCTTTTTGCCTTTCTCCATCTACTTGCACCTACTTCTGCAAGTTGAATTTGCTTCTCTGTTATTGTTTTGTTTATTTGTTTCTTTTAAAGTATAAGATTTCCCAGGGAGCAAAATCTTTGCTTATAATCCATAATCTTATTGAAAAACTCTTTGTAACTCTAATGAAGTTCAGTTGACACTCTGTGACAATTCCTCCCTTACTAACTTGTTAACTACTGTTTAGTGCAGACTAGCTGCTGAGAATCATAAAAGGAATAAGGAAATGGGTAGATTTCCTTGAATTTGTTTAGAGTTGAGACCCCCTCAAAATCAAAGAAAGCTTAGTTTTGTTGTCTTTTACCCCACCCTATCAATATCCTTTGAACAAGTTAGTGTGTGAGAGCTTGGTTTGTTCACATAGTCTAAGAGGCCACTTAGCAAAGTTTTGACAAATCACTCAATGCTAAGACTTTTAAGTATTTTTGGTGATGTTTGTCTTTCTTTCCATGAAACGATTGCATATATAATACAAATGAAAGCTCTTCAAGGCTTTCACCCTGAATAAAATCAAGCAAGCAGGTAAACAAACAAAAGCAAACACAGTCTAAGGATTCTTTTACATGGAGAATATTAACTGTGAAAATTGTACCCATATTTACATATACATTTATTAAAACTTCAAGTATTGTATAGATGTAAGTATATGTCAGAATATTTTATTTTTAGTTAGAAATACTATATATTATAGTAAAATCAGAGAATGTGATAGCTTTTGTCTATAATTATGAGTAAGTTTGGTGAACCATAGCAATATTCTAATTTCATTTTTTGGAAGTGATTATCTTATATTTATAGCATGTAAATATAGTATTCATATTAAATGTGGTTACTCTAGAAGCTACAGCATATATTAAATATATTTTAGGTCATAATGTATAAAACATACACATGGATTTGAACTCCAGTGTTTTAATTTTATTGAATATAAAACTCACTTAAAATAATTTTTAAAACACCTTCTCCATCTCCAGTCAATGCTTATACAATTATACCTCCTAGTAATGAATCCTGGTTATCTACGGCATAGATGGTCTTATCAGGAATAGTGGCAGCCCTTAACCCCTGGCCTTCCAACCTGGCCTGGCACATACAGCTTCAAGACAAAAACTGCTCATCTTCCCAAGCTTTTCTCTCAAGTCCCCTCTTAAGTGTTCAAACCTTGTAGCAGCTTCCCTGTTGTGTACGGGATAAAAAACATTGTTGCAAGCCTGCTGCTTATTTGTATCTTTTTTCCCCTTCATACAATGTTTCCATAGATTTAGGTTTAGGAGTTGTGTTTTTTTTTTGTTTTGTTTTGTTTTTGTTTTTGGACCGGTAATGGTTTCTTCTTAATACAAGCCTAGCCCATTCCTATTTGTCACTATTTTAATTTCTTTCCCATTCTTAGCGTCACCCAAAACATCAACCCTTCTAAAAAGTCAGGAGCTACTCTTAAACACTTAACATCTTTCCAAACCCAAGACTGTACCATTTTTTGTTCAGCAACTCTTATATCAAAATTCTACTTATATGTGAGTGTGTGTTTGTGTGTTTTAAGTATTGCTTAGACAAACACATTGAGATTTCTTGGGAGCAACTTGCCTGTCATGTATAAAAGATAATACCTTGCAGCAGGCATTCTGTTTATTTGGGTCTTCTTGTACTTTTTTTTTTTTTTTTTTTTTTGCAATGTTTCCATAGATTTAGGTTTGGGAATTGTGCTTTTTGACCATTCCCATTTGTCATTACCTCCTTGCATTTTTTTCATTCCTCTCAAACAATACATCCTGTCCATAGCCTCTCCTCCCTCCATTACTCTCAGGCCCCCTCATTATTTCCACTTCTTCCCCAGATCAACTACTCCTCCATTCACATTCAGTAGGGAGCAGTCCTCTCAGTGATATTAACCAAATATGGCATAACAAGATACAATAAAACTAGGCACAAACCCTCATTTCAAGGCTGGATGAGGCAATCCAGTAGGTACATGAACAGGCAAAAAAAAAAAAAAAAAAAAGATAGACCTCCCCACCCCTACTGTTAGGAGTTCCACAAAGAGCCCAAGCTAAACAACCACAGCATGCAGGCAGAGGATGTTTTGCAGACCCATGCAGGCTTCCGGATTGCCATTTCAGTGTCTGTGAACACCTATGATCCCTGCTTAGTTGATTCCGTGGGTTGTGTTCTCCTGGTGTCCTCAACCCCTCTGCTTCCTGCATCCTTTTCTCCATCTTCTGGGGTATTACATAAGCTCCACCTAATGTCTGGCTACAGATCTTTGTGTCTGCTCCCATCAGATGTTGGACCAAGCCTCTGTAATGCTGATTGGGCTAGGCAACTGATCTGCGAGTTTAGCAGAATATCATTAGGAATTATTTCATTGACTTTCTTTTCCTTTTTCTATCTATCCTCCTCCTCCTACACCGCCTTCTTCTTCTTCTTCTTCTTCTTCTTCTTCTTCTTCTTCTTCTTCTTCTTCTTCTTCTTCTTCTTCTTCGTCCTCGTCGTCTTTTTCTTCAGTCATATAAGGTGCTACCCTAGGTCTCTAAGCATCTGGATCATGAATATCAAGGCAGTATATAGCATGGACTCTCTCTTGTGGCTTCATTGTCATTGGTTGGCTACTCCCACAATCTCTGAGCTACCATTTCCCCAGTGCATCTTAGAGGCAGCACAGGTTGTGGGTCATAAGTTTTTTACCTGGGTTGGTGTCCCTTTCTCACCTCTGGGATGCTAGCCTGGTTATCCTCCATTACTAGGAGTTTTTGATAGGGTAGCCATCATAGGTCCCAGAAAGTTACCATTCTACAAGGTTTCCACATTGACCCCTAAATGCCCAACTATTCCAATCATCTCTCCTGGTACTCTTCCTCTTTACCCACTTCCACCTGATCCCTGCTGTTTCCATCCCACCCATCCCTGTACCCTCCATAAACTCTATTTGATTTCCCCATCCCATGGAGCTCCTTTTCTCTCCCACCCCCATATATTAAGTTCTCTTAGTATAACTTCTCTGGATTTGCGAATTGTACTATGAGAGCACGGAATCCTAATCACTAGACCACCAGGGAAGAGATTGGATTATATTATGAACCTCCTATACTTAACAACAAATATTCACTTATATGTGAATACATACTATATTTGTATTCCTGGGTGTGAGTTTCCTCCCTCCAGATGATTTTCTTTAAAGTTCCATCCATTTGCCTGCAAATTTTAAGAATGGATAAAGAAAATGTGGTATATTTACACAATCTATAAAGCTGAGGTGTTACAAAAACTGGCATCATTGTATTTTTAAATGTGTACCAAGTCATGGTTTTCTACAAACATCAATTGCATGTTCATTACAACATTGTTAAGAGTGCTGTGATAATATTTTTCAAATTTATTTTCCAATTTGTAAAAACTGAAATTACAAATCTTCAACTTCTACAGAATTTCAAATTATACAAAATTAAAGGACAAAGGGCAAATGCAAAACAATCTGCTTGTAACCTAACTTAAGTAATTAGCAACTCATTGACCTTATTTCTCTGTCTGCTCAAAATCAGGATTGTGTAATAACTAGATTAATAAAATTTTGTAGCTGTGTCAGACCTATGCCTTTATTCATCAAGTACAATTTGTTTTTATCTTATGGAAATGGATATGGCTCATATCACATGGCCCCATTTAAAAACCCATTTTCTATTCCTGGTCAGAAGTTTTCAGTCTGAAAATAGAAGTAAGGGAAGTCTACAGTAGTTGTCTTCCAGGGTGTCAATTACATTTTCTCCTTCCTTTCAAGGAAAGATTAGTGTGAGGAGAAAGGTAAGTCATCACACAGTAGACTAAGTTAAACTAAACAAGGAACCTACATTAGAACCACAAGACATTTCATGTTTCCCCTTAACATCTTTCCCATTCTTTGCCCTGAGTGTCCACCAGGACCTTCAATTTTCCATGCCAATCAGATTTTTTTTTTTATACCTTTCCGTTGGAAGTAACTTAGATCCATCTTCACTTCTCCTCTTCAGGATATTACTATATGGTAGATTTCCTCTTTAAAAAAAATCTCTACTAAAATTATGCTCAGAAAAATAATGCTTCCTAATGACCTTCGGTAGTTTTTTATTTGACTGGTTACTTATTTTGCTTTCCATATTTTCTCATTAGAAATTGAATTTAGTTATCCAACCAGAATTTATTTTCTTATTATGTCTTTCTGAAAACTAATATTGAGAGTCCAACATTAGAGATTTTGCTTCTTTTCTTCTTATACTAAAATGTCCTTTTGGTGTCTGAAATATTCTCTTCATTCTCAGAGCAGAAGATTTATAGAGAACCAACCAGTGTGCAGAAGATGACTGTTTCATGACTAGTAGCCACAAGCTCTCCCTTGGGCATGCATAATTGATGGTCAGATTCTGCTGGGACATACTAGATAAGAACTAGAGAGGCTGAAAAAAAGCAGCTAAACTACATTTACCCTCTTTTCTTAAATTGGTATTTTGCTTTATTTCCTGACAACTTGACAATCTTATAATACTCATTGCATGTACTGAAAAATATCCCAAGCCTGTCTTTCCTATGGTAGCACAGCGATGTTCTTGTCCTCCTCATTTTATTTAAAGTGGTGTGGTTTTTTTTTCTATTGTTTATATAAAAAGATTATACGTTTGAAGAAAACTTGCAATGCTTTTAATAGTGCTTATTCAATAAGACTCTAATCAATACAGTATCTCTACATGCCCCAATTCAACCTCTGTTTGAGAAACTGAGTCTATATTGGGACACAAATTGTTTTAGTTATTTACATTCTTACTTCCAAACCAAACCAAATGTGAAATACAGGCTGAAGGTTGTGGACTATATTATTTCTGAGCCTGATGCTTCTTCTTTCAATGCAAAGCACTGGCACTTAGTGTTGGTGAAAGCTACAACTATTCTAATACCCATAATGACTTCATAATGACTGTGTGCCAGGCTGGGGGGGGGGGGAGCATGGCCTCATGGCCACTACCCAGGACACTCACTGACTCACATCCAGGGCCACATAGATGAGGTAGTTCCAAATGGAGGTGATCACATCCTCATGCATCTTTTGCTTCATCTCCTCCGGGTCCAGCTTCTGCTCAATCCATAATATTGTAATTTCACCTCCGTAGCATTCAGTGGCTGCACCCAGCTCCAAATGTAGAGTTTCTAATCTTTTATTCATTTTTTAATTTATTACAATTTATTTACTTTGCATTCCAGCTGTAGCCTCCTCCCTAGTCCCCTCCTGATCCTGCCCTCCCTCCCTCTTCCTTTCCCATGCCCCTCCCCAAGACTTTTTAATCCTGATAATCACTAGTTCTGCTTTCTGTCTCCTTTGGAACACACTTCATGAAAGTTTCCTGATTTCTCTGATATTATATCATTTGTATCGTTGTCACACATAATTTGTATCTTCAAGGCAAATGTTTTAACTGTGAGTGAGAAAAAATGCTACCTTTTGAAGAATTATAAAGTAATGGAAAAATCACTTAAAAGCAGATGTGTGGGAGAGTAGCCATTGCTATATAAGACTTGCTGAAACTTTCTAGGTCTATCACCTTTATAAAGCCTTGAGCACAGGGGCAGTTGTTCTGAGAAAAAAAATTTTCTAAGCTGTTGACATTCTCTTAAAAAATAATTTTCAAAAGTTTGTGGTCATTTTACCTGCTTGGTTTGCTAATGAACTTGATGGACCACATCTACCAGTCTGTTTTTGTGAAAACTAACACCGGATTAGATTAGATTAATAATAAAAAATGTATCATACGATTTAGTATAAAAAATCTTTATAAAGCCTTCCAATAATGGGCCTATAAATCATTGCAATTTAGTTCTCTGATTGCCTGACAGTTATTAGACCAAGTACTAGAATATACTGAAACTAATCCAAGGGTTCTGAAAGCTCTATGATAAAAGAGGAAAATGTGTATGTGTGTGTGTGTGTCTGTGTGTTCTAATTATTTCCACATAAAATGTCATAGGTAAAATAAATCTTATGAAGAATGCCTGAGACAAGAAATGTTTTGGACATTGGGATTTGTTCATTTTAATTTTGCAATTTTGGCATATCCGTGATGAACTATGTTAAATTGAACCCAAGTTTAAGCATGACAATCAGTCACCAATGTTGCATTGACAGGTGATACTCATGGGGCAGATGAATCAACTCAATAATAGGGTGCTTGTTTAGCAATACCTAATTCCAGTTTTCAATTTTTTTTTTCATAATTCTGTGTGTTCTCCATTGTCAAACAGTTTGTCCTTCCTCCTCTCAATCTAATTTTTCTAATTAAGTTCTTTGCTTTTTATGGGAATATTATCTACCTTAAAACGAGCATCATTTTCTCTCTTCTACTTTTTTATTCACATTTAAAATTTATTTATTTATTTATTTTTAATTTTTATTAATTACACTTTATTCACTTTGTAACCCCCCATAAGTCCCTCCCTCCTGGCCTCCCAATACTACCTTTCCTCCCCATTTTCCACCCCAAGTCCACTAATAGGGGAGGTCTTCCTTTCCTTCCTTCTGATCCTAGTCTATCAGCTCTCATCAGGAGTGGTTGCATTGTCTTTCTCTGTGGCCTGGTAAGGCTGCTCCCCCATCAGGGTGAGGTGATCAAAGACCAGGCCAATCAGTTCATGTCAGAGGCAGTCCCTGCTCCCATTATTATGGAGCCCACTTGGATACTGAACTGCCATGGGCTACATTTGTGCAGGGGTTTAGGATTTCTCCATGCATGGTACTTGGTTGGAGTATCAGTCTCAGGAAAGACCCCTGTGCTCAGATTTTTTGTTTCTGTTGCTCTCCTTGTGGAGGTCCTGTCCTCTCCCTATCTTACTATTTCCCACATCTTTTTTAAGATTCCATGTACTCTGCACAACAGTTGGCCATAAGTCTCAGCATCTGCTTTGATATTCTGCAGGGCAGAGCCTTTCAGGGGCTCTCTGTGACAGGCTCCTAACTTGTTTCCTATTTTCTTCTTCTGATGTCAATCTGCTTTGCCTTTCTGGCTGGGGATTGAGCATTTTAGCCAGAGTCCTTCCTCTTGACTAGTTTCTTTAGGTGTACCTGTTTTTTTGTTGTTGTTGTTTTGTTTTGTCTTTCATTGTGACTTAATAGTTCTATATTTTGTGCTTTGTATCATTAAATATATTAGCCTTAAGCTTCACAAAACCATCAAATCTCTTTGTAAATTTTTATTTCTAAAAAAGACCAGGAGGGATTTGCTCCTCTGTCCTCTTTATCTTGTGAGGAATATTGTAATTGTTGACATACTTAATTACTGAGTTAGCTGGGCCAAAGTCATAATTTGAAATAGCCATTGATTGATGAATAGATGGAATCTAGAGTTTTTTCCAGTGGAAAGGTGATATCAGGTTTTCCTACGTAATGTCAATTCAGGTTTTCCTACGTAATGTCAAGGGACAAGTCTGCTATTCAGACCAAGTCTGGTACATACTGTACAGGCCCCAATAATGTATCACTAGTCATATTTTTCCCAATACTTTTGCCCGTTAACAATATTTTTCTTTACACTCTTTCACAAAGGACATGTATTAGGACTAGGACACACTAAGCATAGGACAGTTTCTCAGAGGCAATTTAAAATATAGCTATGCTCTTTCTAATCCTTTGAAGCAAAGATGGAACAAACAAGCCCAACTTACTTAATAAATCCCCCATGATTACATGGTGTTCACTTGTTTTTGAAAATTTTTACTACCTTTATTTCCCTTAATTCCCCGTTTTGCCCCTAATGTCTCATAGGCAGTGATTTAGTTATTGTCATATACCCTCAGCTCTGAAGTCTAACTTATCTACCAGTTTACAGAGTACTCACTATTCTCCAAGACATTATTTACCTGCCTCTACAGTTTTCATAGTTTTTTTTTGCCTTAAAAAATATTTGGTGTATGTCCTCAGTGTCTGCCTTGTACTGTGTGCCATGTGAAGCCATTGTTTTAATGACTGTCATAAAGCAAAGTCTTCATACTTTGAGTGCATTTATGAGGATATTTCCCAGTTACAGGTCTTTATGAAGTTTATCAGGTTTGTTGCAAAAAAATCATTATATTTTTCCATTTTTAAACTGGTCTGCTGTGACATTTCTGAAGTACTACAACACTATGGAATGTATTTTTTGGTAGAAAGCCTTTTCACTGGCTCTGCCTTGACTTGCTTCTTTTTTTTTCTTCTAGAGTATAGTGTGCTTTCATGTATTTACTTTTTTTTTACCTGTTCCAAAATTGCTCCATTAGATGGGAAAAAATAATCATACACACAAGCCTACAGGAGACATTCTACATTGAAATCAGCACACAAGTGACTGTCTTGAATTTAACAAAGCATATGGGAATCATTTTTATTTACAGTGTAATGAGGATAGAAATAAGCACCCGTAGTGCTTATTTCTCAAGAGCTTCACTACCCAGGTTCAGATTTCAATTATGAAAAATCTTACCTATAACCTAGGTAGTCTACATTTTCTGTCAGTCATGTAAAAATTGCAACATTGTCTGCATTCTATAATGATAGGAATGGTTTTTAGATTAATTAAGACTCTTTATGCTAAACAATTTTAGAATATTAATGGTATTCATACCACAATAAGTAAAATGTTTTGTTTGTGTTTTTTTTTCTGCTATTAGAATATAGCATTAGATGTTTTCCAAGTCAGTAGCCTGTTGTTTTGTTCTGACCACAGTGTTCTTTGTTTTATAGAAGATTTTCAGTTTCATGAGGTTCCATTTATTGAGTGTCAATCTTAGAACCTCTGCTGTTAGTATTGTGTTCAGGAAGTTGTCTTCTATGCCAATGAGTTTAAGCGTATTCTCCACTTTTTCTTCTGACAGGTTTAGTGTGTCTGCTTTTATGTTGAGGTCTTTGATCCACTTGGACTTTAGCTTTGTGAAAGGTGCTCAATAGGGATTTATTCGCATTTTTCTATATGGAGACATCTAGTTAGACCAGCACCCTTTGTTGAAGATGGTATCTTTTTTGCATTGTATGGTTTTGGGTTCTTTGTCAAAAATCAGGTGTTCTGAAGTGTGTGGGTTAGGGCTAATATCCAGAATATATAAAGAACTCATGAAGTTAAATAGCAACAAATCAAGTAATCCAATTTTAAAAAAATGGGGTACAATGCTAAACAAAGAATTCTCAATGGAGAATTATCAAATGGCAGAGAAACACTTAAAGAAATGTTCAACATTTTTAGTCATGAGAGAAGTGCTGATCAAAATGACCCTGAAATTTTACCTTACACCCATCAGAATGGCTAAGATTAAAAACTCAAGTGACAACACATGCTGGAGAGAATGTGGAGAAAGGGGAACCCTCCTCCATTACTGGTGCTAATACAAACTTGTACAACCACTTTGGAAATCAATCTGGTGCTTTCTCAGACAAGTAGGAATAGTGCTTCCTCAAGATCCAGCTATACCACTGCTAGACATATATCCAAAAGATTCTCAAGTATACAACAAAGATATTTGCTCAACCATGTTCATAGCAGGTTTATTTGTAATAGCCAAAACCTGGAAACAACCCAGATGTCCTTCAGTTGAGGAATGGATACAAAAATTGTGGTACATTTATACAATGGAATACTACTCAGCAATTAAAAACAAACAAATCATGAATTTTGTAGGCAAATGGAGGGATCTAGAAAAGGTCATCCTGATTAAGGCATCGCAGAAGCAGAAAGAGTCACAGGGTATACACTCACTCATAAGTTCATATTAACCATAAAATATAGGATAAACATACTGAAATCTACAGTCCCAAAGAAGCTAAACAACTAGGAATACCCTAGGGAAGATGTTCAATCCTCATTCAGAAGGGCAAGTGTGATAGACATCAGAAGCAGAAAACAGGACAAAAGCCTACCACAAAAGTCTCTGAAAGACTCTACTGAGCAGCCTATTAAAGCAGATGCTGAGACTCATAGCCAAACTTCGGGCAGAATGCAGAGAATATTGTGATGGAAGGGGGAGATAGAAACAACTGGAGGGGACAGGAGCGCCACAAGGAGAGCAACAGAACAAAAAAATCTGGGCCCACGGGTGTTTTCTGAGACTGATACTCCTACCAAGGACCATGCATAGAGATAACCTAGAACCCCTGCACAGATGTAGCCCCTGGCAGTTCAGTCTCCACATGGGCTTCCTAGTAGGGGGAACAGGGGCTGTCTCTGACATGAACTCAGTGGCTGGCTCTTTTATGACATCCTTCTGGGGGAGGGGGCAGCCTTGCTAGGCCACATAGGAAGACAATGCAGACAGTCCTGATAAGACCTGATAGGTGAGGGTCAGATGGAAGGGGAGGAGGACCTCCCTTATCATTGGAGTGAGGAAAGGGTATGGTAGAGGATTAGAGGGTTAGGGAGATAGCTACAGCCGGTATGCAAAGTGAATAAATTTTAATAAATAAAAAATTAAGATGTAGTATAAAGTAATCAAATAGATTTACCTTATAGTGATATATATATATATATATATATATATATATATCGATAAAGGTCATTAACTTCTTAAATGTATGTCATGATTGACACTGAATTACACAACTGAGAGTGAATAGTACTAATTATGAGAAAGTGAAAGTAATTTACTTTATCTTGGTTATGTAGTATTCTTTCGAATGCATGTGGATTAATAACTCTTCATACAGATTTTTAAATACAATGAATTGTATATATTTATAATATATACTGTATAATAAACACACACACACACACATATATATATATATATACTGTGTTCCCTATGCACATATATTATATATGCTTTATTCATGAATCAAATATATTTTATTCTTTTCTTAAATCTCTTATAATGTTGGTAACGCATTTTTGATGGAAAACAGAAAATATACTTTTGCAATGTCAATATTTCAGAATGATGGAAGTATTCTAGGGTGTCAAGGGTTTGTGAAAAGGGTTAGAGATTAATAAATGCTTGTTTTGTGTCTTATATAATATGTAACAAATTGGTTAACATATGTGTTATTTTTCATCTATTCATGGATGTTTTACAGTGAATTGTGGATAAAATTTCTGCCAACTGTGACACTTCATTTTCCCTGAAATGGTGAAATATTGAATAATAAATATGATCCTCATAATTCTATTGTTGGTAAGTGTGATATGAATTATAAAGTGTTACCTTAAAAACCTCAGCATGAATGACGGAGATATATGGTAAATGTTTTTATATTCCTAATTTTACACACAGTAGGATCTAGCAGCTGTCAAATTCATATACAAGATTCTTCAATAACTCTCCACGTTTTAGAAATCAATCTTAAAGCTTTTATAAAACATTTTACTTTATACATGTGGGTACTTTGCATGCATTTATGTATGTGTGCCCATGCAAGCCTGGTGCCCTTGAAAATCAAAAGAAGGCGTTTAATGCCCTGGAACTGGAATTACAGATGGTTGAATTGACATGTGGGTAGCTAGAATTAAATTTTGTTCCTCTGCCAAAGCAGCATTTTTATATATTTCTATTTTATAATATTAATAAAATAGTGCTTGTATAAAATTCACACAAAGTTGCTAGAGAGCACACAATTTCCAAAAATGTCTCAGTTTGTGTTACATTCAGATTTTGTGGTGCACTCAAATCATTGTAACAGGCAGACATGATGTGGTATCACATTCTCTTTGGTACTTACTTATCACAGTGGTAACTCTGAAATCCACTTGTCTGCTCTTCCTGGGATGTCAGACATTAAGGCTGGACATAAAACAGGAAAGGACTTCCATAGCAGTAGCATCCCCTAGATGATCACCCCCACTTCAGAATGACTCGGTGACCTCCAACCAGGAGTCTCCATGTCCCTCTGGATCAGGCAAGAGGCAATCATTGGGGGAATGGTAGAAACTGAGGCAATCACTACAAGAATCCAAGCAGCCACACTATGGTGTGGTCAGGCCAAATCAATTCACAACTAAGTAGATCCCATTGGTTGGTTGATGACTGCTGCTGATATGATGCCTCCACTCCCTAATTTTAAAAGAAAGGAAGGCCTGGGGCTCAACACTGAATGGGAAGGGCATTGAGTGCTAATGACCCTATGCATGCACTTATTCCTTGACACACATTTGTCATCAGATACTGCACATGAACTAAAGCAGGATTCAAACACTGTACATTCAATATATTTACACATTCTTTAGGCACTGAAAATAAAAAGTACTAATTTGGTAGAATTAAATCATAGAGAAGTTTGAGTTCAATGTATGCCAAAACTGTACTTATTGAAATTATTTTAAGTTTGGTGCCAAGAGAGATAGCTCACCAGTAAAAAGAAATTGTTGCTGCAATTACTATATTTTATCTTTGGATGCCGAAGGCCACTTCTTGTATTTCCTTCGTGTAAGATATGTTTTCATGTTTTCACTGTTGTGCAGTAATCCACCCTACCTGGAAAACACAGGATTTACAAGTACCTGAACTCATGGCTAATCAGGCATTAAACGTAAAATTTCCTGTAGAGGCAATTCAGAATAGATGTTTTGGAAACCGTGTAGCTGTGTTGCAGGAAATTTCTAGGGATACATGCTCACTTCAATAACATGAGATTTCTGATTGTAGCACTGCACTAAGCCTTCCCTATGTATCTCCAAGATCTACGCCCTCAGATTCAGCCAACTGCATGCACTGAATATATTTGTAAGATAAAAGCTTGTGTCTGAACTGGATGCATGCAGACATGCTGTTCTTATCATCATTTCCTAAGCAATAGAGTAAAACAGCTGTCTCTGAATGCTTACATTATGTTATGTGCTCATGAGAAGTGTCCTAGAGATCATTCACCATATACAGGTTGTGTCTAGGTGATATGTAAATACTATAGACAGGGTCCAAAGCGAGTCCTTGACAAATATTGAAAGACAGCCATGCTACCAAATTTATTCTTTTAACAGCTGAAAAATAAGCCAAAGAAAGAGAAAAAGATGAAATGATAATATAATCAGTTAGCATACAGAGTTGTTTGGGGTAAAATAGAAAAAAAATGTAAAAGTGATTCTCAGAAATGATGAATACCCACTTTTCGTGGGCAAATAGAAAAAGGTGTAAAGGTTGAATATTCAGCCATTAGCAAATTCTTTATCCGATGTTTGTCACTGAACACGCAAATCAAGTTTTTACTATCATTTCTAGCTGTTTTCAATAATAATTAGAACTATCCTGAAAAGGGTATTGTCGTGCCTATTTACATAGGATGAGACAAAGGCTTAAGTAAGGTCTGCTCATAGTCAGTCCAAGAATTGGGGCCTCATATATTTTCATTCAGCTACCATTCTGTATAACATCCAGAATACATTAAGTGGAGCTATGTTTATTAAATTGATGCATGCTGATGATATACACTGTCATTTCCACTTCCACTTCACTCAATGCCAAATTCAGTGTGTTCCCTAAATTCTTACTGATCATTCATAGGAGACAAAGTAATCTTTCACTACCTTAATGTTTACTAGTACACCTTAAAATGCACAGGTTTACGAAGCGTAATAGCTATGGCTTTTCAGTAATATTACCATTTTATATAAACCATTTTGAATTAAACTACATAACCATGGTAACAAAGCTTGGATTTTATAAGCATATTACTTTCTTATATGGAAGTATTCTTGTTTTACAAATGAAATTCTTTGAACAGTTTTTAATTTTCACATTACGTTAGAAAAAATACTTTAAAACATATAAACAGCTGATATAAAACAGTGTCTCCGACATGACCTCCTTCATTACCACAAAATTCTTTTGTGTCCCTCATTATTCATTACTTCTCTGAGAATTTCTTGCAATGTATTTTGATCCTATTCAGCCACTCTGCCCAATCCTCCCATATCCAGCTGTCTTTCCAACCAAATTTGCAAACTAAATTCTCTGTCCTTTGCATAAAAAAATTAAACCCTTCATGTCAGTGTATGCTGCCCATGTACTCAGGAATGTATGGTGTCCCTCTGAAGTGATCACCCACTGGGGTGATACCCTTATAGAAACCTGACTCTCTCTCCTGGTAGCTATCACATGTCAGGAGCTCCTTAAGTAAGAATGGGATTTCATGCCCTCTTTTTCTCTCCACACTGTAATTCTGTCTGGCTTGAGCTTGTGCAAGAGGTGTGCACACTGTCTCAATAGCTGTGAATTCATGTCAGTAGCAAAACTGCTTTGTCCAGAAAATACACTGTTCTGGAAGCCATCCACTGCTTCTGGACCTTAGAATCTTTCTGCCCACTCTATCACTCATTAAAAGGCCTTCCCATTTACGTAGGTAAACTTGACTCAGATTTTAAAATTGCTTCAGATTCATCTGTTCTGAACAGGTATCTTGCTGGTGTTGCATGAAATGCAAGTACTCCCCATTAGCATGGTGTTTTAGTCAGTTCTCCCATTCACTTTAATTTTGGGAAAAATAAATCCTCAGTAAAGGTGAATGCTTGCTGTGGCATTTTTAATATTTTTATTTTTATGAATTACAGTTTGTTCACTTTGTATCCCCCATGTAGCTCCCTCCCCACTCCCCTCCCAATCCTGCCCTCCCTCTCCCTTTTCCACCCATGCCCCTCCCCAAGTCTACTGATAGGGGAGGTCTTCCTCTCCTTCTTTCTGATCCTAGTCTATCAAGTCTCATCAGGAGTGGTTGCATTGTCTTCCTCTGTGGCCTGGTAAGGCTGCCACCACCCTTGGGGGGAGGTGATCAAAGAGAAGGCCAATCAGTTCATGTCAGAGACATTCTCTGTCCCCATTACTATGGAACCCAGATGGACACTGAACTGCCACGGACTATATAATTTTTAATAAAAAATAAAATGGGATGTGTACTATAATTTAGAGTTTGGTAAATTGTCTTTCTTCAGACGGACAGCCATCTAAGGATTTTCCAGTCTTCCATTGTATATTATCTCCTTGGAATATACAGACTTTTATGTACTTCATTGGATATACACCTAAGTTAGTGATGAGAATGAAGCTGTAAGACCATAATGCATCCTCTTAATGCAATAAAAATTGTTTAAGCCAAGGTTAGGAATATTTGTTCCAGTGAGTTGGATCCTTAATTTTATTTTAAAGGGTGGCTATTTGACTATGTAAAGAACAAATGAACTTCTTTAATGACAGATTGATGACTTAAATATAAATCACAATTGTAGATTTTACTGTGGTTTGCAGCTTTGTGGGTTATCATGTGCACTTTGCTATCTGTAGCTTAAAGTGTAGGCACTTTGTGCAAATATCTCTTTGAATACCTTGTTCAACCTAGAGCATATTACATTATTTGGCAGGATTTTCTGCATCACATTGCTTATATAGATAAACTTCCTCAGTGCCCTACATCTAGTTCCTTTCATTTAAATTGAAAAAAAGGAGATTTTTTATAATATTTTAATTTTTTATTTTTAGAATTCCAAAATATTAATTTATTTTAAATTAATAGACAAATTTCTGTTTGTTTGTTTTTCACACCATGAGATTCTGAGATTAAAGGCATAGAGGAATCAAGTTTTTCCTTAGGTTGTGTAAAGAGTCTTACCATTCTCTTAAGTTCCAGACAGAAAGAATTTGCTGCAAGCTCCAGAAAACCAGTGCAAACTACATTAAGGGGGGGGGGAGAATTATTTTTTGGCTCAGAGCATAATTGACGAGATGGAGTTCAAGCCTAAAGTGAGTGTCATAATTAAAGCTTTGGCTTGGAGATTGGAAAATTCTCTCTGTGCAGGCTAACATTCTCATCAGTAGGAAAGCTACTCATATTCAACAGAATCCCATCTTTCTGGTACATTGCAAGTAAATTTATTGTGGTCATTTTTCTTCATACTTTACTCTTCTTTATATCAGATATATCATACATAGAAACTTCCGTTTAGAACTAAATTCTGGGATTTACTGTCATTTTGTTTTTTTTTTCTGATGCAACCCATATTTCATTTTTATAAAATAGATTATGATAACTGCTGATTGATATTGTAAGGAATGCTACTGCTGTTGTACAAAACACTACCTGTTCTTACTGGTTTGGATCATTAGTAAATTTTATGAGTATGTGAAGTGTGCACTCGAGTGTTATAATATAGGCATGTCACCAAACACTGTACCTGAATACTATATGCTTAAGGACTCACAACCAAACCGTAGCATCATTCAAAACATGGAGAAATGTTTACTAAATCACAGAATAAGATAGATATCCACCATGACAATTTGTACCCATGTGATGCCAAACTGTAATAACTGAACATCACATAAGTTCCATCTAGAAGTTGTTTTGCTCTCTCATGAAAAATCAAAAGACATTTCAAACATCTGGAAGATATGCAAGCACACACTTATGTAAATTATATTTTACATAAATGTATGCTTATATAATCTGGAAAAGCAACAGTTAACACAAGAGCTACCACTGGTCTTAAACTGCTTTTCTTTTCTTCTTTTTTCTTCTCCTCCTCCTCTTCTTTCTCTTCTTCCTCCTCCTACACTTCTTCTTCCTCCCTTCATCATTTTAATGAAATGTTACCATACTGCATAGGTCAAAATGATAAAAAAGGAGAGAAAAAGCAATGTTCCTAAAATATACTATTTATTGCTTCCAACATATTTTTCTCTAAAAATAACTTACTAGGATAATAAAAATAATTCAGAATTTTAGATTATGGCTCAGTGGTAGAGTTGTTTGCTTAGGTCTTACATATACTAGTCTTGCTACCATTGTGTTACAGTCACACAGAAGTGTTTAAAACTATGAAAACTAATAAACTCTCCAATAATTAGCTCTTTATAAAAGAGAATAACCTCAAGTCCATGAACTCTTTTTCTATATTGTTATTGTATGTATTGTGCATATGTTGCATGTATGTATTTATAAATAACTTATCCCATATTATCTGTTTGTAGATACACTAGACCATCATAAAACTTGTATGCTCTTTTAATGTGAAAGATTTAATTTAGATTAATAATTAGGCATAATTAGTTCAATATATTTAGAAAAGTCATGAATATATGGAGATATTCTAGAACACAAAAATGTGTTAAAAGAGAGGAATGGGGCATAGTGAGGAAATACTGGACAAAACGCAAGATTAAAACCCAGCAGGACAAACTCCAAATTCTGTAACTTCATGTCTAATGTAAAAAAGCTCAGATGGCTCTGCCCTCCTGGCTTTGTTGACTGCGACACACTTGTCTATTTTGCTCTGGGTCCAGTCACTGTATTCAGTTTTCACTGGTGGACATCCCAAAGCTCTAGCATCTGAAACATCTCGGGGTCCCCACACAAACCATGTGTTAGCTTCAGAACTTTACAGCTTCAGGGGTAGTCTTTCAGGGTCACCAAGCAAAGGTTGCTCTGCCATGAACCTGCCCTTGGTGTCTCTCCTTACAAGAAGACCCACAGAGACAACCAACCCAGTCCCATGGGGGTTTTCAGTGGCTGAGATATCAACTAAGGTGCATGCATGATTTGCACTTAGGACCCCTGCACACATGTAGGCAACTGGCTTCTTGATCTTCAGATGGAGTGCCTGGCAAGTACATGGGGGAAGGGGCTGTTTCTAACATGCTCTATTGCTTGCTTTTGGGTCACTTCCCCCTGGCAGGGCTGCCTTGCCTGGCCTCGGGGGATGAAGATATGTTCAGTCCTGATGTGACTTGAGAAGGTTGATATTGGGGGGTTCAATTTTCAAGGGGGAAATGGAGGAGGAAAAGGGAAAAGGGACGATTGTGAAGAGAGGAAGGAAGGGATACACTTGGGAAGTAAAGTAAATAAACTGAAATGTAAATAAATAAATAAATAAATAAATAAATAAATAAATAAATAAATAAACGTTTCAGGTTGATTAATAAGTAAGCAAGCACAGTTAAGCAAGCACAGTATTAATATGTACAATGGTGATATGATATAATAATTATAAATTAGTATCTAATACATATAAACAAATAGTTGGTGAAATCTGTTGTTGCTTTTTCCCCCTTTCTTTCTGAGGGTGGTGTTTTTGAGACAGTGTTTCTCTATTTAGCCCTTGCTTTCCTGATACTAGCTCTGTAGAACAGGCTGTCTGGGAACTCATAGAGATCCTCTTGTCTCTGCCTCCTGCATGACAGGAATAAAGGAGTGTACCATCATCACTTAGCCTATCTTGTCCTCAATAAAGATGATAATTTACTTTGTATCTTAGTTTAAATTTATCTTAGATTTATTTATTTTTACTTTACACATATGTTTTGCTTGCATGTATGTCTGTGTTCTGAGTTACACAGAATGGTCAAAGGAAGAGGGTCACTCAAGGATGAATTAAGCACTTCATGTCAACAAGGAGATTCAACACCTGTGGACTGAATCTTAAACAACAATTCAAAAGCATATTTATTGATTGTTTTTCTGGGGGTAAGACAATTTCCTCATACCAAATCCCCTAATCAAATCTATAGGCTTCCTGAAGAAAAATATCTCACCCATGCAAATTTAGTCCTTATTGTACACTATTTGCCATACCCATTCCAGCTGTACCAAGACCATCTTGTGACCAGAGTCATCCAAAAGCTGTAAAGCTCCTTCAGAAAACAAAATATAATAAAACAAACAAGAAAAAAAAAACTTTGTAGACAATAGAAAACAATCATTGTTTTCTATAATTATTTCTTCAAGGCCAAAATACTTCTGGAAAATATCTATTGGTTCTGATTTCTACCCCAGATAAAATGATCCTAGTAGGTTTCCTGCTGCCAGAATCTCCTGGAACTGGAGTTAAAGATGGGTGCGCACCACTGTTGGAGTGCTGAGAAGGGAACCCAGGTCCTCTGCAACAGAGGAGCCATTCCTCCAGCCCAGAAACTCATAAAGTACCTTTGTTCAGTACTGTCATGTTTATTGAAGGGGTTGCCTTTAGCAAATAGAGTGGATAAAAGTAGGGCTTTGTGGTATGAAGAATGTTCTGTTTATTCATATGTGTACTAGTAATGTGTTTCCATGCACAGGGCATTTTTGAATTGTGTATTTTTTATCTGTATGCAACCATTTTTTTCCATTTGTGATACAATTAATACAGATTTAAATTAAACATTAATTAAGGGTTTGTTGCCACAGTCCTGTGAATTTATCACTAGATGGATAGGTAAAATTGGGAACTGAGGATACTGTAGTACAAAAACAAATTCAGGGCAAATAATTTGTACCTACATCACTGGCTTTATACAAGGTAAAGGAATTTAAATATCCACACATCTGAGAAGAAATTAAACCAAAGAAAAACCACCTTCTGTCTTTGAGAAAAATCTGGTACATGTTTTCTTAAAAACTTATTACCAAAATCTATGTCACATACAAGAGTTAATGTATTATACCCATGTCACTTGTATGTTGTAAGCCATTGAAACTTTTTTCTGTGTGAATATTTATTAGCATCTATGTTCCTAAGTGTATTTATGCACTTTTAAATGTTTTAAAAGTAGACTCTAATATGCTGAACAGCTAGGTTAAAATAATGAATTATTAAGTTATTATATACCTTTTGAAATTTATTTACATAAAATTTTTATCTTAGTATAATTCTAAAATATTTTGTTTATAAATTTAGCAGCAAATTATTTGTTTTTTCAAAGGTTTTTTTGTTTCTTTATTTTTATTTATTTTTTATTTTTATATCAATCAGAGGTTAGGTACTTTGCATGCCTGGAGTAGCCCCCTCCCTTTTTCCCTCCCACTCTCCCCATCCCTCCCTCATCTCCTCCCAGCCCATTCCAAGTCCACCTACAGGGGATTATCTCCTCCCCTTCCATCTGACCCCAGTTCATCTTGTCTACTCAGGGCTGGCTACAATGTCCTCCCCTGGGATCTAGCCCGGCTGTTACTCCCTGGCGTTTATGGGGGAGTCTTAAAAATATCATTAGAGTGGAATTAAAGTTGAAATATTTATAATGTTTTTATGTACTGTATGGGAAAATAAAAACCTACAGGAGCTATTTATGATAGTTATAATATGTTTAACATGAGAAACTCCTAAACAATTTAAATTTAAAGTTTAACATGTTTGTTCACCATTTAACATTGTGATTTCCAGAAAGAAAAATTCAATAGTATACCAACAGTATTATAGGAAACAGTTGCTATCTAAAAGTCTTCTCTTCAATCTACCTCTCACTTAGGAAATGTAATTTTCTTAACATAAACTCATAGTAAAAGCTATAGTGACTGACTCCCAGCACATTGTCTCATAACGTAAATGTAGTAATGCTTACTCTTGTACCTTTATACATTTTGCTAAATTCCTGTTTATTGTGAGATTGAGTCTTTTTAAAAAATTTTTATTAATTACACTTTATTCACTTTTATCTCCCAGTAAACCCTTCCATCCTACCCTCCAGCCATCTCTCCTCCTTCTCCACACATGCATCTCCTCAAGACCACTGATAGGGGAGATCTTCTTCTGATCCTAGTTTATCAGGCCTCATGAGGAGTGGCTGTATTGTCTTCCTCTGTGGCCTAGTAAGGCCACTGCCCCCTCAGGGGGAGATGAGCAAAGAGCAGGCCAATCAGTCCATGTCAGAGACAGTCCCTGTTCCTTATTACTATGGAACCCACATGGACACTGAACTGTCATGGGCTACATCTATGCAGGGGTTCTAGGTTATCTCCATCAATGGTCCTGGGTTGGAGTATCAGTCTCAGAAAAGACCCCTGTACCCAGATTTTTTTTGTTCTGTTGCGCTCCTTGTGGAGCTCCTGACCTCTCTAGGGCTTGCTGTTTCCCACTTGTTTTATACAACATTCCCTGTACTCTGACCAAAGGTCGGCCATAAGTCTCAGCATCTGCTTTGACACCCTACAGGGTAAACCTTTCAGAGTCCTTCTGTGGTACACTTCTGTCCTGTTTCCAGTTTTCTTCATCTGATTCTATCCTCTTTGCCTTTCTGAGTGGGGATTGAACATTTTAGCCAGAGTCCTCTTCTTGATTAGTTTCTTTAGGTATACAAATGTTATTAGGTTTATCCTAAATTATATGTCTAATATCCACTTATGAGTGATTATATACCCTGTGTGTCTTTCTGCTTCTGGGATACCTCACTCAGGATGATCTTTTCCAGGTCCAATCATTTATCTACAAATTTCATGATTTTCTTATTTATTTTTGCTGAGTAATATTCCATTGTGTAGACAGACCATAATTTCTGTATCCATTCCTCAACTGAGGGACATCTGGGTTGTTTCCAGGTTTTGGCTATTAGAAATCAAGCTGCTAAAAACATGGTTTAGCAAATGTCCTTACTGTGTACTTCAGCATCTTTTGGATATATACCTAGGAGTAGTATAGCTGGATCTTGAGGAAGTGCTATTCCTAATTGTCTGAGAAAATGCCAGATTGATTTCCAAAGTGGTTGTACAAGTTTATATTCCCATCAGCAGTAGAGGACGGTTCCCCTTACTCAAAAACCTCTCCAGCATGTGTTGTCACTTGCTCTTTTAATCTTAGCCATTCTGATGGATATAAGGTGAAATCTCAGGGTTGTTTTGATTTGCATCTCCCTGATGGCTAAGGACATTGAGCATTTCTTTAAGAGTTTTTCTGCCATTTTATAGTCCTCTACAGAGAGTTCTCTGTTTAGCTTCATACCCCATTTTTTTTTTTATTGGATTACTTTTTAACTTCTTGAGTTCTTTATATATATATTGGATATTAGCCCTCTCTCAGATGTAGGATTGGTAAAGATCCTTTCCCAGTCTGTAGGTTGTCATTTTGTTTTGATGACAGTGTCTTTTGCTTTACAGAAGCTTTTAAGTTTCATGATGTCCCATTTATTGATTGTTGCTCTTAGAGCCTGTGCTATTGGTGTTCTGTTCAGGGAGTTGTGTCCCGTGCCAATGAGTTCCAGGCTCTTCCCCACTTTTTCTCCTAACAGGGTTAGTATGTCTGGTTTTATATCAAGGTCTTTGATCCACTTGGACTTGAGTTTTGTGTAGGGTGATAAATATGGATCTATTTGCATTTTTTCATATAGATATCCAGTTGGACTAGCACCGTTTGTTGAAGAGGCTATCTTTTTTTCCATTGTATGGTTTTGGCATCTTTGTCCAAAATTAGGTGTCCATAAGTGTGTGGGTTCATTTATGAGTCTTCTACTGGCTTACATTGATTCACCATTGTGTTTCTATGCCAGTACGATGCAGTTTTTAGTATTGTTGCTCTATAGTACAATTGAGATCAGGGATGGAGATACCTTCAGAAGATCTTTTACTGTAGAAAGTTGTTTTAGCAATTCTGTGTTTCTTGTTATTCCATATGAAGTTGAGAATAAATGGCTGGAAATAATCAAACTCATAGCTGAAATCAATAAATTAGAAACAAATAAAGCAATTCAAAAAAATCAATGAAACCAGGAGCTCATTCTTTGAGATAATCAACAAGACAGACAAACCCTCAGCCAAACTAACTAAAAGGCAGAACGACACTATCCAAATAAACAAAATCAGAAACAAAAAGGGGGACATAACCACAGACACTGAAGAAATCCAAACAATCCTTTGGTCTTACTTCAAAAGCCTATACACAAAATTTGAAAATCTAAATGAAATGGACAATTTTCTTGACCTATTCCACTTGCTAAAGCTGAATCAAGACCAGGTAAATCAATTAAATAGTCCTATATCACCCAAGGAATTAGAAGTGTTTATCAAAAGTCTCCCATGCAAAAAAAAAAAAAAAAAAAAAAAGCAAGCCTCAGGCCAAATGGTTTCAGCTCTGAATTCTACCAGACTGACAAAGAAGAGCTAAAACCAATACTCTTCACACTATTCCACAAAATCGAAACAGAAGGAAAATTACCAAACTCATTCTATGAAGCCACAGTCACCTTTGTACCTAAACCTCACAAAGACCCAACAAAGAGAACTTCAGACCTATCTCTCTTATGAATGTCGATGCAAAAATACTCAACTAAATACTTACAAAATGAATACAAGAACACATCAAAGATATCATCCACCATGACCAAGTAGGCTTCATCCCAGGCATGCAAGAGTGGTTCAATATACGCAAATCCATCAATGTGATCCACCATATAAATAAACTGAAAGAGAAAAACCAAATGATCATCTTCTTAGATGCCGAAAAAGCATTTGACAAAATCCGACTTCCATTCATGTTTAAAGCCTTGGAGAGATCAGGAATAAAAGACAAATACCTAAACATACTAAAGTCAATATATAGCAAGCTTATAGCCAATATCAAATTCAATGGAGAGAAACTTAAATCAATCCCACTGAAATCAGTGAGAAGGCAAGACTGCCCACTCTCTCCATATCTCTTCAACATAGTTCTTGAAGTCCTTGCTACAGCAATAAGACAATTAAAGGAGATCAAGGGGATTCAAATTGGAAAGGAAGAAGTCAAAGTATCACTATTTGCAGATGACATGATAATGTCCTTGAGTGACCCCCAAAATTCTAAGGGAACTCCTACAGCTGATTAACACCGTCAGCAATGTGGCTGGATACAAAATTACCTCAAAAAAATCAGTAGCCCTCCTGTAAATAGAAGAAAAAAAGGGCTGAAAAAGAAATTAAGGAAATGACACCCTTCGCAATAGCCACAAAGGACCTTGGTGTGAACCTAACCAAGCCAGTCAAAGACTTGTATGAAAAAAAAATTTCCAGTCTCTGAAGAAAGAATTAGAAGAAGATGTCAGAAGTGGAAAGATCTCCCATGCTTATGGCTTGGCAGGATAAATATAGTAAAAATGGCCATCTTACCAAAAGCAATCTATAGATTCAATGCAAGTCCCATCAAATTAGCAACATGATTCTTTACAGACCTTGAAAGAAAAAATTTCAACTTCATATGGAATAATGAGATTGAGTCTTTACTGAACATAGTGAATACTGTTGTGTTTAGACCTCACTAGTGTCTGAATGTACATATACTCAAATGTTAATGTATAACATTACTCTTTTGTCTGTATATCTATGAGATTCTTGCTGTGTAAATCTTATCTAGTATTTCTTACAGGCTTTTTTTGGTAGAACTCTTGGAACACATTAATTTGTTAGTGTTTATAGACTAGTTTATATACTAGTTTTAGTATAGTAGAATCTTATATAGCTTTTGCTCAAGAAATTAGCATGTTTTTCTATGTCTAGAGTCTTACTGGGTGTTGATAAACAGGTACATAACCTTCAAATGTAGAGGGGAATATTGGTGGATATCCATTCTGTTTTAATCTGCTTTTTCTAATCTTATTGTCTAAATTAGTTTCTGTTATTTATTTTCAGTACTTACACTAAAGCAGCTACTTTCATACTGAATCATCTGCATCAGTTTTTGGCTTCTGCATTCTGCCTCATTGTTATTTTATTTTATTTTGTTTAGCTCCTCATTCATTGTAATTATTACTCTGCCAACATTGTTCTGCTGAAGACAGCCAGGGAAATAAAACATCTGCATTCAGGATCCTTAGGATATACTGCATAGTGGATTTTAATAAAATGTTAACATATGAATTTACTATTGAAGTACATCGTAATTTCTGAGGTGAAGGAGTAGAATTATGTAAGAACAAAGAGGGATCCCATAGTGATGTCTGATTTTTCTAAGGAGCCGGTGCACTAGAAGAGGAAGCTAAGTACTGCTCTTTGCCCGTTACAAATTGATGTCTCCTTATCATCTCAATTACTTCTTAAAGACATGGTGATACAACATTTACCAAAGCCCAAAGATTAATACAGGAGAAATGTGCTGTTCCAGGTAATGACTAGAAAGTAAGAGCAGGAACTGTCCCTGGAATATGAACTCTGCTTTCCTCTTCAGAAACTGTGGTAGTAAAACATTAAAAACTAATATCAGAGCTTGTTCCCAGAGATGCAATGTCTAAGCCTTGTGTGTATTTCAATTGTAATTATCAAACACATTTAAAATTTGCAAACATTTCTTATATTAGCCAAAAATGAAATACACTTTTAAGTCCGTCTGCTTTAGCAATTTCTTGCCCAAAATAAATAACACAGCATAGTCAACTGGACTGTAGTTTTGTATTTTTTATTATATTTTTTCAATTTTTGCTTAGAATTATTAGACTCAGAGTCAGAAGAAGGGTGAAAGAATACTTTTTTCATCTTTCTGCATTAAAACTTTTTCTTCATAGATGTCATCACTGACAGTAGTCATCCTTAATGCAAAACAACATCAACAAACAGTAAAACAAAGAAAACAAGCTAGACTCAGGAGTTAATTTGTTTTTTTTTTAATGTTTAAATTGTCTCTTGATTTAGATAATTAATTAGCTGCAGAACTTTGGAAGGATAACATGAGCACTTTATGACTTGAGTATCTTCTAAGTCAAATGAGGGATTAATAATCTCATCCTCAGAAGAAGAACAAACTGATTAACATAGTAAACATATGGTGTTTAGGACAGCAACTAGCACAAATAAGTACTCATACACACAAAAGTATATAATCATATTTGTATGCATAGCAATTCCATGCCACTTTTGCAGATTGGTACAATTACTATTGCTCTTCTGGGATCAATAGAGAAAACAAAACTCTGGATGTTAAAACTAAGAGAAAACCTGCTGAAGATATTACTCTTCACTTGCCCCTTTGTGCACATAGCTATGGTCATCACTACAAATTCTACAACATGAGACCACTCCCTGTTTTAAAAAACTAAGGAATAGTCTGTTAACATACTTGGAGCAAAGTACATCCACCTTACTGCATTTTTTTCAAATGCTTTACAGTGTGGCTTCTACCTAACTTCTCCCTTTCAATGTAGAGCAATCTCCCACACAGGCAATCTTTGCAAGATAGAGGAGGTTTGGGTCATGAGGAGAAAAGACATGGCAGGCTCAGCCTGAACTGTGTACTGATCCTCTGCAGTGCCTTCCAAGAAACCTAAAAAGTTTAATGACAAATGGTCATAATCAACCATGCTAATGGACTCAAGGGCCATTGAGCTGCGTGCGCCCCTTTCAGGTTATAGAATGTGGGTCTTGCCACCTCCCTTCAAGGACAGTTACAGGATTGGGTTAGTCAGTTGCTATGCAACAAAACTAAATTGAGTGGAATAAAATGGAAACACTTGATAGATTCCACTTACCACGATTAAATCAAGATCAGGTAGTTAGGGGAGATCCAAGGCGGCGGCCCCAGGAAGACTCTGTCTGAGGAGTAGGACAGCACTGTCAGCGCAGCCACTAGGAGACTGAAATCTGGCACCTAAAACACCAGAGGTTGTGATTGCCAGGTGATCAGAATTCCTACAGTGAGGAAATCAAGTTGGAAAGTGCTAGGGATACCCAGTTAATCCCTGGAAAAACTCCAGGTGACTTGCTGTGCACAGCCCTGATCTGAACGCACAGCCTGTGCACAGCCCTGATCTGTACTCAGAGCCTCCCTCGGTGCAGCCAGCCAACATCCCAAACCAGGGCATATAGTATCCGGTCCAGATTGAGGCGCCCCCAGATTCTATCCCAGACTGGGGTGCACAGCCCCTGGCTAAGAAGGAGGCACCAAGTCCCCAGACCAGAGTGGAGTCCTTAGCAGCAAGCCCAACTCAGAGCATGGAGCCTCCAGAGGAGAGTAGCACCTTCAGGCGCCATCTCAAACCGGAACACTGAGCCTCTGGCACAGAGTGAGGTGCCAAGTCCCCAAACCAGAGTAGCGACCAGCCTGCTGTGCTCAAAGCTTCTAGCACAGAGCACAGAGCCAGTCACTCAGAGCCCACAACAGAGTACCTGTCCCGCCTGCAACCCCACCTACTGACCTCAGAGTCCAGACTGAGGAACCCTCCACAGATTGAAGACCACTGGGAATTCAGGAAACCTGAACAGGCACTTGGCACTGGCAATCTGTACTTGCTAAATATGCTAGCACCCTCAACCCCTCCTGTCCTTGCTCTGAATCCCAATACCTTAAGCATATACACTCCATAGCACTCCCCTTCCAGACACCTTCCAAGCACACTCACAGACACAAACATACACAATTACTCCCTCCTACCCCCCAAAAACAACATTACTGTGCCAGCAGCCTTTCCTGCCAAAGGTAGAACTGAGGCAACAACAAACACTCTCAAATGACTGGAAATCCCTAATCAGCCCACCAGAACTCCCCAATCTTCTCGAAGAATACTACAGAAACCAGAGATTGACAGTTCCAGTCTGAAGTCCTCAAGGAACAAACAGCTCCTTGATTATATATAAACAAATGGCCAAAAGTCAGTGTAAGAACTCACACAACTAAAATCAGGACACCATGGAACCACCAGAAACACCCAAAAGCAATGGAGATTTTAATTCAGAGGAGACACAGGAAAATTGTGTGAAAGCTATGCTTATGCAGTTACTAGAGGAACAAAACAAGGAAATGAACAAAGCCCTCAAAGAAATTCAGAAGAATATAACAGCCCACGTAGAGGAACAATTAAAGACATATAGAGAGGAAACAAACAAACAAACAAAAAATAGGAGCCACAATCAATCAGATGAAGGAAATGGTACAAAGCATGAAAACAGAATTAGAAACTACAAAGAAAACACAAACAGAGAAACCTGGAACTGGAGAACTTAAAGAAAAGATCAGGAACCACAAAGGTAAGCATCACCAATAGAATACAAGAGATGGAAAAGAGAATCTTAGGAGCTGAAGATACACTTGCTGAAACTGATTCCTCACTCAAAGAATAAATAAAATTGGAAAAGTCCCAAACACAAAACATCCAAGAAATCAGGGACACCATGAAAAGACAAAACTTAAGAATAATAGGAATAGGTGAAAAAGAAGACTTCAGGGAGTTGATCCAAGATGGCTGCCAGGAGAGGACACCATGTCTGAGGAGTAGGACAGCAGAAACAACACAGCGACCAGGAGACTGAACTCTGGGACCTAAAACACCAGCATTTGTGATTGCCATGTAAGCAGAACTCATGGCGAGGAAATCATGTGGGAAAATCCTAGGTACGCCCAGTTATTCCCTGGATAAATCTCCCAGTGACCTGCAGCAGACAGCTCTGATCTGAAGGAGCAGCTGCGCTGGGCGCCCGCAGCTGCAATACCAGACTGGATCTCACAGCCTTTGGGCCAGATGGAGGAGGAACCGGATACCATTTTGACTGACCTGCACACTGCCTGTCCGCCAATAACCACCTCAGTCCATGTGTGAGTCCACAGGCCAGTCTGAGAAAGACCCCGGTTCTGTTTCAACCAGTGGGCATACAGCAGGCACACAACAATCGCATCCACCTGATACCACCTCAGTCCCTGTATGTGTGTGTGGGGTTACAGGAACCAGACTGAAAGGGCCTAGTAGACCATTTTGACCTGCACACTGCGGGGCACATCAACCATCAGGCATTCAGCAGGTGCACACCAATCGTGTCCACCAGAAACACCTCAGACTGAGAGGGCCTAGGAGACAGTTTTAACCACCCTGCATGTGCGGGTCCACAAGCGACCACCTCATTCTGTATGTGTGTCCACTGGCCAGTTTGAGAAGGCCTTGGGCACCATTTCAGACAGGCATGCATACAGTGGATGCACACTGCTCGGCAACAACTGCAACAAAGACAGACCCACTGTGTGTGCCCCAAATACTATCTCAGAGCGTGGTGCACAGCCCCTGGCCCAGAAGGGGTCACCAAGTCTCCATTCCAGTGGAGAGCCCTTAGCAGCAAGCCCAGGGCAGAGCACAGAGCCCTCAGATGACATCTCAAAACTACTCAGCATCTAGCACAGAGTGAGAAGCAAAGCCTCCAGACCAGAAGGGTGACCAGCCTGTGGTGCTCACAGCTTCTAGTACACAGCACGAAGCCAGGCACACAGAGCCCACAACAGAGTTCAACTGAGACAACAACAAACACACTAACAAACCACCAGAACTCCCTGATCTTCTTGAAGAATATTCCTGACACAAGAGATTGACAGTTCCAGTCTGAAGTTCAGCATTAAAGCAAACACAGCTCCTTGATTATATATAAACAAATGCCAAGAAATCGGCAAAAGAACTCACCCAACAAAAATCAGTATACCATGGCTCCACCAGAAACACCCATAAGCAGTGAAGTTTTTAATTCAGCGGAGACACAGGAAAATTATGTTAAAGCTATGATTATGCAGATATTAGAGGAACAAAAAGAGAGACAAAATGAGGAGATGAACAAGGCCCTCAAAGAAATGGAGAAGCATGTAACTGCCCAAATAGAGGAACAATTAAAGATAAACAGAGAGGAAACAACCAATATAGGAGACACAGTCAATCAGTTGAAGGAAACGGTTCAAAGCATGAAAACGGAATTAGAATCTATAAAGAAGACACAAAGGGAGAAGAACCCGGAACTGGAGAACTTAGAGAAAAGATCAGGAACCAAAAAGGTAAGCATCAACAATAGAATACAAGAGATGGAAGAGAGAATATCGGGAGCTGAGGATATGCTGGCTGAAATGGATTCCTCACTCAAGGAAAAAAGAAAATCAGAAAAGTCCCAAGCACAAAACATCAAAGAAATTAAGGATGCCATCAAAAGACAAAACCTAACAATAATTGGAATAGATGAAAAAGAAGACTCCAGGAGCCA
>CM053761.1:32085381-32141268 GCA_028658305.1 Pachyuromys duprasi | reverse complement strand
TTGTGCTTTAAGGCTGTACTTCAGTCTGAATCTGTCAATCTCTTGTGTCAGGAGTATTCTTCAAGAAGATCAGGGATTTCCGGTTGTTTGTGGTGTGTGTTTTGTCTCAGTTGAACTCTGTTGTGGGCTCTATGTGCCCAGCTTCGTGCTCTGTGCTAGAAGCTGTGAGCACTTCAGGCTGGTCACTCCTCTGGTCTGGAGTCTTTACTCCTCACTCTGTGCTAGAGTCTGAGTGTCCAGTTTTGAGATGTCAGCTCGGGGCTGTGCACTCTGCCCTGGGCTTGCTGCTAAGGGCTCTCCCCTGGAATGGAGATTTGGCACCTCCTTCTGTGCCAGGGGCTGTGCACCATGGTCTGAGATGATATTTGGGGCACACACAGTGGGTTTGGGTTGGTGTGCATCTGCTGTATGCAGGGCTGTCTGAAATGGTGCCAGAGGCCTTCTCTGTCTGGCCTGTGGACAGACACCTGAACTGGGGTTTTTGCTGGCAGATGCCTGCAGTTTTCGCCCTCAGTGTGCGGTCTGGTCAAGATGGTCCCAGGATCTTCTCAGCCGTGGGTTGAGACAGAACTCGGGTTCCTCCCAAACCCGCAGGCGGACTCACACACTGACTGAGTTTTTGCTGGAGGAAGCGTTTGGCTCACGCCCCTGCAGTGTGCTGACTGGTCAAAATGGTCCCCCAATCAACTCAGTCTGGTGTGGTTCCGGCGATCAGTTCGTGCCTGCAGCACACCAGCGGGTTGAAGCAGAACCCAGGTGCAGTGTGAGCTCGTAGGGTGCAGTTCAGTGAAAATGGCACCTGGTTCCTCCTGAGACTGCCCGAGGGACTGTGTGATCCAGTCTATAATGGCGGGTGTGGGCGCCCAGGGAAGGGGCTGCTCTTTCAGATCAGAGCTGTGCGCCACTGGTCACCAGGAAATTTTTCCAGGTAATAACTGGGTGTCTCTAGGGTTTTCCCACTTGATTTTCTCACCGTAGGAGTTCCGCTCACCTGGTACTCACAATGCTGGCATTTTAGGTCCCAGAGTTCAGTCTCCTGGTCGCTGAGTTGTTTCTGCTCTCCTATTCCTCAGACACAGTGTTCTCTCGTGGCAGCCATCTTGGATCCCCTGTATAAAGTTTTTAAGACGTGGTTATGTTTCTTAATATTTGCTTTGATACCCTGCTATGTATAGTCTTTCTGAGGACCTCTGTGGTAGGCTCTTGTCCTGCTACTTGTTTTCTCCTACATCCAATGCCCATCCCATTTGACTTTCTAAGTGAGGATTAATCCTCTTACCCCATGTCTTCTTTCTTGTTTATCTTCATTAGGTGTATAGATTTCAGTATGTTTATCTTATGTTTAAAGTCTTGGAGAGATCAGGGATACAAGTCACATATCTAAACATAGTAAAGGCAATATACAGCAAGCCTGTAGCTAACATCAAACTTAATGGAGAGAAACTTAAATCAATCCCACTGAAATCAGGGACTAGGCAAAGCTGCCCACTGTTTCCATATCTCTTCACCATAGTACTTGAAGTCCTAGCAAGAGCAAAAAGACAACTAACAGATATCAAGGGGATACAAATCGGAAAGGAAGAGGTCAAAGTATCCGTATTTGCAGATGATATGTTAGTATACATTAGCGACCCCCAAAATTCAACCACAGAACTCCTTTAACTGATAAACACCTTCAGCAAGGTGGCTGTATACAAAATCAATTCAAAAAAATCAGAAGCCCTCCTGTACCCTAAAGACGAAAGGGCAGAGAAAGAAATTAGGGAAACAACACCCTTCACAACAGCCACTAATAATAAAAAGTACCTTGGGGTGACTCTAACCAAGCAAGTGAAAGATCTGTTTGAGAAAAACTGCAAGGCTCTGAAAAAAGAAATTGAAGAAGATATCAGAAGATGGAAAGACCTCCCGTGCTCATGGATTGGTAGGATTAACATAGTGAAAATGGCTTCTCTGCCAAAAACAATCTACAGATTCAATGCAATTCCCATCAAAATACCAACACAATTCTTTACAGACCTGAAAGACAAATTCTCAACTTCATATGGAGAAACAAAAAACCCAGAATTTCCAAAACAATCCTGTACAACAACAGATCATCTGGAGGTATCTCCATCCCTGATCTCAAGCTGTACTACAGAGCAATAGTTAAAAAAAAAAACCTGGATGATATTGGCATAGAAACAGAGTAGTGAATCAATTTCACCTTACAAACCCCAGAATGGTTAAGATCAAAAACTCAAGTGACAACAAATGCTGGAGAGTGTGTGGAGAAAGAGGAACCCTCCTCCATTGCTGGTGGGAATGCAAACTTCTACAACCACTCTCAAATAAATTTGGCGCTTTCTTAGACAATTAGTGATTCCTCAAGACTCAGCTATACCACTCTTAGGCATATATCCAAATGATGTTCAAGTACACAACAAGGACATTTGCTCAACTATGTTCGTAGCTGCTTTATTTGTAATAGCTAGAACCTGGAAACAACCCAGATGTCCCTCAGTTGAGGAATGGATACATAAATTGTGGTACTTTTACATAATGGAATACTATTCAGCAATTAAAAAGGAGGAAATCATGAAGTTTGCAGGCAAATGGTGGGACCTGGAAATGATCATCCTGAGTGAGGTATCCCAAAAGCAGAAAGACGAACATTGTATATACTCATATATATAGACCAATAGGGTATTAAACAGATACTGAGACTCATAGCCAAACTTTGTGCAGAGTGCAGGGAATCTTAATGAAAGAATGGGGAGATAGAAAGTCTCGGAAGGGGCAGGAGCTCCACAAAGAGAGGAACAGAACCAAAAATCTGGGCACAGGGGTCTTTTCTGAGACTGTTACTGGAACCAAAGACAATGCATGAGATAACCTAGAACCCCTGCACAGATGTAGTCCAGAGTAGGTCAGTGTCCAAGTGGGTTCCCTAGTAATGGGGACAGGGGCTGTCTTTGATATGAACTCTAGCTGGCTCTTTGATCACCCCCATGAAAGAGGAGCAGCCTTACCAGGCTACAGAGGAAGACAATGCAGATAATCCTGATAAGACCTGACAGTCTGGGGTCAGAGAGAGGACCTCCCTTATCAGTGGATTTGGGGAAGATTCATGGGAGGAGATGACAGGGGAAGGTGGAATTGGGAAGGGAGGAGGGAAGAGGCTGGGATACAAAGTGAATCAAATGTAATTACTAAAAAATAAATAAATTTAAAAATAAGATGCACAGTACAGTTTTCCACACTTTTAAATGAAATATGAATAAAGTATTGGAAGAACACTTTTGCGAGTCTGCAGCCTGACTTTAATGTCTTTCGTGTATTTTAATACATTTCCAGAAACTATGGAAAAAGGAATAGTTCTTATTTTCTGCCTAAATGCGATGTTTGGGAGAACACTGGAAGAGGGGTGGAGGGGGAAAGGAAACAAGGGGAATAGGAAAAGAGAAAGGGAGAGAAAACCATGATCCACTTCAAGGAAAAATGTCATGTCAGTGATCTCAAATGCAGACATTTTTACTTTTAAGTACCTCCATTTTTAGTTGTTTCATTCCTTTTAAACTTGCATATTTTTATCAGTGATTCTCAAACACAATGTATAGAGATCACATCAAGAGTATCAGAAGAAGTGGTTCATCAAGTAAAGGTACTTGCTTTTAAACTTGATGACCTAGGTTCAATCCCTGAGACACAGAAGGTAGAATGAAATAATATACTCCTCCAAGTTTTCATCTGACCCCTACCACATACACACTCATAATAAAATATTATAAAAATTATAAAAGAATCTCTGGGTTGAGAATAAAGTAGTTTATTTCTATTCTTTTATAGTTTCACACATGTATATAATGAATTTTAGTCATTTAACCCACATTACCCTCTCTCATTCTTTCTTCTTCCACTAAAATTACCCCAACACATCCCATCCTCCATTCAAGTCTTTTGAGCCCACAGAGCTTAACAGGATTTGCCTTCATTAGCATTTACCTCATTTACTCCCTACACCTGAAGCTCAAATACTTAATATAGGACAGTCTACTCTCACCAATTTGTCATAGACACTATGGTTTGAAGACATTTATTCTATGGGAGTTTCACAGCACAAATTATTTATAAAATACCAATAATAATAATAATTTTAATGATATACAAAGCCTCCAAAATATGCTTTTAAAATATATGGAACTTTGCCAACACTGCACTATAATTTCAGGAATCTACCAGTTTCTACCACTGGGACAGAAATGCAATGATATCTCTGCATCATTTTAAGTGCCATCATACCTATTATAAGGGCATTTGAGAGGCCATTCTGTTTCATATATACAAAGGTCATTTTTCACATCTTTATGAATTTTTATGTCTTTTCCATTTTGCATTTTTAAAAAAGTTTTTGTGCCTGCATGCCAGACATTTCTGTTCTCCAAGCTAAAAATTAAAAAGGCTTTAAAGATAATTACAGGGGTCACACACTGTAAATGACAAGGCAGGTTAGAATGGTAAATACTCTGGTGCTTTGGTGTAGACAAATGCTGCCCAGTTGTAGAATTTGTTTTGAAATTTTAAGCAATGGTTTCAGGTAGTATGTTGACATAATGTTCAGTTACTTTGACTGTTGAGATGAGTAAATCTTTCATAGGGGAAGAAGAAGGAAGGGAAGTGGGATTGGGAGGAGATGAGGGAGGGGGCCACTGCTGGGATACAAACTGAATAAATGATAATAAGGAAGAGACAAGTTGAGCCTTTTGATAATTTTGTGTGTTTTGCAAAGGGTACAAAGGTTGAGGGTTTTGGCTATTAAATGGGTGTATGCATCTCCTGACTTTAACTTGTTTACCTTACAGTATTTTCTTGTTTCAGCCTTACTGTTACCTTCTTCTGTTGTGAGACTTTGGAAGAGGCCTAAATATAAGTGTGTAAAAGTATAAATGTTACCATGCTAATATACATTAATAAGTAGCATTAATGATACTGCTTCCTGTGGGTAAATTGAGGAAGCGGTTAAGAAATAAGTTTTAAATTTATATTTATTTTTTTACCTTATTAACGATTTATTTTTATTTTGTGTGTATGGATGTTTTGCATGTGCATGTGTTTGTGAACCACACCACATGCTTTCCTCCTGCCTGAGGAGGCATGAAGAAAATTACAGTTTCTGTGAAACTAGAGTTACAGATACATATGTTTGCTGGAAACCAAACCTCGGCCATCTGGAAGAGCAATTGATCTTAATCATCAAGCACACTCTAAAAAAACTCTTGTTTATTTTTATTAGCACACATGACTAGCTGACTATTTTTTTTTCTTTCTGTTAAGCCGTGTTAACTTGGATGTGACTCACATCCTGGAGTATGATCCTTAGCCACAGTTCAGTTGCTTTAAATATATTCCATCTAACAAGGAAGAAGCAAAACCAAGAAGAGGAGGGGAAGAGGAGGACAAGGAATAAAAATAATAATAAATGTTCTGGCTTCATCTTCAGAAATTAAGTTTCCATAGATGTGTGGGTTTAGTTCTGGGTCTTCTATTCAATTCCATTGATCCACCATTCTGTTTCTATGCCAGTACCATGCAGTTTTTATTACTGTTGTTCTATAGTACAGCTTGAGATCAGGGATAGAGATTCCTCCAGATCTTTTACTGTAGAGGATTATTTTAGCTATTCTGGGTTTCTTGTTATTCCATAGGACATTGAGAACTTTTCTTTCAAGTTCTGTAAAGAATTGTTTTGATAATTTGATGTGAATTGCATTGAATCTGTAGTTTGCTTTTGGTAAAATGGCCATTTTTACTATGTTAATTCTACTGAGCCATGAGCATAGGAAATCTTTCCACCTTATAATATCTTCTTCAATTTCTTTCTTAAGAGACTTGAAGGTTTTTGTTTGTTTGTTTGTTTGTTTTGTTTTTTTTTGTTTTTTGTGGCTATCATGAAGGGTATTGTTCTTCATCCAATTTGTCTTTTGTATCTAGGAGGGCTACTGATTTGTTTTGTTTTGTTTTGTGTTTTGTTTTTGTTTTTTGTTTTTTTTTAGTTAATTTAGTATCCAGTCACATTGCTGAATGTGTTTATCAGCCGTGGGAGTTCTCTGATAGAATTTTTATGGTTACTCATGTATACTCTCATATCATCTGCAAATAGTGATACTTTGACTTCTTCCTTTCCAATTTCTTCTTTGATCTTATTTAGTTGTCTTATTGCTCTAGCTAGTACTTTGAGACATATGTTGAAGAGATATGGAGAGAGTGGGCAGCCTTGACTTGTCCTTGATTTCAGTGGGATTGATTTAAGTTTCTGTTTAGTTTGATGTTGGCTATAGGCTTGCTGTATATTGCCTTTACTATGTTTAGGTAAGTTCCTTGTATCCCTGATCTCTCCAAGACTTTAAACATGAATGGGTGTTGGGTTTTGTCAAATGATTGTTTCAGCGTCTAAGGAGATTATCCTATGGCCTTTTTCTTTTGTTTTGTTTACATGGTGGATTACATTGTTGGATTTCTGTATATTGAACCATTGCTGCATACCTGAGATGAAGCCTACTTATTCATAGTGGATGATACCTTTGATGTGATCTTGGATTTGGTTTGTGGATGATACCTTTCATGTGATCTTGGATTTGGTTTGTGAGTATTTTATTGAGTATTTTTGAGTCAATATTCATAAGGGAGATTGGTATAAATTTCTCTTTCTTTTGGGGGAGTGTTTGGAAGAAGCTGGAGATAGAAAGACCTGAAGGGGTCAGGAATTCCACAAGAACAACAGAGACAAAAAAAAAAACCTCAGCACTGGGGGCCTGCAGAGTGTGACACTCCAACCAAGGACCTTGCATGGAGAGGACCTAGATGCCTGTTCAAATGTAGCCCATAGGCTGCTCAGTTTCCAAGTGGGCTCCCTAGGAAGGGGTACAGGGGCTATCTTTGATGTGAACTCAGTGGTTGGCTCATTGATCACCTCCCTATGCAGGATACAGCCTTGCCAGACCACAGAGAAAGATGATGCATCCAGTTTAGATGAGACTTAATAAGTTAGGGTCAGACAGAAGGTGAGAATGTGACAGGCTCCTAATTTGTTTCCTCTGTTCTTCTTCTGATATCCATCTGCTTTGCCTTTCTGGTTGGGGATTAAGCATTTTAGCCAGAGTCCTCCCTTTTGATTAGTTTCTTTAGGTGTACAGATTTTAGTAGGTTCATCCTATATTATATGTCTATATGAGTGAGTATATACCATATGTGTCTTTCTGCTTCTGGGATAGCTCTGCCCTGCAGAATATCAAAGCAGATGCTGTAACTTATGGCCAACTGTTGGGCAGAGTGAATGGAATCTCACGAAAGATGTGGGAAATAGTAAGATAGGGAGAGGACAGGAGCCCGACAAGCAGAGCAACTGAACCAAAAAATTTGAGCACAGGGGTCTTTCCTGAGACTGATACTCCAACCAAGTATCATGCCAGGAGAAAACCTAGAACCCCTGCACATATGTAGACCATGGCAGTTCAGTGTCCAAGTGGGTTCCATAGTAATAGGAAGAGGGACTGCCTCTGACATGAACTGATTGGCCTGCTTTTAATCACCTCAACCTGATGGGGGAGCAGCCTTACCAGGCCACAGAAGAAGACAATGTAACCACTCCAGATGAGAGCTGATAAACTAGGATCAGAAAGAAGGAGAGGAAGACCTCCCCTATCAATAGACTTGGGGAGGGGCATGCATGGAGAAGGGGGAGGGAAGGTGAGATTGGGCGGGGAGGAGGGAGGGGCTTATGGGGGGATACAAAGTGAATAAAGTGTAATTAGTAAAAAAAATAATAATAAATAATAAAAAAGAAGGCAAGGACGTTTGCCACAATACGGGATTGGGAAAAGGGCAAAGGGGGGAGAAGAAGGAGGGTGAATAGGACTGGGATGAGATGTGGGAAGGGGCTGCAGCAGGGATACAAAATGACTAAATTATAATAAATAATTTTTAAAAGGAAAAATAAAATGGCAATAAGAACAAAAAGACTTTTATGTAAATAGGATTGGTGTGTGAAGAAGAAATAAATGAAAATGCACATTTAAAGAGTGGACTATATACAAGCCTCTAAATTCTCATAACTGCTTTATTCAAATAACTATTACTCTTAAATATTTATCCCAGCATTTAACTTTTGAATATAACCAGTATGTTTGTATTACATTTTATTTTCTTTGGTTTAATTTTGTTTTATGGGACTGAGGCCTTGATCATAGGTTTCCTATTTGCTACACAACTGCTTTGTCTCTAAAGGGTGCTTGCAATTCTTGAATGTTTTACATATCAGTAGTTCTGCCTGAATTGGAAGCTGTGATAAATTCCATTGTGTCTATGAAGAGATAGCAGTTTACACGTTTTGGAATTTACTCAAGGTAACTCAGCTGAGAGTGAGAAGTAGAATTTGGATCAAACCCAGAGAGAGGCTGTCAGTGTCTGTTTTGTCCATGGTTTTACACTATGATTCACAGTTGCTTTTCTAGCGTTTGCTTACCATGGTCTAAGAGCATGGCCCCCTAAGGAAGCTGAATTGAAAACATTGCTCTAAGAGATAGGGAGACTTATTTACACTTAGCACGTGTTCTTGGCTATGATTTCTGCCAGAGGACTGGAATTATGAGCCTTTTCCTCAGATACAATGGGCTGAGGAATTTAATGGTGTGTGCATTCTATGTATTCTTCTGACTCAAAAAATAGGAATTTTTTTTCTTTTTAATTCCTGAATGTGAAATTTTCTCTTTATTATTCTGTTCTGGTCCCAACTTTAGAACAATATAACTTTAGGGAAAAAAAAACACATTAAACTAATATACAACTAATGGATTTGTTTTAAAAACACCTTTCTATATATTCAATATACTTTGTTATTATTCAGCCTCCTATCTGAATAATACCTTGGTATCCTCTACTCTCCTTTTCCTGGTTCCATTCCTCTCCCCAACACACATAATACTTTCTTCATCTGTCATGTCCCATGTATGCATTAGCTTCTCTTTTCTCTTTTCCTTCTCCCTTTTAAAATATTTTTCTCTATTATCATGTCCCCCTTTTATTTCAGAACATACACACACACACACACACACACACACACACACACACACAATTTAAATTTAGTTTCCCAGTTTTGTTTGAATATCTAAGGCTAGCCTGAGAAGATTCTTGCCAGGCTGTGGTGACTGAATCCAGGAATGACAGGATCTGGTCCTGGCTACTCCAGGTCTAGTGAGATTCTTTGTGCCCTAATGCAACATCAAGAAAACCTCTTTCAGGGCTCTAGTTCCCACAGGCTTTCTGTTGTATCTGTGACAAATGCACAGTTCTTGTAAATTTGAGCAAAATTACTACCTTATTAAAAAAAAAACTACCAGTAAAGCTATATACACTAAGAAAGTTATATTTATTAAGAATATATATTACGAGGAGTCGGGACAAGATGGCAGCGCCAGGAGGAAGCTGCTTCTGAGCTGCAGAACAACATTTTCGGTACAGCGACCAAGGGACTGAACTGGGGGCCCTAAAACAACAGCGATCTTGTTTTCCAGGAAAGAGAAAGCCCCAAGGTCCTGGAACTAGCTAGGTCCACTCCCAGAAGACCCAGCCAAAACCCAAAAGAGATCCCAGGTCGCACAGGCACTCAGTTGGTCCCCAGACAAGAGCCACATGCCTGTGTGTGCTGATCACCTTCCCAGGCTGAACGGTGGGCACAAAAACACCAGAGACTAGGGGGCCCAGTCGCGAGAAAAATTCACAGGGAAGGAAGGAAACAGGACTGACCTAGGTCACCCAGCCTTCCGTGGGAAAAGATTCCACAGAATGGCAGACAAAAGGGAGGGCGGGTGCACACCATCTCTGATCTAGGCTCCACCCCAGAGCACAGAGACCTGCTCCTGTGTGCCCATCTCTCTAACACGAAAGAACTGTGCACAACAGGACGACAGAGCCTGGCTTTTCCTGTCAGGAGAAAACCCCATAGGGAAGGAAGCAAACGGGGACTGAATTAGGGTACCCAGGATCTCCCTGGAAAAGGTCGCTTAGATCTGCCGGTGCTCGCACTGCCAACCCAGAGAACTGCTGAGTGGCAACTACACTTCACAGACAGATCGGTGCAACCCACAGCATCAGAGACTGGTTTCCCTGTCCCTGAATTGGCGAATCTTGGGGCTGTGGAACCCAAAAAAAACATACGAGGAGCCCGGGGAGAAGGGGGCAAAATCTGATCTGAGTCCAATAGGACACAGGTCAACCTCAGACATCTTCTTGGACATCTCCTGGGGAACTGATTCCTTCTCACTTCTCCATAATGGGCGGAAGCAGCAGCAAAGGTAGCCAAGCCTGCAGCAGAGAAAGCAGGGGAGATACCACAGCCAGCAGGGAGGAAACAGCGGAGATACCCCAACCAGCAGTGAAGCAGAAGAGGCAGTCCGTAGTGCACACAGCAATTTGCAAGGAGCAGAGCGCTGCATTCTCCAAGCACAGATCTCCAGCATTCCCCCACAGCCTTGTCTGAAGGGATAGCTGCTGAGGAAGCTGATAGCGCTTCCCAACTCAAGGAGCAGAGTGCAGCCTACTGGGCTTCCAGCTTCCAGCACAGAACTCAGATCTGGGTGCAGAGAGTTCACAACAGAATACATGTCCCACCCACAGCACCAGCTGCAGAACTCAGAGTCCAGCCTACTGATCCTGCTATAGACCACCAGGTAGGTATTCGGGGAACCTGCACAGGCATGTTCTGCCTGCAATCTCTGCTTGCTAACTGCACTAGCATCCACATCCCCTCATGCCTTTGCTCCCAAACCATATATCCCAAACAGCCACACATCCTAGCACTCTCTTTAAGACAAACATCCCGCATCCACGCACACACACACACACACAAACACACTTACAATTTTGTGCCAGCTGCCTCTTGTCCCGCAGGAACAACTGAAGCAACAACACATGCTCTCAAACCGCCAGCCACCACTGATCTTGCTGAAGAATTCTACAGACATCAGAATAAGACTGTCCCAGTCCAAAGGTCAGAATCAAGGAAAAAACACCAAAGATTATATATAAGCACTGGACAAAGGTCAAAGTAAGAACTCACCCAACAAATATCAGGACACCATGACCCCACAGGAAACACCCAAAAGAATAGATATTTTAATTCAGCGGACACAGGAAAATTATGTTAAAGCTATGCTTATGCAGTTATTAGAGGAACAAAAAGAGGAAATGAACAAAGACCTCAAAGAAATTCAGAAGAATATAATTGCCCACGTAGAGGAACAATTAAAGAAATATAGAGAGGAAACAAACAAACCAAAAAAATAGGAACCACATTCAATTAAATGAAGGAAATGGGACAAAGCATGAAAACAGAATTAGAATCTATAAAGAAAACACAAACAGAGAAAAACCTGGAACTGGAGAACTTAGAGAAAAGATCAGGAACCACAATGGTAAGCATCTCCAATAAAATACAGGAGATGGAAGAGGAATCTCGGAAGCTGAAAATATACTTGCTGAAACTGATTCCTCACTTAAAAAAAAATCTAAAAACAGAAAAGTCCCAAACATAAAACATTCAAGAAATCAAGGATGCCATGAAAAGACAAAACCTAAGAATAAAAGGAATAGACGGAAAAGAAGACTCAAGGCTATAAGGACCAGAAAATATTTTTAAGAAAATCATAGAAGAAAATTTCCCTAACTTAAAGAGATGTCCATAAACATACAAGAAGCCTACAGAACATCAAATAGATTAGACCAGAAAAGAAATACCTCTTCTTACATCATAGTCAAAACACTAAACCTCAACACCCAGCTATACCACTCTTAGGCATATTTCCAATAGAAGCTCAAGTACACAACAAGGACATTTGCTCAACTATGTTTGTAGCTGCTTTATTTGTAATAGCTAGAACCTGGAAACAACCCAGATGTCCCTCAGCTGAGGAATGGATACAGAAATTATGGTGCTTTTACACAATGGAGTACTACTCAGCGATTAAAAAGGAGGAAATCATGAAATTCACAGGCAAATGGTGGAACCTGGAAACGATCATCCTAAGTGAGGTATCCCAAAAGGAGAAAGAAACATATGGTATATACTCACTTATATAGACGTATAGGATAGGAAGGCCATGCTGAAATATACACACCTAGGGAAGATATACAAGAAGCAGGACCCAGGTTGGTATGATCAATGTTCGTTTAGATGAAAAAATGGGATGGACATTGAATTGAAGATAAAACAAGCAACAGGACAGGAGCATACCAAAGAGGGCCTCTGAAACAATCAATATAGCAATATATCAGAGCAGATATTAAGACTCATAACCAAGTCTTCGGCAGAGGGCAATAAATAATAATAAAAATAGGGGACGTTAGTAAGACTTGGGAAGAACAAGAGCAACACAAAGACCAAACTGAGCATGGCACATGGGTCTTATATGAGACAGTTTCAACAACCAAGGACCATGTATGGATATGGCCTAGAACCCCCACTCAGATATGGCCCATGGTAGCTCGGTGTACAACTGAAGACCCTAATAAGTGGAACAGGGACTGTTTCAGTCATGAACTCGATGGCTGGCTCTTTGACCCTCCCCCATACACGCCAGGGAGTAACAGCCTGGCTAGATCCCAGGGGAGGACATTGAAGTCAGCACTGAGGAGACATGATGATCTGGGGTCAGATGGAAGGGGAGGAGGTCCTCCCCCGTGGGTGGACATGGAGGAGGCAGGGAGGAGATGAGGAAGGGATGGGGAGAGTAGGAGGGAATGAGGGAAGGGTCTATGCCTGGGATGCAAAGTAGCTAACCTGTGATTGATATAAAAATAAAGAAATTACATTTAAAAATAAAAAAAAACACTATACCTACAAAACAAAGAAAAAATATTGAAGGCAGCAAGGGAAAAAGATCAAGTAACATATGAATGGAGACCCATCAGAATCACACCAGACTTCTCATCAGAAACTATGAAAGCCAAAAGGGCCTGGGCAGAGGACATGTAGTATTTAAGTGACCACAGATGCCAACCCAAACTACTATACCCAGAAAAGCTGTCAATCAACATAGATGGAGAAAACAAAATATTCTATGTTAAAACTAAATTTAACCAATATCTACACAGCAACTCAGCACTATAGAAGATACTAGAAGGAAAATTCCAATCCATGAAAACAATTACACCAAAGAAAATATAGGATACAGACAATCTCCCAGCAAAAATTAAAAGAGGAAAAAAAAAGCAAGTATCATAGTAAGACCACCAACTCCAATATAAGTGGAACTAATAGTCATTGGTCACAATTATCTATCAACATCAATGGACTCAACTCTCCAATAAAAAGACACAGACTAACAGAATGGTGGTGGAAACAGGATCCAACATCCTGCTGCATTCAAGAAACACACCTATGCAACAAAGATAAACACTACCTCAGAGTAAAGGGCTGGGAAAATGTGTTTCAAGCAAATTGACCCAGAAAACAAGCTGGGGTAGTGATCCTAGTATCTAATAAAATAGACTTTCAACCAATTAAAAATGATGAGGAGGGGCACTTCCTTCTCATCAAAGGAAAATTGCAACAAGAGGATGTCACAATTTTGAACATCTATGCCCCAAATACAAGACCACCTACATTTGTAAATGAAACATTAAAGCTGAGTCACACAATGATCCAAGCACCTTAATAGTTGGAGACTTCAACACCACACTCTCATCAATGGACAGATCATCCAGTCAGAAGCAAAACAAGGAAACAAGGGCACTCACAGACACTCTTAATCAAATGGACCTAATAGATGTCTACAGGACTTTTCACCCAAAATCAAAATAGTATACCTTCTTTTCAGCACCTCATGGAACCTTCTCCAATATAGACCATATAGTTGGCCACAAGGCAAACCTCAGCAGATACAAGAAGATTGAAATAATCCCTTGTATCCTATCTGACCATCACAGTCTAAAGCTGGACCTCAACAACAACAGAAATAGCAAAAGAACTGTACATATATGGAAAATGAACAACTTGCTACTCAAGGACAGCTTGGTTAGGGAAGAAATAAAGAAAGAAATTAAAGACTTCCGAGAATTCAATGAAAATGAAAGCACAATATACCCAAACTGATGGGACACAATAAAGGCAGTGCTAAAAGGAAAGTTCAAAGCACTGAGTGCCTTCAAGAAGAAATTTGAAACATCTCATACAAGCAACTTAATGCCCCCCCCCAAAAGCCCTAGAAAATAAAAAGAAGCAGATATGCCAAAGAGGAGCAGACGGTAGGAAATAATTAAACCCAGGGCAGAAATTAATCAAATTAGAAACAAATAATCAATGAAAGAATCAATGAAACCAAGAGCTGGTTCTTTGAAAAAAATCAACAGGATAGACAAGCCGTTAGGCAAAAAAAAAAAAAAAAATGCAGAGAGTAACTATTCAAATCAGCAAAATCAGAACTGAAAAGGGGGACATAACTGCAGACACTGAGGAAATCTAAACAATCGTTTGGTCTTACTACAAAAGCCTATATGCCAGAAAACTTGAAAATCTAAATGAAATGGATGATTTTCTTGATAGATTCCATCTACCTAAATTAAATCAATATCAGGTAGAAAAATTGAATAGACCTATATAATCCAAGGAAATAGAAGCAGTCATCAACAGCTTCTCTACCAAAAAAAACCCTGGGCCAGATGGATTCAGTGCAGTATTGTATCAGACTTCCAAAGAGGTGCAAACTCCAATTCTCTCTAAATTATTCCACAAAATAGAAACAGTAGGAACATTACCAAACTCATTCTATTAAGCCACAGTCACCTTGATAACTAAACCACACAAATACCCAACAAAAAGAGAGAACATCAGCCCTATCTCTCTTATGAACATTGATGCAAAAATACTCAATAAAATACTTACAAACCGAATCAAAGAACACATAAAAAATATCATCCACCATTACCAAGTAGGCTTCATCCCAGGCATGCAAGGGTGGTTCAATATATGGACAGCCATCAGTGTGATCCACCATATAAAAAATGAAGGAGAAAAACCCCATGATCATCTCCTTAGATGCCAAAAACACTTTCGACAAAGTCCAACATCCATTCATGTTTAAAGTCTTGGAGAGATCAGGGATACAAGTCACATACCTAAACATAGTAAAGGCAATATACAGCAAGCTTATAGCCAACATCAAACTTAATGGAGAGAAACTAAAATCAATCTCACTGAAATCAGGGTCCAGACAAGGCTGCTCACTGTCTCCATACTTCTTCAATGTAGTACTTCAAGTCCTAGCTAGAGCAATAAGACAACTAAAGGAGATCAAGGGGATACAAATTGGAAAGGAAGAGGTGAAAGTACCCTTATTTGCAGATGATATGTTAGTTTTCATGAACGACCCCAAAAATTCAACCAGAGAACTTCTTCAATTGATAAACACCTTCAGCAAAGTGGCTGGATACAAAATCAATACAAAGAAATCAGAAGCCCTCCTATACACTAAAGATGAAAGGGCAGAGAAAGAAATTAGGGAAACAACACCCTTCACAATAGCCACTAATAACATAAAATACCTTGGGTCACTCCAACCAAGCAAGTGAAAGATCTGTTTAAGAAAAACTTCAAGTCTCTGAAAAAAAGAAATTGAAGAAGATATCAGAAAATGGAAAGATCTCCCATGCTCATGGATTGGTACGATTAACATAGTTAAAATGGCTATTCTGCGAAAAGCAATCTACAGATTTAATGCAATTCTCATCAAAACACCAACACAATTCTTCACAGACCTTGAAAGAAAAATTCTCAACTTCATATGGAGGAACAAAAAAACCCAAAATTTCCAAAACAATCCTCCACGACAACAGATCATCTGGAGGTTTCTCCATCCCTGACCTCACATTGTATTACAGAGCAATAGTTATAAAAATTGCATGGTATTGGCACAGAAACAGAATAGTGGATCAATGGAACCTAATAAAAGACCCAGAAATAAACCCACACACCTATGGAAACTAGATTTTTGATAAAGAAGCCAAATCCATCCAGTGGAAAGAGGACAGCTTCTTCAACAAATGGTGCTGGACCAACTGGATGTCTATATGCAGAAAAATGAAAATAGATCCATATTTATCACCCTACACAAAACTAAAGTTCATGTGGATCAAAGTCCTCAATATAACACCAGACACATTAAATTGGTTAGAAGAAAAAGTGGGAAAGAGCCTAGAACTCATTGCACAGGAGACTACTTCCTGAACAGAACACCAACAGCACAGGCCCTAAGAACAACAATCAATAAATGGGAGCTCATGAAACTGAAAAGCTTCTGTAAAGCAAAAGACACTGTCATCAAAACAAAATGATAGTCTACAGACTGTGAAAGGATCTTCACCAACCCTATATCTGACAGAGGGCTAATATCCACTATATATAAAGAACTCAAGAAGTTAAAAAGCAACAAATCAAGTAATCCAATTAAAAATTGGGCTATGGAGATAAACAGAGAACTCTCTGTAGAGTATTGTAGCATGGCAGAAAAACACGTAAAGAAATGCTCAAAGTCCTTAGCCATCAGGGAGATGCAAATCAAAACGACCCGGAGATTTCACCTTATACCCACTAGAATGGCAATGATCAAAAACTCAAGTGACAACACATGCTAGAGAGGATGTGGAGAAAGAGGAACCCTCCTCCATTTCTGGTGGGAATGAAAATTGGTACAACCACTCTGGAAATCAATTTGGCGCTTTCTTAGACAATTAGGAATAGTGATTCCTCAAGACCCAGCTATACCACTCTTAGGCATATATCCAAAAGATGCTCAAGTACACAACAAGGATATTTGCTCAGCTATGATTGTAGCTGCTTTATTTGTAATAGCTAGAACCTGGAAACAACCCAGATGTCCCTCAGTAGAGGGATGGATACGGAAATTGTGGTACTTTCACACAATGGAATACTTCTCAGCAATTAAAAAGGAGGAAATCATGAAATTTGCAGGCAATTGGCGGGATCTGGAAATGATTATCCTGAGTGAGATCCCCAAAGCAGAAAGAAACATATGGTATCTACTCACTTATATTGACCTATAAGATAGGATAAACATACTGAAGTCTATACACCTAAAGAATAAACAAGAATGAGGACCTGGGGTAAGAGGATTAATGCTCACTTAAAAAGACAAATGGGATGGACATTGGATGTAGGAGTAAACAAGTAGCAGGACAAGAGCCTACCACAGAGGTCCTCCGAAAGACTCTACCTAGCAGGGTATCAAAGCAAATTTAAAACACATAACCAACCCTTTGGCAGAGTGCAGGGAATCATATGAAACCAGGGGTAGTTCGTATGACCTGGAGAGGACAGGAGCTCCGTAAGCACCAAATATATCAGGGTACAGGGGTCTTTTATGAGACTGTTTCTCCAACGAAAGACCATGTATGGATATAACCTAGAACTCCTGCTTGAATGTAGCAAATGGTAGCTCAATATCCAAGTGGTTACCCTAGTAAGGGGAACAGGGACTATTGCAGACATGAACACAATGGCTGGCTCTTCGACCCCCTTGCCCACAAGGGAGGAGCAGCCTTGCTAGGGTACAGAAGAGGACATTGCAGCCAGTCCTGAAGAGGCCTGATAAGCTAGAGTTAGAAGGTAGGGGAGGAGGACTTCCCCTATCACTGGACTTGGAAAGGGACAGGGAAGAGATGAGGGAGGGATGAGAGGGATAGGGATGGAATGCATGAGGGGGCTACGGCTGGGATACAAAGTAAATATCCTGTGATTAATATAAAATAAAAAAGAATATATATTTACATATTTAAGATCATATAAACATTTTTTCTTTTAACAATAATTAATAATAAAGGAGACCGTAAATTTTAAAGAGAGCAAGGAGAGTTACATGGGAGAATTTGCAAGGGTAAAGGGAAATAATTTGCTTCTATTATAAACTCAAATATATAAAAGAAATGATTTTAAAAATATGAATTAGTGAACATTTTTATTAGTTACATTGATATAACCTCACAGAATGATTTTTAAAATATTTTAAAACTGAGATTGCATAAAAGATGTTAAAGAAAACTTGTAGAATCTAATACTTGTTATTGGCAATTTTAGCATTTTGTATTGTTTTTGGTTTTGCACATCAATCCTAATTTCTTTTAATAGTTCCTTCAATCTTTTATTCTATAAAGAAGCATCATGTTTCATGACATTTTAATATTTTTAAATAATGTATGCTTTAAAAACTACATTTTATTAATTATTTAGTGTATTTGGGGTTTTGATGAGGTTGTACCCCTGTTTGCCATGGCACAAGTACAGAGATCTGACATCAATTTGTGGAGTGATTTCTCTTTTCTCACTATATGGGTTGTAATCAGGGCTAGGCTTTAGGAACTTTTGTCTCTTGGGTCATCTTGCTAATCACATGTATATTTTTTAAAGGCATGCCATATAATACTTGTGAAGCATGTGTGTTTATGCATATACTTATGAAAATTACTACTGTTTATTCATGGGTGTGTTTTAGAGTTGGTTTTTTGTTTGTTTGTTTGAGAGAGGATCTTACTACATATCCCTGGCTGGCTAAGAACTCATCATATAGAGACGACTGACTTTGAACTCATCATGGTAAGTTTCATGCTTCTGTTTCCTAAGGATTGGGATCATAAGCAAAAGTCGCCATACCTGGCCTTTGTGATTGTTCTATATATCTGCCTATATGACTAGTTTGTATACTTCTCTGTCTCTCAATATTAATTTCATATATGCTTACGATAAGGGTCGCATAAGAATATATGGATGTTATGCATAAATATGCTACATAAACTGTACATGGGTGCTGCATTGGTAGTTCAGTGATTAAGAACACTGGATGTTTTTTCAGAGGATTCAGGTTGGACTTCTGGAACCCACAGGGTTACTCAAAACCATCCAGTACTAAGTGGCCCACCATCCTCTTGTGGCATCCTCATGCAATGCACACACAAAAGGTGAACAGACATATATGCAAAAAAACTTATCTATATATAATAAAACCACACCCTTTGATAAAAAATGTGTGTATGTGTGCACACATAATGTCATACAGTTAGCTAGCATCTTTTAACTAGTGAGTACAATTTTATTAGATTAACTACATTTTATTTTTCCATACATCCTTTTCTGACTCATGAATACCTTTTCACATATTCTTATTTTTCTGTTTAAGAAGTTTGGACTCAGTAAGGTAGTTTGTCTAATCAGCTAGTCAATAGAAAAATTAGCTTTTAAAGTAAAATCTTCCTGCTTCAAAGCTGGTAGGGTTTGGTATGTGCATCTTAATCCGTTTATCTTCCCATGTCCTTCCAAGACGTACTTGAAGATATAAAAGTGTAGACCCACGTGCTGATAACGCAACACTGAATTCATTAATCTATACTAGATCACTTTCTTTGTGCTTTGTAAGTTGAATTGTAAATGAGATTGGAAGAAACTCCAGAAGAATAACATTATGCTATTAAGGATTTCTAAAAAAAAAAAAAAAAGGATTTCTGTGCACCCAGGAATGCTTGGCATAAACTTCAAAAACAATTTACATTATATTTTTAAAAGGAGTGGCAGTAGTTTAAAATTAGCAACATACAAGATCCACTAATGCTTTTACAAAATAGTATTAGTAATACTAATATTGCACCAACAGAGATAAAGAGGTACTTGCTGTTTTCCAGGAAAAAACAAAACAAACAAACAAACAACAGAAGCTAAATTCAGACTGATATGCCCACCATGTAACAGTGAACAATGGAAAAGTTAAAGCTATCCTGGACTAGAATAATGACTGTGCCAACTTCTGTTGCTGCCTTTATGTAGAACTCCTTACCTGTTTTTTTTCTAAATAATTGGCAGGGGTGTTGATGAATATAGAGTATTGTATAGGACAAAATCAAGAATGCTTCTTAAAATCTTAGAGTTTATATTTTGCTTTGCTTTTTTAGTGCTAAAAATAATGTTTCACTTAAAAATCATAGTGTCATTATCTTTTACCTATTTCATAGCCTTGATTATTTTTTCACAAGATTCATTTTGCTTTGTAGCTCAGGCTGGCTCAGAATGCACTATATAATGTGTGTTGGCCTCATTCTCATGACAAGCATCCTTCGGCACCCTCAAAACTACTAGTATTATATGTAGGAACTAAATCAAGTCCTAAAATAGTATAGCATTGTCCAGTATGATATACCCATAACTTCTTCATCTACTAAGTTTTAATTTTCAAAATGAGGCAAAAATAAGTATGTCCAAGCTCAAAGTAGTTGTTTAATATATTCCTTTGGGACTGAATTGCCTGGTAGAAAGCTGAATACTGGATAGTTATCGCAATCTTATTTGTGTTGTTAAAAGTACCTTTATACAAGCACTTGAAGGGTCCTAAGGTACAAATTTCAATGAATTAGCCAACTGATAAAAGACAGTTACCTATAATACTAAGATAGGCTTCTGTTTAGCTCTTTTCTTTACCTGTACCTTTAGAATATAAGTTAAGAAATGATCAATGATCTCCCTTAGGGAAGGGGCATATCTTCCAAAGTATTTGATGGTTCTCCTGAAGGCTGTGTCTAATGGCCTGGAAAATTAGAAAGAAATGGGTATAACTGGTGTTTTGTAGTTAAAAGAGCTGCAGGCTTGTACGGCTGACTGACTGAAGCTCTCAATAACCCGTTGAGAAGACCTGCACTGACCTGACAGAGCCATTTCCTAGACCTTCCAAAGGGACACAAAATTAAAAAGTAAAACTAAAAAAAGCCCTTCTGGCTTCCTTATTCTACAATATTACATTCAGTTTTAACTCTGAAACTTCAAAACAGCAACAAAATCTTAAAATAGAAGTGGTAGAGTGGGGCGAATTCTAAGATTAGGATTTGTCACCAGAAAAATTTCCCTGTCTAGCAAATCCCACTGGTTTGTGAGTCACAGGACATTTCCACATGCCAAGAACACAATTTACTGTCTCTAATGGGACAAAAATAGACAAAGTTTTTGAAAAAAATGAATGTATATATTAGTGTTGAAATATGCTATGAACTTGGCTCTCATCTACAAGGTGTTACTGCTGGATGATTGGAAATAGATACCCAGAGGTACAGTGGAATCTAGTAATAGAGAGATCCTGACTTTGATGAATTCTCATTAGCAGACATCCACAGCTAAGAGAGAAAATGACCCTGCTTTCTTTAGAAGAATAGACCATTAGGAAGGAGACATGAGATTCATTATGAAAACCGGCCTCATTGTTATAAAGGCCGAGAAACTCTACAACCTGCCATGTGCCAGTAGATCTAGGAAGAATAGTTCTACAGTCCTCCTGGCTTTGAAAGCCTAAACTAAAGACAAACAAGTTGTCTAATCTGCAGACTGAGCTGAAGGCCTAAGATCCCGGATCTTTGATTTATGTGATTGTTGTAAGAAGACCCTCAGCAGACACACCTGTCCCATCCACAGTTGGCCAGGGCGGTTCTTTATATGCTCTACTAATCTGTTTAGAACTTTCTTAGATATACTCAGAAATGTCCTGCCAGACATCAGAACATGCTGTGCTCTATTGAGGTTGACACATAAAATCAGGTATTGCAGAATAATTGATAGAAATTAAGGTGTAGTTGGCACTCCTGGTGCTCAGGCTGCCTGGCCAAATTCTAAACTCCCACTAAGAAAATGATGCTACCCATAAGATGCAAAGTCAAAATGCCTAACACCTAGATATGTGGTATAGTATAATGACAGTTATACTATACCATATTGTAAGAAAGATGTTGTCTTGTGAAGGACCTGGATTGACATGGCAGCAAGGAGTGGATAATGTAAAACCAAACTCCATCTCTGGCTTCCTGGATTAAGAAGTGGTTGAAGATGTCTTCCTGCCTAAGAGTACCATGCATCTACTACTAGCTGAAGGCTGTGGACAAATAAAGCTTTCATCTAGCTATCCCAATGCTTTGTCCATGTTTGTTTCCGTTCTTCATTTCAGAAGTATTTCTTGCATTGTGGTAATAATTGCAGAGTTTTCCTTTCTTTTTTTGAGCCTGATAAGATGCCTGCTTCAGGAACAAATTCCACCATGTTCCAAAAGTTGAAGACTGCATGTTTTATACTTCAATTCATCTTCATCATACACTCTAAATCTGCTATGTTCTTGAATCTTGGAATAGTTACTATCCCAAGAGTCTTCCACAAACTTTCTCATTAAATCCAGAAAATAGTTACACTGCATATGTCTGTTCTTACCATAATCTTTACTTTCCCACTCCTTGTTTTGGAGGCAATCACAGTCAGGAATGGTCTTAAGGAACTTAATGAAATGTTGGGAATAGAAGAATCAGAATTCAGAATTCTCTTAAATTCAGAATTGAAAGAGCTGTCCCATAGAATCAAATTGCCTTAGCTATTACACTACCTCACACTTTTATTATCTTGCTGTATATAACAAAGACAGAGTTTTTGATGAAGTGCCCATTTCCTCCAACAACCTAATTCTCAGTCCTCAGATCCATCTGAATTCCTGCTTGGTTTTTCTCTCTGTACAAGGCTTCTTTTTCTGATTCCCCACTGTCTTATTATAAAGTTAGTTTTTTGTGGTTTTGTTGTTACTGTTTGTTTTTAATATTTTTTCTAATTTGATTCCTATTTTCACTACCAGTTCATACTCTACCATAAACAAAAATGAATTCTTCTTACTCCTTCCACATTGATAAAATAGAATTTTTATAGAACAATTTTCTGTGTTGACTTTAGTAAGCATTCCCCAGAAGTGCTTACAGAGTTAGCAGCTAGTCCACAGTGCTATTAAATGGTGGAAAGGGTCTAGAATAAAGATGTTTACTACAAGCCCATGATATCAAGAGTTAGGATACTTGGTAGTGAAAGTTTGCTCTTCTAAGTTGATACCAGGCAAATATTTTAAATCCCTTATTTAGATTTAATATGGGAAAGTAATGACCTTAGGAAGTCTGCAAGTTTAATTCAATGCCATTTTTATCAAGAAGTCCAACTGAAATATTTTTCCCATTAGAGTGTTTTCTAATAGCACATTCAGTATTTAAAGCTTTATTATTCATAGTATTTTAAGTTATCAAGTAGTTATAGTTATATTTAGTATCTATTTATACATAGTAGAATACAGATTAGAAAGCATTTAAATTCTCCTAGCTGCCCCCAGCAGATAAAAATGTTGACATAAGACAAAGTAAGTATACAATACACATGTGTGGGTTTTAAAATACTAAATTACATTCATGTATTTTCTTGGGATACTATATCTCCTGTAGTATTCTTAATGTAATTGTGTAAAATAAGATAAAATGGTTTTAAAACAATATACAGGTTATGCATTAATATGTTTTTAGTGGGGTTTTCACAGTGCATTTAGTGTCCTTAAGAATAGCAGATATTGGAAATGTTTATTCCAAAACTGGAAAAATACATTTAACGTTTTCTAAGAAAAAGTGAATGATATCTAATGGAACTTTTTTTTTCTATTTAACACTTGCCAACCTTCAAAGAAAATAAAAGTCTGAATATAAAGAACACACACTAAAGGAATAAGTTATTATGCCTGGCTGTCAGGTTTATTAATGTTTAATTCAAACCAACTCCAGGAACAACTGAAGAAAGCAATTGACATGAAAAAAATTATGAGTGATGACAAGAAAACAGAAGGTGTAATCAAGTCTTCTTTCCTAATCTATACCAAACTCTGTGCAGTGCCGGTTTTGGCTTTATTACACAGTGCCTTAATTCACAACTTCTGACAAAATTCATTATCTTTTCTCAAAGAAAACATCTTTTAATTCTGTGCTTTGCCAAAGCTTCATGTGGGCAGAGTTTAGATGGATGCAGCTCCAGAGAGTCAGTGCCTGGGAAAACTGTGTTCTCACCCACGCCTGTCTCCTCTGCACAGACACAGCCTCAGCTGCTGTGCCCATGCACAACAAAGATAATGTCACTGGATGGGAGTCGTGAGGTAGCAGATTCCAGCACGTGCCTTTCATCTCTCTGTGCTAACAAAATTCAATTCATTTTGGATTCAGACTTTAAGACAGGTGAAGGAAAAGAACTCTAACCATACATTTGAATATGATGTTCATTTTTTCTGTGTTGTTTGCTTTACCCATATTCTTGCTTTGTTAAGAAACATACGTATTGTAGCTTATTTTTTCTAAAACTGAAACAACTGCCTCCTGATTGTACAATTTCGATGTCATGGAGTATGGGAGGCAAAATATCCCTGCCATAACCTTAAAGTAGCAACTGGGTGAATTACACATGATCTTCATCAGGCTGGCTTTCTCTATATGTGCCTCTAAGTCTGGCATTAGAAAATCTACAGTATTTAAAGCAATTAGTAACAAATGTGAGTTATCAAACACAAAGAGAAAGAATAGGCTCAGAGTTTCAGAGTGACTTGGGTTCAAGTTTTATACCATTCATTTGGTAGCATAGCTCTGTCTCATTATTTGTCAGTAAAGCCAGATAATGTCTGCCTTAGAGACTGTGCACAAAATCTAAATATAAATTTTGCCATGTATATTATCTATATCCATTAGTGAGTAATTATTACATAGAGCCTTATTAATGGCAGACAAAATTTGTTCAGAATGAGACATAGACAAGAAGATACTTTGGTATTGTTAAGCATGAATTCCTATCATACATTTGAACCTGCCAATATCTCTACATTGTTTAGTGCAGAGATTTCACCATCTTTTGGAGAAGAAAGTATGGAGAAGTGAGGCACTTTCTGCTCTAAGTAAGCTATAAAATGCATTGAAACATGTTAGTGGGATTTGCTATTCATTCTGAGTGACAACTGATGCAGAGATTATTTATTTTCTGTATTGATACTCATTTTGTTCTCATCTACAGAGAATTAATGAGGGCTAAATTGCAACAATGATTGCTATATCTCACTATATCAGCATTTCTTCTTCTAATTCATTAAGTCAGAGTTTAAAAGCTCCTAGTATTTGATAGGGCAGGGCATTCAATATTGTGAAAATATTCTTTGGTTTTTTTCATTAATTTATCAAACATGTTAATTTAGTAGGTTATTTACACTGAAACTTCTAATAATCTCACACATTTTCAAAGAAATAGGACATTAAATAGTAGAATTAATATTTTGGCAAAGATTTCTGCTCCATGCCTGGCTACCTGATTCCTTACAGAATTAAGAACAGGATGTTTTGAGACTACATCTTTTGAATATCCACAGATATGTCTGGAAAGTGAAGTTTTCTGTAGCATTGATCTTTGACTTTTTGTTATTTCTTAGTTTCGTTACTGTTATTAATAGATTTGGCATCTAGGAAACCAAAATATTAAGGATTGAAACAGGCTATTTGTGTATTCAGACTACTAAGGCACAATTAAATCACAGTTAAGAAATCTAGATATTTACTTTGACATCCTAATAATACAAGCCAGTAGTGAGTGGGTTTTCAACAGGTTCTTTTCCCCTTTGTTTAAATCAAGCATTGTCGCTCCTTCAGGTCAGTTGACTATGATGAGACATGTACAAGGTCATCTCAAGCAATGTTTGTGAAGAACATATTCTTTGCAGTGGGACGTCCTTTACCTAAAATGTTTCAAGTTCAAGATGCTTTAAGGCTCTATAATATGAGCACACCCATCATGACTATTGAAGTAGCAAACCTTTTTAAGCCAGCTGGAGTTGATTTTCTGCTAGGGTTACTGGAAAGACTCAGCTCCTTGCATACACCTGGAATAGGTTCTTTAGTCTGTGTACCTGTCCAAGGGACCATGAACTACATGACAACTCAGTTCTAAACACATGAGCTGTGACAGATCAAAGATGAATGAGTAAGTTAGAAATCAAAGCTTTTTACAATCTGTAATCTAATCTCTAAGTGACATCCTGTCATCATCATGAGTCACAGGATATGCCTCCAGAGAAATGTGAATAAATGGAGCGGAGAATCACCAGGACCTGTGCCAGGATGTGGCATATCACAAAGAGAGATCCCTGATTTGGCTGGTTGAGTGATTGGGATAAAAGTGTGCCTGGGCCTCAACTGGAGGCATGCTGTGAATCCTAGAATAATCTTATGGACTGGTGCAGTCATTACAGATTCAATAAGGGTCCTGTCCATGACATCCCTTAATCTTCAAGGACACATTCAGGTTGGCAGCATCACAATGCACAGTCTTCTTAAGTGACTGAAACAAAGATGGTGAGGCTGCCCTTCCACCTGAGTTCTGTAGACTCACAGGAAAAGAGGCATGCTGGGTTGTCATCAAGATTATTATGAAAACTTTCAAACCTAAAAAATAAAATAATAGTTTTCTTTAGATATTTGCACGATGGGTGGATAAAATAGATGAAGTACAGGGTCAGGAAATACAGGTTCCCAAATTCACAAAAGTTCCTCAAATGTCAATAGCTTATGAATGAGCAACATCCATGTAAGTTTCTTTAAGGAGAGCTGAGAAAGAGATATATTCATATAGTCATGTGATAGTGGATGTTTCTGTAGTGATGACTAAACTAGCATTGAATTACGGGTAAAAACATTGGGGGTACAATAAATAACTATAAAATACAGAGAGTGACTCGTAATTAGACAGCTCTTTTTTGGGGTGAAATGTAGTCAAATGTACAGTTACACTTGACTGAGAGGGACAAAGGTATGATACTTAGGGAAAAGAAATTGAAACAAAATAAGATTGAAGAAAATCTCTTAATAGAAACTGCTCAGAGCAGTGATAAGACCTGAATGATTTGTCTGCAGATTCAGTGATTGAAGCCTGGTCCTTGGTGTAGTACTGATGATGCAATGGGACCTTTAAGAAGGAGGCAGCTCAGTGGGAAGAAATTAAGTCTTTATAGTTAGCATTTTTAAAAGGAATTAAAGCTTCTTTTCTAACATCAGTTCTTACAAGAGCAAGTTGTCAACAAAGATGGAACTAGCTTCTCTCTCATCTCTGACTTTCCATCTCACTCTGAGATCCTCTTTTATAGCTTGTATTCCTGTCATGATGTCTTCCAGCTTTTTGTAATGCAGACCAGAGGTCCCTCATTAAAGGATGAAGAATGAAACTATTTAACCTGGGAGTTTAGTTCACCAGAATTGTGAGGTAATAAACCTCTTTTATTATTGGTAAAACCACAGCTTTAGGTATTTTGTTAGCAACAGAAAATGGAATTATATGCACCTATTAAAATGTGTTTGCTGTTAACTCATTTAGTTCAATGCTCTGCCACATCTATCTATGTAGCTATCCATAATTTCTTATCTACCATCTTTCTTCATGTTAGAGGAAAGCGTGAAGTGTAAAAAGATTTAGGAGAAAGAATCAAAGTAAAGATGTGGAACAAGATATGTGAGGACCCCTCACTCCTGCTTCCTTCTGCTTTTCTTTCTCTGTTCTCCTTTCTTTCAATATGTTTCCCCTTCTCATAGTCTTGTGACTTTGTTGGATTTATAGCTCAGCAGCTCTTCCTCACACCCTTCTTGAGGAGGTTGAACCCCACCACCACCATGCAGAAGCTGCTGGAAAAGGACATGCCCCGTGAGTTACTTAGGAAGAGGGAGTTGATCAGATAGTTTTATGCGGTATATAGACTTCATATCTATTAATTGGCAACCTGTCACAAAAAAAGTCATAGCTTTTATTCTCTGTCCTTTCAATGTTTGTTTGTATGAATGCACCACTTTTTACCTAAAGCATAATCATTTCTCAAACAGTTTTGTCCACTTATAGATAATACTGAGTTGACCATACAATATTAGCTCTAAATAGAAGTAATATATTTGGAAAGTCTGTTTTCAGTTACAGAAATAGAATGACTGGTAATATTCATGGGTTCTTTGCTTTCATGCACAAAACTATTGATATCATTTCTCCCAAGATGGTATATCTAGACATCCATTTAAGATGCACACAATATTCTCTCTCCCATGCTGAGTTTAATGCTACTCTTTATATGTCTTACAGAGGAAACAGTGACATATTTGATGGTTTTATTTATATTTGCACCAAAGAGAGAAACACACAGTAAAATTCAGTGATGCTTTTACCTGACTGATTGCTGAAATTACAAGTTCACAATCATATAAAAGGCAGATGGTTAAATGTAATACAACCAAGGGGACTCACTTGTTTAAACACACACAGAGAAACAATTACTTGTAACTTTGTGCTACCTGAAACAGGATTTAATACCTCAAGAGATTACAAATTTCTTGTTTCCTAAGGGTATTCTGAAGAACACATCATGTAAGATGTTCAATATATTTTATTTAAAAGGCATTTAAATGCCTAAGAAAAGATATACTTTTTCATATAAAGACAGATGCTTTTAGGTATAATAATGATACCAATTTGACACTAAATTGTTTTTCAGTCTGACACTTTTGTCAAATAAGTAGTTGGTATAGTTGTTCAGTTGTTTGTAATTTTGGCTGGTTGATTGTTTTTTGAGATAGGCTCTTGATTAGCCCAGGTTGATTGTTTTTTTTTTTTTTCTTTTTTTTTTTTTTGAGATAGTCTCTTGATTAGCCCAGACTGGCTTCATTTTCATTGTGTAGCCCAGGCTGGCTTCTATCTGGCTATCCTCCTACTATAATTTCCTGAATACTGGTATTATAGGTTTATGCTTTTATACCAGTGTCTTTGTTTTTATAAAGTTTTTGCCTGAAGATTGGCACCTTTTATGGCTACAGCAGTGAAACACAACACATTTAGTCAAGGCAGTCTGTAGAAATACAGCTTAGATCTTATTTATTGTTTGATAAACAAAATAAAATTTTCCTGAAGAGCCATCTTCAAGTAAATTTTAATCAACATCTATTGGAAATTTGCCCCATGCTCAAGTGAAACAAATCACCAGCAAAGGACAACTATAATGATCTTCATGATTCCAGTTGGAGAGGTATGACCAAGGCTGGGGATGAAGCTGGTCTTACCTGAACATGGTCATAAGAAATATCTTGGATCACTAGGAATAGTTCAGATGATAGAAATATAAATGGGTACTAGATGCATAGAAACTCTGTGTAAAATAAGATCTTTTAAAGAAAATTTAAACTCTTAGAAAGTTCTGAGTTTAGAAATTTTATGTTGTGTCCCAATCTTCTGTTTTGCCATTCTCTGAGAAACTGGTGATCTGCTATATAACCCAGGTTGGTTTCTCTTACTCTGGGCCTTATGCCTAGTTACTTTTCTCCTCTAAAGTTTCCATGAGAAAAATAATGACTTTTAAAGAAATTTTTCAGTTTATTTCAGGAAGAAACAACCTCTATTGATTCTAAGTGAGAATCAGAAATAATTAATATAATGAAACAATGAAAATAATTGGCAAATAGCAAAGCCTACAGTAAATTAAAAATTCAAAACATTACTAAATGTGGACACATGAAAATGAACACCTGCAGAAATCCAAATAGATGTGTCAGTAGGAAAAAGTAGTTTCAAATAATCATGAAATTGCTCATGTAAAAGAAAGCCTGTCCTCCAGTTGAATCCATGATTTTATGCATAATACCTTAGAATGCAGACATTGTCAATGAGTAGAGGGTGAAATATTTTCAACAAAGTGTTGAGGGCTACAATAGAGTTACAATAGGCCATTTGAAATGGAACTAACATGACTCTATCATGATTATATGGATCATTTATAGGACAATATTTGATTTTCTAGAAACAAATTTATAAATCTACACATTTTTTTTGTGATAAACCATTTCCTGGTGAGGTGCAACACAAACGTCAACCCACAGATCTATCCTGAATAGTTCTATGTCAACATAACACATGCTAAACTCATTTGAGAGGAGGTAACATAAATTAGGAAAATGCCTCTGAAACCCGTAGGGCATGCTCTTTATTAGTGATTGATGTGGGAGGGGCTAGACCATTGTGGGCGGTGCTACCCCTGTGCTAGTGGTCCGAAGTTTTATAACGAAGCAGCCTGAACAAGCTAGATGGAGCAAATCACTAAACAGTACTCCTTCATGGTTTTTGTTTGTTTGTTTGTTTGTTTTGTCAATTCCTGCCTCCAGATTCTATCCTTGCTTGAGTTTCTGTCCTGACTTCCTTCAGGGAAGCACTAAAATGTGGAAGTGTAAATCAAATAAACCCTTTTCTCCCAACTTTCCTTGCATAATCATGTTTCAACATAGCAAAAGGAACCCTATCTAGGAGAGTATCTCCAAACAGACAGAAATGTGGGTACTGCCAAAGTCCAACTTGGTGAACTAATGAGTTTTATTAGGGTTACTTACAGGGACAGAAAGTCATTCAGAGACTACTGCATCATCAACACCCACCCTAGCATGGGTGACAGCTCACAAAAGCTCAGAAACTAGGTCACACTGTGCAGCCTCCAGGCAACTCAACATAGTGGATAATGTCTCAGGTGACTAAATTAGTCCAAACCTCTTATAGACAACTCAGCTGATTACTGCTTCTTCCAGGCAGCCTGTCCAGTCTCAAAATCTTGATTGCAGCTTTGATTCTCTGAAAGGAACTCTCAGCTTTTGGTGCTTACACTTGCAGGATGGGGCTTAGTGAATCTGATCAGGTTTAGGGATTTCCTGGAGCTATTTTGTGCTGTTTACCTTCCTGATTTAGGAGTGTCTTGGAAGGGTGGTATGTTTCAGTATCAGGAGAAAAAGATAAATAAAGTGTATTTGTGAAAAAAATAAAAACAAAAATAAGTTATTTATATTTGAGAAACATATGCAGGAGAAAAATAATTTTAGTTAGAGTCAGGTATTTTAAAGCATGCCTGTAAACTCAGCACTTGATAATAAGAAGATGGTGAGTTCAAAGCCAATCTGGGCTATATAACACCTATTTTCACCACCAACAGAAAACAATACTAAAATGAGATGGCTGAGCTGATTCGATATCAAGGCTAACAACTTGAGTTCTGTCACTGAGGCATACACAGTGAAGGAAGAAAATTCCACGAAAAGGTCTTCTGACCTCCACACAGCATAATACACATGTAAAGAAATAAATGCATAAATAGGTAAGCCAATAAATAAATAAATGTAGAGACAGTGAACATTCATTTCAAGTATTATTAGTCTGCTATCTTAGAAGTCTTGGTAATTGCACCATGCTCTTGTATTTGGAAGGTTAAGAACTGTTTGTTAAAAGGTGGTATTGTTTGTTAATTACTATGATGTTCTCTTAAATTTAAGAAAGTCCAATCATTATTTACATATTTAAAAATGTTGACAAACAAGGAGAAAGAAAAATACTCTGTGCTTCTGTTTTTCCCTTTCCATGTGTCTACACTTCAAAATACTGAAATGAGCAAGTTTGTGGGGACAGCTAATAATCCTACCATGGACTATAATCCATCATGGTTTGCCTAATTTCGAACAGTGAGAGAACACTACATCATAGACAGAATTTTCTTTTTCACTAAGATTGACCCCATGAGCACAAAGTTATGTTTTTTTAAGTGCTTTCAAAGGACAAAAAAAAAAAAATGAAGTTCCTCTCTAGTTCCTCATTAGATGAAATGAAAAATAATCATCTAAAACATGGGCTTGTGTTTGATTATCCAAGCAAATAAAATTATTACTGGCCGGCAAGAAATAATGACTTGCAGATAATAGCTGCACTGATGCAGATGACTTACGCAAATCTTTTATCTTTGCAGCCAAGGCCTGTCCCTTTTCTTTCATCCACCTGAGGTTACATTCAGGGGAGTTCATTTCTCAGACGCTAGGTTTTCTTTATACTCACTAAGCTCGAAGTCCTCAACTCTACAACTGCCTAGAACTATAACAAAGAATTGTGTCCCACCCAAATTTTTCCACCAAATTAAATTAATTTCAGCCGGAGCCTTCTTCATCTTTATTGGTTTTCTATGAAATTTATGGAATTTTAAAAATGGATTTTTAAAAATACATGTATTCATCTTCTCCGTGACAGTAACCATTCATTTCAGTGCCTTCCCATGTTATTTTTTTATTAGCTACATTGGATTATTCTTATCTGTGCATAGCTTTAAAATGTGCATTAGTGTCTTGTTATTATTTGTAATTTATTCACTTTGTATCCCTGCTATAGCCCCCTCCCTCATCTCCTCCTGGTTCCACTCTCCTTCCTTCTTACCCCCCATTGTCCTGTCCCTAGTCCACTAATAGGGGAGGTCCTCCTCCCCTGCTATCTGATGCTAGCCTATCAGGTCTCATCAGGACTGTCTGCATCCTCTTTCTCTGTGTCCTAGTAAGGCCACCCTACCAGGGGGCAGTGATAAAGGACAGACAACCTAGTTCCTGGAAGGGACTGCCCTTGCTCCCCTTACTAGGAAACCCTCATGGAGAATGAGCTACCCATGGGCTACAACTGTGCAGGGGATCTAGGTCCTCTCCATGCATGTTCCTTGGGTTGATTCATCAGTATCTGCAGGATCCCCTGAGCAGAAAATTTTGGGCTCTGTTGGTCTCCTTGTGGAGCTCCTGTCCCCTGCAGGACTATCTATCGCTCCCTTCTTCCATAAGATTCCCTGCACTCTGCCCAAAGTTTAGCTTAGAGGAATGGCAGATTTTCTGGTCCAAATATAAGCATTTACTCTCGGTTGACTAGTAGATGTAAAAACTAGCAGCTGCAACTTCCTCTTCCAAGATTGAGATCTTCTTCTGAGAGACCAGATACTGCCTCTTCCAGTGCTACAAATAATAAATGCTCTGAGGTGACAGGTTGCTGTCATAATTGCTGGGCATGGCCCAACTTTCCCCAGAATTTCTGTATACCCCTGTCTCCTTTCTTCATTCTCATTGGCCCAGTCAGGTGTCCAGGATCATGTTGTATAAAACATTGCCACTTGTACTTTCTTCTGAATCCGAAGGGACTCATTCTACATTAGGAAGATTCTTGTAGGTTATCCTTGTTACATTAAACTTTCCTTTTACATCTTAAAATGTTTATGAATCCTAATCCAGAACATTAATATTACTGCTGATTGAATTTCTGCATGAAGTACGATGCACTTGTCTTGCACTTCAAGTGTATGCCTAAAGGAGAAGGGATTGTAGGCAATTGTTGAATGATGGGTGATGACTCTATAACTCATTTTCCTCACCACTGTGTATGTACTTGCAAATTCCCAGGCACTTCCACAAATCAGTGCTTACTTCTCTGTCTCTCCTGTGGTCTTGTAGATCAGTGAAGTTTTAGTGACATTCTGACAAGCATGTCTTAAAGATTCTTAGGTGCAATTGTTCTTTTTCAGGTTGCCAGCAAAGTACATGTTCACAATCTGATGGTCTTGGAAATCAAGAGACTTTTAGCTGTTGCAGCTGAGTAACTTATAAATCACAAGGGTACCTGTCCACGCTGACTACAGTGGAAATACTCATGTAAACGGCCACCTTGAGAGTAAGATATAAATGCTGATGGTAGCATGACAGAAGGTTTAGTTCCTTGTTAAGCAATCATAATGACTATGAGAAGAATACTGACAAGTGCTATGTCACAACATTGCCAACCAATCTGTGATTGAGGAAGTTGATAATAAAGACAATAATGATGAGAATTATCACTTCTCAGTGTCAGTCAGATGCCAGCAGGGAGTGGATGCCTTGCACAATTCACTCCCATTTCATTTTATAAGAACAACAATTCTGTGAAGTGGGTAATATTATCACTGCTTCATTGTCAGGGAGTTGGGAGTCAGCAATGGTCTGTTAGTTGTGAAAGGTCACAAAGTTAAAAGAGTTGTTTTCTGAACTGCAAACCAATGGTAATGGTTAAAAGATGACAAAAATCTATCTAGTCTTTGCAGTTGCTTCATTTCATCAATCCCATCCTTTCTTCCTGCACCAGTGCAGGACCAGAATGGACTCTGGCAAGGTCAAGCATGGCACTCCCGGCTCTGACAAGATTTCCCCTTTTCTTCCATTCCTTCTGCCTTGCTAAACCATTAAATTAGCCACCAATATCTATTCACTTATTTGGCCACACTCTCCTCCTGAGGCTTGTTACAAAGGTCCAACTACCAAAGTATTGAAGTCCAGCAATCAAAAGTCCTCTTTGGCTTACCTAATTAACATGCCCAATTAATATTAAACACTTCATCCTAACAGGAGGTTTCCCCCTTTACCTTTATGCAGTCACTTTGCTATGTACAGTGTCCTCTCAGTCCTGAGACAGTCCTCATCCTCTTTCTCCTGTCTTTGTCTCTTATTCCCTGCCCTCTGTCCCTCTTCTCTGTGTTGAGAACTCGGTTTAGGGGTTCTGAGCAGACACTGATGTCTTTTATTACCTACTGGGATCTGTACAAGACCATTTATTCCCATTTTTAAGAACCAAGAGTTAAAGTATCTTTAGTCATCTCTTCATGGTATCCTAACATTGGTTTGAGATTATTTTAAAATTTAATCAGTGATGTAACCTGTAATTTACTAGAAAGAGTGGTGGTTACAAAGTAGAAAGAGTTGGAGTGAAAAAATTTTGTCAGATATTAGTGAAACCTTTATATACAATAAATAAATAAATAAAAAGAAAGAAAAAAGGTTGCCTTAACAAATTGCTATGCCAAGTAAAATCATTTTGTTATATTTGATTGTATGCTAAATAACTAAAAAGGAACCCTGGAGTAGAATGATAGAAAAAAGTATTTAATTTTTTAAAATTAAAATAAAATATTTAACAATATTTTGAATCCCATATCTAATAATTAGCACTGAAGAAGTAAAATTCTTCTGAGTCTTGAACACTGCAAGAAGAATCTGTGCAATGGTGGGAACATGAACCTGCTAGTAAATTCTCTCCAACCCAGCATGAAGGCCTGAATTCCCCAGTGCCTATAAGAAGCTAGGTGTTGTGGCATTTGACTAAATCCTAATGATGCCTAAAAAGTGGGAGACACAATGAAGGTTGGATGTTCATTTGCCCAGGCAGCCTAGCCAATCTGTGAGATCCAGGTTTGTTTGGTAAGTGAAAGCCAAAAACTCTTTGCCCAGTGGGACCTGCAGAGACTGATGCACCAACTAAAGACCATGCATGGAGAGGATCTAGACTCCCTGCTGAGATGTAGCCCATAGGTAACTCAGTCTCCATATGGGTTCCTGAGTAAGGAGAGCAGGGTCTGTCTTTGACATGAACTTGGTTGCCTGCTCTTTCATCACTTCCTCCTGGTCATGCAGCCTTGCCAGACCACGGGGGAACATTATGCAGGAAGTCTTGATGACACTTGATTAGCTAGGGTCAGATGACAGGGTAGGAGGACTCTCCTTCTTAGTGGACTAGAGATGGGGGAAGAGGAAGGAGGGTGAGACTGGCTGGACATGAGTGAGGGGATACAGAGGAGATATAACATTGAATAAATTGTAAAAAAATAAACATTAAAAATAAATAAGGTGGAGTGTGACTAGGGAAGATATTAAATGTCAACTTGTGGCTTTCACAGATATGTACACATACCTAAACAAGTACATACACCAAACACAAGCGCACGCAAATAACAATGATAAATGAAATGCTGAAGAGATGGGTCAGTGGGGATGAGCACTGGCTGCTCTTGCAGAGGACCCAGGTTCAACTTCCAGCACCCATACTATGTCCAGCTCCATTCAAAGGGATCAAATGCACATGCTACACAGACATAGTGCAGGTAATGCAACCATACACATATAATAGTAAAAAAAAATGTAAATATATAAAATGTAAAATAGGTAAAACTTTAAATGTATGAATAAATATGAGCAACCTGAAGTAAAATTTAAAAAATGCTAATCCCCTGACATGACTTGCATTTTTCTCGATAGAGCCAGTCGGTTTTGATATGGTCTTAACATATGTACACACCCAGAATTTACAGAGGAAGAGCTAATCACAAATGTGATGTTCAAGCTTTTGAGAAAAGGGTAAGCCTACCCTTTTTGAGAAAAGGGTAAAGATTGAGGCCTTAGAAATGGAAATTAGTGTCCTTATTAAAGCTGCCTGCTGTAGATTTAGTGCCCCTTATGTCTCATTGAGAAGATGCCTTCAATTCATCAGAATATAAGAACCCATGAGACACAAAAATCTGCTGGTGCCCTGATCTTTGATCTCTCTGGCTAGCTAGTGTTTTGTTGTAGCTTCCCAAACAAAGAAAGCTAATAAAAATGTGTGTGCACAGGTGAGAAAATAAATAACTGGTGTTCTGTAGAAGGCATAGTTCTCTCTAAAACAAAATTCTAGGCATGATGGAGGGTGAGTGCAATTACACAATGTACATGCAAGAATGTGTATATCTGAAATGTTGCAGGAACAGTAAGAAAGATGGATATCTAGAAAGAATGACTTGGAGGATAATAATATGCAGGGAACCATAGAGTTGCTCTGTCCTGGCTGCCTTGAAAAGAGTGCATCAGAGGTTTTTCAAGTTAGACTCCATGGCTCCTGAGGCACAATGTGCCTTCTGGTTCCCGAGAGATTGATGCACTCCCTCAGGCAGTGAGGCATTCAGACAACTCTGTGTCTTTCTGTATGTTTCCTTAGTAGTCAAGAAAGCATGCTAGCTTGACAGGACAATTGGTCTTAGACATTAATCTTGCATACCCTGTATAGCTTGCAAAAGTCATTGTATCCTGGCAACTACAAGTATATTGATCCTGGCAATGGCCATTATATTCTGCTTCTGATAAAGATATTAAAAAGTCTGGATGCTCTCAATAAAATTGCCATAGCCTCAGTTGTGCTGAGACTGCTGTCACCAGCCTGGCTTAATTCCTTGTGGCCATGTCAAGTGGCTAGAGCTGGGTAAGTCTGAATGCTTATAATAATAATAATAAATGGTATCATAAATATACAAGAGAATAAGATTGCTGATTTTAGGTTATATGAGAACTCAGGATTTATTCTGAATAAAATGAAAAAAATAGAGTTTTAAATGAGAGTAAACAAGATGAGGGGTATAAGAGAAAGGTTGGGCAACAATTTTAAAGATATTATACGGTAAATATTTAAACTGTTTGATAAGGGCTCAGGCCAGGGATTTAGCAGAAGCAATGGAGATTCTGAAGATATGTATATGACATGTAGATAAAAGCAGGACCTGAGGATGACTGAAGAAGTGTGTCTAGACAGTTAGAAAAATGGAGTTATCCTGAACTGAGATGGGAAAGGTGGAAGATGGATAGGGTTTTAAGGGAGAATCTTAGATATTTACCTTTCAGATAGATTTACTATAAAATGCAAACCAAGTTTCAAAGGGTGGAAAATTAATGACCAGTAGATGGAAAGAGATTATATGAGGACTAAAGATTAAGTAATCATTTGTATATTGTTGAACACTAAGGCAGGGAATGTTTAGAGATGTCTAAAGTGATGAGCTCAGAGAAAAAGATAACAAAGATATAAACTTCAAGTCCACATCCTATAATTTAAGGTATACGGATAGTGAGGATGAACATCCAGTCATACTTGACATGAATGTCCCATGAGGTGAAATGAAACTACCCTTCAGTATCTGTAAGGCAATTGAAAAACAATATCAAGGAGAAATTGATACGCTCCATCTTAGCAAGTCTAGCAAGAGGACTGAGCACTGAGCATTGGTGTTACCAGAGTTCAGAAGGTCAGTCATATTGAAGAAACACTTTGGTGGAATGAAAGCATAATCAGTGTAGAACAACTGTCCTCTGAAGGTTTGCAGAAAGTTCACGGCTCTGCTGAGAAAGGGAGTAAAGGGTTTCAGCTCAGGCTGCTGAGACATAAGAACAAGGAAAGAAAAAAAAAACATTCATGAGAAGAGAACTGTTCACTTTTAAGCTGATAAAAATGATTCTCTAAGGAGAAAAATAAATGACACAAGATAGGAAGGCAGGAGCTGATGAAGGTTAATCCTCAAGTAGAATTTTCAGGGTGAGAACCTTACATGGGAGGAGCGTGCTTCTTGACAGAAACAGAAGCTACAATTGTTTCACCTGAAAGATGACAAGTTCTTCTATCTTTAACACTTTCAATTAAATGGGAATTTTTTTTAGAATTTCTTTTTGAATATTGCATTTATATCTTCTACACACACACACACACACACACTCATTCCCATGTGCATGCACTTGCATATCATGCTGAGTTCTTTAGTGTTTTTCATATTTCTATGTGTTTAGTGCTGCCCACAGATTGGGTGACCTTTCAGGTTCTCATCCCTGGAAAAACTTTTTCTTCCTCTCTCAGAAGCCACTGATCATCTGTAGCTCTTCGTTTAGGTGTGAGACCTGGTGACAAGTTCTTACTGGTGAAAGTGACCATGTCATCAATATGTGCATGTTCATAATCTGTGAATTACCCAACACAGAGTAGGAACTATGGCATTGTTGGTGAGGAACAATAGCAGGTAGGTGAATGCAGACACATGGTGTTCTTCTTGTCAATGATCTTTCTTTTTTAATGTGAATGATATGTGGGCAGTGATTATTTACATTGTAGACAAGGGCCAGTGAGCGTTATGGCCTAAACCCAAAGATAATTATATAAGACAAGTTACAACCAACTTGTTACCCTGTTGACAGAAAGAGATGAAAAATGGATCTTTCCATATCCTGCTTAATAACACTCTGGATGTGTGTGTGTGTGTTAAATATTCCACGTAGAGTCATTTCCTTGGTCATGGTAGAAGACACATGTCAGCTATAAATTTGTCCTGAAATCATGCCCTTGCTGTCCTAGAACTACTGAGTAAACGATGAACCACTGACCCGTTGCTTGGTGCTGGAGAATCTTCTAAGCACATTCACAAAGGAAATTTTTTTTGGTCACTTATGACATTAAAGGTGAAGGTCAAGAGTCTCCACTGACAGAATAGTGAACTTTACAGCAAGTTAAGATCTAGGAGAAAAAATACAATATGAAAAAATATTTATTACAAACAATTTGCGGGCATCTTTACAAATATGACTGAAACTACATTGAGTGTACACATATTCTAAAGAGATATGAGTACACTTACTTTTACCTTATATATCTGGAGCTTAGACAAATGTCTGCATATGTAGTTAAAGAGAATCTGCAAAATGTAAGAGGAACAAATCTGAGAATATAAAATCAGACAACAAGGCAATATCAGATTTCTAAACATTTTATTAAGTAAAATATTATAGTTTTTCTTAGTAAAAGGATTTGCTGTTTAACTGCTGACCCATGGCCACAATGTAATTGTATTTTTAGAGAAGTATTCGTGAGTGGGTTTGAGTGCACGTATGTGTGTGTGCATGTGTGTATATATGTGTATGTGAATCACCACCAAGTTATGTTTATACAAAACTGTTATTCAAACACTTGAGAATCTAAGAAGAATTGCAACTTCTTTGTCAGTCTGAACTTCATGAGCAGACTCTGCCAAAAGTAAAAGTATGATAAAATATAAAAAATGAACAAAAACCTTGCACTAAATCTCTTTACATATATACGCCTTTACATGGGAGTTTTTTTTCTGTTTTAGTTAAATTTTTATTTTTTTATATTAATTACAGTTTATTCACTTTGTATCCCAGCTGTAGCCCCCTCCCTCATTCTCTCCCAATCCCACTCTCCTTCCTTCATCCCCTCCCATGTCCCTCTCCAAGAACACAGATAGTGGAGATCCTCCTACCCTTCCATCTGGCCCTAGCCTATCAGGTCTATCAGGACTGTCTGAATTTTTCTCCATTGTGCCCTGGATAGGGTGTTTCCCTCTAAGGGGGAGGTGATCAAAGAGCCAGCCACTGAGTTCATGTCAGAGACAGCTCCTGTTCCCATTACTTTCCCCACTTGGAGACTCCACTGCCATGGGCCACTTCTATGCAGAGGTTCTAGGTTATCTCCATGAATGGTCCTTGTTTGTAGTATCAGTCTTAAAAAAAAAGACCCCTGGGGCAAGAATATATGGTTCTGTTTCTATTCCTGTAGAGGTCCTGTCCCTTGCAGGTTTCCATCTCTCCCTTCTTTCAAGAGATTCCCTGCACTTTGCCCAAAGTTTGGCTATGAATCTCAGCATATGCTTCAATAGTCTGGTGTGTAGTCTTTTAGAGACCCTCTGTGGTAGGCTCCAGTCCTCTTCTCCCTCTTCTGCTGTCCATCCTGCTTGCCTCTCTGAATAAAGATTGAGCATCTTACACAGGGTCCTCTTTTTTGCTTAGCTTCTTTAGGTGTACAGAATTCAATATGTTTATCCTATATTATATGTCTAATATCCACTTATAAATGAGTATACACCATGTGTGTCTTTCTGCTTCTGGGAAACCTCACTCAGAATGATCTTTTCTAGTTCCCACCATTTTCCTGCAAATTTCATGATTTCCTTGTTTTTAATTGCTGAATTGTATTCTATTGTGTAAATGTACCACAATTTCTGTATCCATTCCCCAGTTGAGGGATATCTGGGTTTTTTCCAGATTCTGCTATTACGAATAAATCTGCTATGAACACGTTGAACAAGTGTCCTTGAGAATATTTTGGATATATGCCAAGGAATGTTATAGATGGATCTTCTGGAAGCACTATTACTAATTGTCTGAGAAAGCGACAGATTGATTTTCAAAGTGCTGGTACAAGTTTACACCAACAATGGAGGAGAGTTTTCCTTTCTCCATATCCTCTCCAGCATGTGTTGTCACTTGAGTTTTTAAGATTAGCCATTCTGATGGGTATAAGGTATAATCTCAGGGTCGTTTTGATTTCCATTTCCCTGATGACTAAAAACTTGGAGCATTTATTTATGTTTTTCTCTGCCATTCAGTATTGAGAAGTGAGAATTCTCTGTACCCCATTAGTTAATCGGATTACTTGATTTGTTGCCTTTTAACTTCTTGAGTTCTTTATATATTCTGGATAGTACTTGAAGTCCTAGCTAGAGCAATAAGACAACAAAAGGAAATAATGGGTATACAAATTGAAAGGAAGAAGTCAAAATATCTTTATTTTCAGAGGATATGATCATATACATGAGAGATCTCAAACATTCAAACAAAAAACTCCTTCAACTGATGAACACCTTCAGCAAAGTGGCTCGATATAAAATTAACTAAAAAAAAAATCTTGTATACAAAAGAAAAAGAGCGCTGAGAAAAAAATTATGGAAACTATACCCTTCACAATAGCCACAAATAACCTGAAGTACCATGGTGTGACTCTAACCAAGCAAGTAAAAGGCCTGTCTGGAAAAAACAAAAAACAAAACAACAACAACAAAAACTTCAAGTCTCTAAAGAAAGAAATTGAAGATGAAAATTGCCATCCTGCCAAAAGCAATCTACATATTCAATGCAATTCCCATCAAAATCCCAACATAATTCTTTACAGAGCTTGAAAGAACAATTCTCAAATTCATATGGAAAAATAAAAAATTGAGAATTGGTAAAACAATCCTGTACAACAATTAATCGTCTGTAAGTCCCTCCATCCCTGATCTCAAGCTGTACTACAGAGCAATAGTAATAACAACTGCATGGTGCTGGCACAGAACGAGACTAGTGGATGAATAGAATTGAATAGAAGACCCAGAAATAAACCTACACACCTACTGATATGTGATTTTTGCAAGAAAGCCAAAACCATTCAATGGAAGAAACACAGTATCTTCAACAAATTTGGCTAGTCTAAATGGATGTCTACATGTAGAAAAATGCAAATATATCTGTATTTATCACATTGTACAAACTAAAGACCAAGTGGATCAAAGACCTCAGCATAAAACCAGACACACTAAATCTGTTGGAAGGAAAAGTGGGGAAGAGCCTTGAGCTCATTGGCATAGGAGACAACTTCCTGAACAGAACACCAACAGCACCGGCTCTAAGATCAACAATCAATGAATGGGACTTCATGAAACTGAAAGTCTTCTATAAAGCAAAGGACACTGTCATCAGAACAAAACGACAGCCGACAGAATAGGAAAGGATCTTCACCAACCCTATATCTGATAGATAGGATTTATTAAAATCAGATTTGTTGTGCTATAAATGTCAAATTCATACAAATTTAGGTAAAATCCGTTAAAAAACCTTACATATTTTGGCATTATATAAATTGTTACCTTTATTTGATTTCAGGTAAACATTTTGAAACTGTCATAAAATAGTTTCAGCTATATTCTGTTATTCTAAATATACTTTTTTTTAAAATTACAGTTTATTCATTTTGTATCCCAGCCTTAGTGCCACTCTACCTCCCTCTTCTTCTCCTGTGCCCCTCCCCCAGTGCAATGATAGGGGAGGGCCTCCTCTGCTTCCATCTGACCCTAGTCTATCATGTCTCATCAGGACTGGCTTCTTTGTCTTGCTCTGTGGACTAGTAATGCTGCTCCATCCTTAGGTGGAGGTGATCAAAGAGCCAGGCCATGTGTTCATGTCAGAGACAGCCCTTGTTCCTATTTTGGAGGAACCCTGTGGACACTGAGCTGCCATGACCTACTTCTGTGAAGGGGTTCTAAGTTATCTCCATGCATGGTCATTGTTTGGAGTATCAGTCCCAGAAATGACCACTGGCCCCACAGTTTTTTGGTTCTGTTGTTCTCCTTGTGGAGCTCCTGTTCCCTCCAGGTCTTTCTATCTCTCCTTCTTTCATAAGATTCCCTGAACTCTGCCCAATGTTTGGCTATGAATCTCAACATATGTTTTGATACACTGCTGGGTAGAGTCTTTCAGAGGCCATCTGTGATAGGCTCCTGTCCTGTTCCCTGTTTTATCCCTCTTCCTATAACTGGCTCATTTGCCTTTCTGAATGAAGATTGAGCATCTTAGCCAGACTCATCCTTCTTGATCAGCTTTCCTAGGTGTACAGATTTTAGTGTGTTTATCCTGTATTATTTGTCTAATATCCACTTATAAGTGAGTATATTCTGTGTGTGTCTTTCTGCTTCTGGGATACCTCACTCAGGATGATCTTTTCTAGATCCCACCATTTTCCTGCAAATTTGATTTTCTTAAGTAAAGATTGTGCTATCAGGCTGTTTTCAGTTCTCTCTCTCTCTCTGTCTCTCTCTGTCTCTGTCTCTCTCTCTCTCTGTGTGTGTGTGTGTGTGTTTATGTATGCATGTGCACATGCATGCGTGAACACTACTATATCATATATGTAATATATGTTTAACTTTAAAATTTTATGTCTAAAAGGATTTTATCAAATATCTTCTTAAAACTTCTTAAAACTAAAAACTCTTTTTAAATCCCTTAGACAGTAAATTCTTCAGACAAGTCATAGACTTCATACTCCACATTGCCTCACATGATTTATACTTGACTTAACAATTCTAACAGATTGTTTTACAAGTGGCTTCATTTTAATCTGTTCAGTAATGCCATTTTTATAGCCAATGGGAACAGATAAATATTTATGCATCATTCAGAGGGAAGATATGAAAATCAAATGTTTAATGAGTATATTCAATGAAAATATCTTGGTTATATTTATTTGTCTTATGTAATAAAACTATATTGAGTTGATAATTACACAATGCTCAACTGTGTTCTGATGCCTATTTATTCCTTCCTTATGTATTTCAATTGTTATTTAAATTAATTTGGAACTCGTAAAATCATAAATAATATTATGAGATTATATAATATGTGGTGATGGGAATTTAAGACAGGTCCTACAGAAAAATAAATTGTTTTGCATTTTCTGTCTGACAAGCAGATTTTTACATTGACTTTCAAGCGAGGTTTGCATCCAGTGCATAATCTTCAACTAATCTTAAAAATAAAATAATCTGGGAGATAATAGCAGTTGTGCATAATCTAGATCAAATTTTAAGAATGATTCAAATTGAAGGACTTTTAGGTAATTCTTTTTAGGATTGATAAAAGTAAAACACAACTTGGGTATGACTGCTGCACTGATCATTGATCCATCCATTAAAATTAAATATAAATTTGTGGCATTTAAGACTCAGTCGCAATTCACATTACAAATATTTTTTAATTGTTCTTTTTTAATGATCAAAATGCCATCATAAAATAACCAGAGATTCAAGTTTGGAGGCTTTTCTATCTTGAAAGAATATTAAGCTAAGAACACAGTGATTAGATTTTGTTCAATCTGTATGACTGTCTAATTTGCATTCCTACCCAGAATAATTTAGTTTGTCCAATGTTCTATGTGACCCAGATGACATCTATCTACGGATATTGCTCATTTCCTTAGCTTTATGTTCAATGCTTCATTGGCTTTGTATGGAATATCCAGTTTAGACAGAAAAGCTTGCAATAAAGCTGAGGAAGCTGCCCCTTTCGAGTGACACACCAAGTAAATCATTGAGTTTTGTGTGCCTTTGGCAAATTGTGATTGCTGTTCTACTCAAAAAATGCAGGTCACTGGCCTTTTGGCAAACTCTTCATCAGCAGTCCAAGTACTTGCTTTTGAAGAAAATGAAAGTCAAGAGAAGAAAGTGTATGTGTGGCTCAAATATTGGCAGGTTATTTATACAGACGGAAAGGACAGGGGTAAAAAACATAATTTGGAAGAAAGTGAACCAACTGAAAGTAAAAACTGCATTATCAGATAATAGCAGGGCCAAAAATTGGGTAATAAAAGGGCAGTGACTAGGTTATTTGGTGGTTATCATACAATGGAGGCTTGATATAGGTTGTGTGATATCTGGCAGGATTGCTCAGTGGGCAAGGGTGCTTGCTGCCAAGCCTGACTTTGCTCCCTGTATCCCAAAAGGTGGAAGGAGAAAACCAACTCCTGCACGTTCTTCACTAACTTCTACATATGTGTGGCGACACATGCATCACACACACACACACTTATTACATATGTGTCCTTTAGTATGGTCTCTTGAATAAAAGGCAAGAAGCTAATCTGGATCTAGAGAGCCTGTGATTCAGATCTAATCTTATATTCATTTCCTTATTGACCATATACTTGTTACTATAAAACCTTCTTTTTTAGGTTTAAACAGGGGTTGAAATGTCCAATTCATATCCAGAATGTAGACCACTTCCAACAGAGGTTACTATTGCTTGTCCCATGATACAAAAGTGTCAGCAGTGGGAATACAGAACTAGAACTATAAGAGCAGGAAGCTTACCCATGGATGGAGAGTCCAATCATGAACTTGTGCTTAGAGTTAAAACATCCTTATTTGATTTCTACTAGATGTTTATAATCCTCAATTTGATGATGTTAACGGTAAATGTGATCTTCTTGTCTGGGCTGTTATTCCAGGTGGAAACCTATTCATACAAGCCATCCTTATAATTGCAGTATGTTACAAATAGCTGCATATGAAGGGAGGATATACGAAATGACGGTAATGTCTTGCACAGGTTCTTCAGGGTCTTGGGGAAAGAGTAGGGTGGGAGCAGTTGTCTTGCTCTGCTGCCCAGAGCTCTGTCGCAAATCCTTCTATTTAGTTTGGTTTTCTCATACCTACCAAAATGTCCTCTTATTGGTCTTCCTCTCAGCTGCAGACTTTGCCATTTTTCACATTTAAACTTCCTTTTGGATGCCACTCTCTGTCCTTATCACAACATATGTCAGAGTTTGCAGTTTGGGGCATCGTTCTTCCTCTGTCTTTTATTACCTAGAGAGGGCTGGGGACACTACTGAATGGCAGGATAGAGTAGGGGCCACTGGTTAAGGCAGTTGCTCTTTGGCCATAGATGAAAGCTGTGCTTTCCCAAGCAGTGTCATCTGCATCAAAACTGGGTTTGCCTTCAATTCTATAGTCTCACCCCAGTTGTCAAAACCCTACTTCCCCACCCAACACAGATGACAGTCCTGTTTGAATAACAAGACAACCACACACTGTGCTTTCTTTCAGTAGATTACCAGGCCAGGCTAGTTGCCTTGGCACACTTAGGGACTTATCCAAATCATTACATTGTATTGATTAAATTATAGGGAAATTTAAGTACATGAATAATTTGGAAAAATAGAATTTTCTTGTGTATCTTTCTACCTTAAAAATATTGAAGATGGGCGGGGAGATGGCTCAGGATTTAAAAGTCCTTCTTTTTCTTGTATGAGATCTGTATTCAGTTCCTCTAAATTCAGTTCCAAAGGATCCAATGCACTCATCTGGCCTGCACTACACACAGTGATGTGTATATGCGGATGTGCATTTACATATAAAATTAAAAATCTTAAAAAAACATTGAACAGGCAGGTATCAAGTAAGAAAGTCTGATCAATTTGACCTTGGTCCAGAGCAGGATTAGAATCTGTGAAAATAATTACTAATAGAGACACTTGTACACACTTTCCCAGCTCTATGAACCCACACGGGACATTCAGCACCTTGTTTGTCAAAAGAAGATGCTTTATGCTTTATGGGCACATTGCAGGATATTGTTTTTTGTAGTAATATGCGAAGAACTAACAGGTGACAGACACCATTACTACAGCTACTTGGTTATAGGAGGAAAATGTTGCCCAATGAATTCATTCACAGGACTCAAAAGGTTTAGTACTAAAACAGATCTGAAAGTGTTTTTTGTTTGTTTGTTTGTTTTGTTTTTTGTACCTCTTTAACAATCCTTAAGAGTCAAATTGAAATTCTGAAGAAAATAAAACAGGAGTTACAAAAGTTATAAGAGCTAACAGTGAATTTAATAAGATTTTGCTTTTATTATTTCTTAGAATGTTATTATTACCCATTTTGACAAAGAATTTGGCAGGGTATTTCCTGCCCCTAAAACTTTCACACACTCAAAGCAGCCACAGCTCACATTAAAGGATCTTTACCGTGAATTTTGAAAAGTTTTTAAAACATGTTTTTCGTTCTTTTCTTGCAATTTCACTTTAAAGATTCTTTCCCACTAGTTATTTTTCAGTTGATTTTCCCCTCTAATTGGTAGACTGAAAAATGAAATAGGACTAGATTTTTAGCCTAAGACTGATCTCTAAGACTCAACTCAGTATTGTGAAATACATAGTTACAAGACATATGAAATTTGCAAATTAAGTTGAGACTATTTGTGTACCACTCCATTTATATATAGTATATTCTTGACAACTGTCAAATCAATAACTTTGTCTTTAGTCCTTAACACAAGAAGTGTAAAAATAATTTTTAAAAATGAATGTTCCTTAATTTAGAACTGTGAAACTAAATATTTCAATATTTAATATTCAGAAATTGCTAATAGGAGAAAGTATATACTTTTGAAATACTGCCTGGAAAAGGATGACACTGTAATGGGGTTTCATATGGAATGTCTTCACTGCTACCACAGTCAATGCGACATATTCAAGGCGGCACTTGGCATATTTCCTGAAGACTTCAAGCTTACCTTATGTTCACTCAAACCAATCTAACTCAAGGTAGAGATATTTAAATTTAATTTATGTAGTTGTGTTAGAACAGGTATAATATAGTCTGCAGGAATAGAATTCTGTGACTAAGAAATGTGGATAAGTCTACTTCAAGTCCGTATCAGTTATTTGATGCTGAGAAACAATTTAACTCTCTATACCCATGTTTTTCATGTATAAAATGATAATATCTATTTCATAAAGCTACTTTCAATATTAAATATTAAAATATAAATAAAATATTTAGCACATTTGGTTCCGGTATAAAGTGAATACCCAACTTACAGAGTTGCTAAAGTTATTTGCTATCATTATTTAAACAATAGTAAGAAACTTGTTGTTTTCAAGAATTTCGCTAATTCCCATCATTGCAATATCCTACTTTCAGGCAGTTTTGGCAACAAGGTTAACATTCCAAAAGAAAAGTTAATTACAAGGTGATGTATGTAATGGGTACACAGAGAAGGAATAGGAGGGTGGGCAATGAGTGCTCAGGAAAGATCTCCGTCCAAGCTGAAGCCTAGTAAATGACAAAAGTTTATTCCCAAGAAGAACCTGGGAAACTTATGGAATCCAACAGAAAAAGAAGGGTATCGACAATTGGATGCAGAGCAGGTTGACTGGAATAGAAATTGAGAAATGGAGGAGAAATGAATAAGGAGGCTAGAGACATAAGTGAGAAGCACATGTCATGGAATGTTTTTAAAGTTTGGTCCAAGAATATCAATTATTGTAAACAACAAGAGTACAGCCAGTTGAGAAACAGACAATCAGGTTTCACTTTAGGCAGGCCACTGGAAATTAGAGTGAGGAGGAGAGAAACAGTCATGTCATTCACAGGTATGGACTTACAGTGACCTGTAATGAAGGACTAACAGTGAGAACCTTCAAGGTTTCAAGCATATCTGTAAACTCAGCACAGGAAGACTAGGTGTGAGAACCACTGATTCTGGGACAGCTTTCATCTTAAGAACAAACAAACAAACAAAGGACAGACTGCTGACAGCACAAAAACTGGCTGCCTTGGGAAACAGTAAATAGAAGAAGAATTTCTCTAAGATTAAAATCTGAAAACTCAAATGAAACCACGTCACCAACTGGGTGACCACTGTAATTATTTGTCCTGTGACCCTGAATATTTCTTTGTCCACCAGATTTGAAAGGGAAGGAAATTAAATGCTTAAATTTTTTCCCTTCATCTTTGAGTGAGACTTTTGAATTGCCCCTCTGTATAATTTCATCACCTTCTTCCAGTTAATTTCAATGGATAAGCAGATTAATTCTCTCTCAATTCTTTCTGTATCCATACATGCACGGATCATGGTTAATTGTGGGTTTTCACCTCAGCTAACAACATTTCTGGAAATGTTGGGTCTATAAATAGTTGCAGACATTCTTTTCACAGAATGACAGACTTTATTATCTTAATAATTATTTTTGACCTATTTATTTGTTTGTTTATTTTACTTTTAATTTCACATAGAACATGATATCCTTTTGGGTGTAATAATGATAAGGTGGGTCCAATTAAACTTAGTTTTATCATAACTCCACCACCATTCAGTTTTTATTCTCACTGTCTTTTTGAAATGTGCTCCATAATACCACCGGTTCTGTCTAGAGAAAGCAGTCAGTGTTTGCCAGTCTCTTAGCAATGAGCCATTTGCAGCATTTTTTTTTAATTTTATGACTTATTTCTTCCTTTTTTATTCTACTTTGTTTAATTATGTTCTGTTAAGACTTCTATTAAAAAGACTTGAGATCTTGCTTAGGCAGCTATATTATTGAGACTGCATGGTGTAGCTCTTCTAGGAGATGTAGTCACACAGAAAACTCCCTGTTTCTTCAGCTCATGTAATCCTTGCCTCATCTCTTCCTCAATGATGCCTGAGCTTTAGGTGTGGAAGTTGCATTGTGGATAATGTTATTTGGGCCTGGATAGCAGAAAATCACGTGTTCTTTGTTGTATTATGACTGGTTGGTGCTTTCTGTAATATTCTCCTTTTATTGCAAAGAATCCTTGATGAAGGGTAAATACCACACTTACTCATGGATATCAGGATAAATGTTTAGATTGTAGTTAAGGGTTATGCTGGTTTAGTAACATCTCACAGAACCTAAAACCTTGACCAAGGACTATAGACATCTAAGAAATGCTTCAGTGAGAGGATCTTCTGCAAGGAAGAGCCTCTGTGCTCCATGATTGGGTTATCTAAGACCAAGTGGTTAAATTAGCTCAAAAATTATATACAAACAAGTAACATGACTTACACTGAACAAATTATTTTAGGTGTGTGTAAGTGTGTGTGTAACAACACTTAAGGCAAAAAAAACCATGAATTTGAGAGCAAGAGGTGACATGTGCTTAAGAGGAGTTGAATGGAGGAAAGTAAAGGGGAAAATGATGTAATCTTATTTTAATTTTTAAAAAACAAAAATATATTAAAGTATATGTGAAAATCTGATATATGCTATTGTAAAGAGATGTAGAGTGTTATTAATGGTAATATCAGGAAAATCATCTTTAATATAGGTAATTAAGTTTAGTTTATTTTGAATAATAGGAAGAAACTCCAAACAAAATGATCAGCCTGGGGAAATGTCAATATGAGGAGTCAGGAGATCATGAGCAAAATGAGGAATTGTGGGACTGGAGTTTAAAGAAGTTGAGAGGTGAGATTTGAGAGAATGGGTGAGATCTACCACTCAGAAAGGTGTAGATTTCACATCTTAAATGAAAGATGGGCAGAAGAATAATTTGAGCAGAAAAGATGAGGGCTTGTTTTCATTCTTGAAGAATTAAACTTAGATGTTTAGTGACAAGTACTTTACAGAGAGCCATGTATAAGTCAGTGACAACTCTTCTCTTTGCATAAACATGTATATGATGTGCACATATGCACACATGTTGCATATGCAGAGGTGCAAATTGGTCTGCATGTGAGTATTGATATAAAAACACAAAGCGGACATTGTATATTTTCTTTGATTGCTTTCCTTTTTTTTTTTTTTTTCAGCGTGACTGGGTCTTTCACTGGAGCTGGATCTAGCCAATCTTGGCTATTTATCTAGACAGCTTCCAACATGGATCCCCTTTTCACATTCTAAATATTGATATTATAAGTAGCCTTCACACATGACCAGATTTTATGTGTATTCAGGGAATCAGAACTCCTGCCCTCAACATCCACTACGATGTTTCTCTTAAGGAAATCACTAAAACAAATGGAATGTTGCCATACTATAAAAAAGAGTGTTCCAGCAGTTTAGACCATAGGGTAGATTTTCAAAGAAATTTGACTCACATTTTGGAGATAGAATTAAGCTTGAATTTATGTGTGTGTGAGAGAGAAGAATAGGTCAGTGTGTCTGCTATGTTTCTTCTCACATTGAGATGATTGCCACACTGCATTCCAGCCTCAGAACACCTTTACCTATAAAGCATAGTGGAAAAGAAATGTTCCTGTTTCTCTAAGCTCTGTAAGTGTCTGTAGCTTCATCATTTAACCTGAGAAAATGATGGGTTTTGTCTACAGCTTGAGAATATATAATTTCCCAAAAGTCCAATGAATTTTCACCAAATTTTGAAGAATTCATATTTTAGTGTGTGTTTATGTTTGTGTTTGTGTGTCTGTGTGTCAGAGAGAAATAGCTAGATGGACATAGAGAGAAAGAGAGACAGAGACTGACAGAGAGAGAATGTATGATACAGCTATTGTAACACAATGTGATTTAAAGTGGAGTTGGAAATATGTAAACAAACTCTTTTTCTATTTGTCACTAACAAAGAAGCTACAAAACAAATTAAAACAAAATTTTAGGAGTTAGCAATGACACTTTAGTACAACCAGGATCCCATGTTAACTGACTCAGTTACTAAACAAAGAAGGCAGGCCAGGTTTCATGGATGGTCACATTATTCATGTAGAGAAGACAACCTATTGAAATGTATGATAGTCCAGAAATATGATAAAACCATCCCTGACTGCACATGGCCAGAGAAGTCCTGATGTAGCTGAGAAAGCTCACTTTATGGAAATCTGGTAGAAGCACACTGGCATTGCTGTATAGCTATCTCCATGGAAACTAAAGCTTAGGTACAAATCACTACCTGTGTGACTTTCAGACATTAACAGTGGCGTCATGGTCACATGGGACAAGCAGAAGCAAACAGCTGGTTTCTTAAGCATGAACTACAAGCTAAAAAATAACAGGGACATACTTGACCTTCAGATGTTAATACATTGGTCAACTCCTTCATAGTTAGGTTACTATAGACAAAGGATTCAAGGGTAAAAGGGACTTAAGACAATGTGTATATTGTCGATGTACTTTATTTGTGGATGAATATATTTTATTGCCACCTTTGCATATTTAATCATAATATTTTTTCTTAGATACCATGAAGGAACCATTACTTTATTGTTCCATAACTCGCAGTATGTGAGTCTGTCTTCATTGCTGCTCTGAAAAAATAAATCATCAAAGTCTTATTTGTTTTAATAATTTAAAAACCTCAGAATGTGAAGAGAAGGCAGGGGAAGTAGAGGAGAGGGAGGTAGTGAAGGGGACAAATAAAGGAGAGAAAATGAGAGAAACACGTCATTTCTCATTTGCATATGGTTGTGTTGGTTAGTTTTTCATCAAGTTGCCACAAGCTAGGGTCATCTGAGAAAAAGGAAACTCAATTGAGAAACTGCCTCTAATAGACAAGTCTGTGGGAGACATTTTCTTTATTACTGTTAACGTTAGAGGGCCCTGCCTACAGTGGATGGTGCCATTTGTAGGCATTTGGTCATGGACTATATTAGAAAGTGGGCTGATAATTAGTATAAAAAAATAACTAACATTTTCCCATAAATGGTGAGATTAATATTATATAATCCTATATGGTACTCTGTGATAAACATGTCATGATATTTTATGTAAATGTCCAAAAAATAAATTTACATGTCCCAAGAAAATAAAAAATAACTCAATAATGATCATCCTAAAAATAAAAAAAGAAAGAAAGAAAAGAAAATGGGCTGAATAAGCCATGGGTTTCAAGTCAGCCCACAGTATTCGTACAAGGTCTCTGCTTCAATTCCTGTCCCTTGCTTCTTTCTGTTAGTTCCTTTCTTGACTCCCCTTTATGAGGAATTGTAAGCTATAAACTGAAACAAACCTTTTCCTCCTTAAATGGCATTCAATCATGGTGTTTATCATATCAAATCCTAAGTAGATCTGTGGTGATGTTAAACTTCACTCGGCAGAAGGACTAGTGAACACAATAATGCATGTCCAGCAAAGAGTAAACATTTCAGAAACAGATAAGTGGTTAGCTAGTACTTGAGAGCAAGAGAGTGAAGCTTCATTTGGAGTTATGATTTGTATTCCAACAAAAAAATAAATAAAAGCTCTAAGATTTCAGGAGATTCAAACTTTTTTATTTTTTATTTATTTTTTTATGCAAAACATATTTATTTTATTTTGTTTTTTGTTTTTTTAATAAATTTATTTATTTTTATATCAATCACAGGTTAGGTTTTTTGCATCCCATGTATAGACCCTTCCCTCACTCCCTCCCAACCTCCCCAACCCTCCCTCATCTCCTCCCTGCCCCCTCCAAGTCCACTAACGGGGCAGGATCTCCTCCCCTTCCATCTGACCCCAGATCATCTTGTCTCCTCAGGGATGGCTGCAATGTCCTCCCCCCGGGATCTAGCCAGGCTGTTACTCCCTGGCATGTATGGGGGAGGGTCAAAGAGAGACAAACTTTTAAGATTGACTTTCTATGTGCATGAAGTCTAATTGACGTGATAGTCATGACATGGTAGATGGTAGAATCAGACCAATTAGGTATTCAAAGAGTTCTTGGCATCTTTACCACATGGTTTTCAATGCTCAGCAATATACCTGAGAGAACCTCATCATTCTACTGGAGAGTGGGTTGTCTTTTACCCCTCAGTTTCCAAAAGGTTGAAATGGTTCCTTGCAATAATTCTGATGACAAAAGACCAAAAACAAACCAACCCTGTTGGAGAGTGCCAACCCTTGACACTATGAATGATACTCTGCTAAACTTGCAGACAGGAGCCTGTCAGAGTTGTCCTCTGAGAGGCTCTACCCAGCAGCACCTCAAAACAGATGCTGAGACTCACAGCCTAACATTGGGCTATGCATAGGGAGTCTTGTGGGAAAATGGGAGGAAAGAAAAAAAGACCTGGAGGTGACAGGAGCTCCACAAAAAGACCAACAGAGCCAACTAGCCAGGGCCCAGAAGGACTTGCTGAGACTGAAGCTTCAACAAAGGACCATGCACAAACTGGACCTAGGTCCTCTAAAAAGATGAAGCAGTTTAGGCTTCATGTGGGTCCTCTAGCAAGGTAAGTGGAGACTGCCTCAGACATGGACTCACTTGCTAGGTTTTTGATCCCTTTCTCCTGGCTGGAATGCCTTACCAGGCTGCAGGGGAAGAGGGCAGGCTCAGTCCTGATGCAACTTGATGATCTGGGTTGGATAGGGAAAAAAAAAAAAGAAGGTAAGAGGGATGAGACTGGGAGGAGAGAAGGGATTGGGCTACAAAAAGGATGTAAAGTAAAAAACCAAAAGATTTGTACACAGTGTTTAGCATTACTTTAGATATGTGACCACAGGTCAGTGCATATTGAGCTTATTGAGACTTCTTCCCTACGTAGACACTAGGATTTGAACAATCTGTCAATAAAGAAACCATTTTCCCCTATAATTTGTTTCAGTCATTTGTAGGTTTAATTTTTTTATCTTAAAGGTTTCATTCACTTCTATTTCTTATTTTTCCCTTACTTTTCTGCCATGAAAAACACCTCAAAGATTCTAAGAATTTCTAAGCACCATTTAACGGGCTGTAAAAGATTCAAACCATGTCTGAACAAATAGACAAGACTTTCTCTCAGGCCTGATATCTTTGAAGAGAACAATGGCTGAATTTTTAGTGGTTTTGGGTAGGAGAGGTTAAATAGAGCAGGTTGGTACTGGTTGACTTTCTATCTGTCAATGAAGATTTTTATGAAGGACATTTTATGACTTAAGTTATTTGCTTATAATGTGATAACAGTAGTTGTTTTTCATAGCCCCATGTAAAGTCATATTAAATATACATTATGGGCAAACAGTAATTTTTTATCAGACATGTAAAAAAGCACATGCATTTAAAAGATATAAAAGAGAAAAACATGCTAAAAATATGTGGTTTCTAGACATGTCACAGTTAGGTAGGCTCCTGGCAATAATTTGCTTTTGTTTACTCCTTTAACTATTAGAAGCATATTCAATGTTTAACAGATCATGGCCAACGTGGTTTCCTAAGTACCAGTTCATTACTTGTAAAAATGTGAATCTCAAGAGCTTGCTGATCTAGCAAAAACGATGAGAATCCAATTCAAAGATTCTATGTCCTAAGCTATAAGGCAGAGACAAAAGATGAAACTGGACATTATTTTCTAGCCTGTGGATGGATGTGCCCTACATTCATGTGCATGTGCCACACACATCACATACAAACACTCATATACACACATATACAGAGATACACAGACATATCGACACAGGAACACAGATGGGGACACACACAGAGGTGATGGGACTGAGTCCAAATGTGTGTAAATGACTTTGCAAGGATATTTTTCTCACACCAAATACTTGTTTCCCCTTAAATTAGCATCCTCAATAATTTAAACTGAACCTGTACTTTATTTGGCTCGTTTCTTTAATATTTTACTTTAAAGTTAAAGAATAAGTTAATTATTTATTTTATATAATGTTCAACCATTGCTATTAATTATTAGCTATCCACTAGTTATTTGGATTGGTTAGACATGTAGAAATTCTTGAAAAACCTGACCAAAACTATTTATTGTGCAATAGTACAGATTTTTACTAACTATGTTTAAGCTTAAGTATGTAAAAATTTCAACTCCTTAAGTTTAAATTATATTTTTTTCATTTTTTAAATTAATTTATTTATTTTTATATCAATTACAGGTTAGGTATTTTGCATCCCAGGCATAGCCCCCTCCCTCATTCATTCCCACCCTCCCTCTCCCTCCCTCATATCCCTCCTCTCCGCCCCTTCCCAGTCCACCAACAGGGGATGACCTCCTCCCCTTCCATCTCCTCAGGGCTGGCTGCAATGTCCTCCCCTAGGATCTAGCCAGTCTGTCACTCCACGGCTTGTATGGGGGAGGGTCAAAGAGTCAGCCATCAAGTTCATGACTGAAACAGTCCCTGTTTCCCTCACTAGGGTCTTCAGTCCTACACCGAGCTATCATGGGCCCGATCTGAGCAGGCGTTCCAGGCCACATCCACACATGGACCTTGATTGTAGAAACCGTCTCATACAAGACCCCTGTGCCCTGCTCAGTTTAGTCTTTGTGGAGCTCTTGTTCTCCACAAGTCTCACCAACCTCCCCCATATTTATCATTACTTCTTGCCCTCTGCCAAAGGCTTGATCGCGCATCTTAATAATTGCTCTGATACATCGCTACATTGACCTCCCCCCCCCAGAGGTCCTACTTGGCATGCTCCTGTCCTGTTGCTTGTTTTCTCCTCCACTCAATGTCCATCCCATTTGTTCATCCACACAAGCATTGATCATACCAACCTGTGTCCTCCTTCT
>CM053761.1:32064870-32084881 GCA_028658305.1 Pachyuromys duprasi | reverse complement strand
GTAATGTTTTATTTACATATGTAGGTGGTCTTGTATTTGGGGCATAAATGTTCAAAGTTGTGATATCCTCCTGTTGGAATTTTCCTTTGATGAGAAGGAAGTGCCCCTCCTCATCTTTCTTGATTAACTTTGGTTGAAAGTCTATTTTATTAGATGCTAGGATTGCTACCCCAGCTTGTTTTCTGGGTCCATTTGCTTGGAAAATGGTTTTCCAGCCCTTTACTCTGAGTTAGTGTTTGTCTTTCTTGCATAGGTGTGTTTCTTGGATGCAGCAGTATGTAGGATCCTGTTTCTGCAGCCATTCTGTTAGCCTGTGTCTCTTTATTGGTGAGTTGAGTCCATTGATGTTGATCGATAATAGTGACCAATGACTGTTATTTCCTTTTATTGTGGAGTTGGTGGTCTTACTGTGATTCATTGCTTTTTTGTTGTTGTTGTCATAGGAAAATTATCTTTATCCTATGTTTTCTTTGGTGTAGTTGTTTCCGTTGGACTGAAGTTTTCCTTCTAGTAACTTTTGTAGGTCTGGGTTGCTGTGTAGGTATTGCATGAATTTTGTTTTGTCATGGAAAATTTTGTTTTCTCCATCTATGTTGATTGAAAGCTTCTCTGGGTATAGTAATTTTGGTTGGCATCTGTGTTCCCTTAAGGGCTGCATGACTTCTGTCCAAGCCCTTCTGGCTTTCATAGTTTCTGATGAGAAGTCTGGTGTGAGTCTGATTGGTTTACCTTCATATGTTACTTGACCCTTTTCCCTTGCTGCCTTTAATATATTTTCTTTGTTTTGCAGGTTAGGGTTTTGACTATGATGTGACGAAAGGTATTTCTTTTCTGGTCTAGTCTATTTGGTGTTCTGTAGGCTTCTTGCATGTTTATGGACATTCCTTTTTTTAAGTTGGGAAAAGTTTCTTCTATGATTTTCTTAAAAATATTTTCTGTTCCTTGGAGCCCGAAGTCTTCTTTTTCATCTATTCCAATTATTCTTAGGTTTTGTCTTTTGATGGCATCCTTGATTTCTTGAATGTTTTGTGCTTGGAATTTTTCTGATTTTTTATTTTCCTTGAGTGAGGAATCCATTTCAGCCAGTGTATCCTCAGCTCCCGAGATTCTCTCTTCCATCTCTTGTATTCTATTGTTGATGCTTACCTTTGTGGTTCCTGATCTTTTCTCTACGTTCTCCAGTCCCAGGTTCTTCTCTCTTTGTGTCTTCTTTTTAGATTCTAATTCTGTTTTCATGCTTCGTATCGTTTCCTTCAACTGATTGATTGTGTCTCCTTTTTTGGATGTTTCCTCTCTGTTTATCTTTGATTGTTCCTGTATATGGGCAGTTAATTTCTTCTCCATTTCTTTCAGGGCCTTGTTCATTTCCTCTTTTTGTCTCTTCTCTTGTTCCTCCAATATCTGCATAATCAAAGCTTTAAGATAATTTTCCTGTGTCTCCGCTGAATTAAAATCTCTATTGTTTTTGGGTGTTTCTGGTGGGGCCATGGTGTCCTGATTTTTGTTGGGTGAGTTCTTTAGCCGATTTCTGGGCATTTGTTTATATATAATCAGGGAGCTGTTTGTGCTTTAAGGCTGTACATCAGTCTGAATCTGTCAATCTCTTGTGTCAGGAGTATGCTTCTAGAAGATCAGGGGTTTCAGGTGGTTTGTTAGTGTGTGTTGTGTCTCAGTTGAACTCTGTTGTGGGCTCTGTGTGCCCAGCTTCATGCTCTGTGCTAGAAGCTGTGAGCACTGCAGGCTGGTCACCCCTCTGCTCTGGGGTCTTTACTCTTCACTCTGTTTTAGAGTTTGAGTGTCCAGGTTTGAGAGGTCAGCTGGGGGCTGTTTGCTCCTCCCTGGCCTTGCTGCTAAGGGCTCTCCCCTGGAATGGAAATTTGGCGCCTCCTTCTGGACCAGGGGCTGTGCACCACGGTCTGAGATGATATTTGGGGCACACACAGTAGGTTTGGGTTGGTGTGCATCCGCTGTATGCAGGCTTGTCTGAAATGGTGCCCGAGGCCTTCTCTGTCTGGCCCATGGACACACACACAAGGACTGAGGTTTTTGCTGGCTGATGCGTGCAGCGTTCACCCTCAGTGTGCAGTCTGGTCAAGAAGGTCCCCAGATCCTCTCAGTCTGGGGTGGCCCAGGCGATCGGCGTGTGCCTGGTGCACACCCGTGGGTTGAAGCAGTACTCAAGTCCCTCCCAGACACGCCCGTGGACTCACATGGACTGAGGTTTTGCTGGTGGAAGCGTGTGGTGCGATCCTGCAGTGTGCAGACTGGTCAAAAACGTCCCTGACCTTCTCAGTCTGGGGTGGTTCAGGCGATTGGTATGAGCTTGCAGCACACCAGCGGGTTGAAGCAGAACCCGGGTGCAGTGTGTGCTTGCAGTGTGCAGTTCAGTGAAAACAGTGCCTGATTCCTCCTCAGACTGCCTGGGAGACTGTGTGATCCAGTCTATTATGGCAGGTGCGGGCGCCCAGTGTGGCTCCTCGTTCAGATCAGAGCTGTGCGCTGCTGGTCACCTGGAGATTTTTCCGGGTAATAACTGGGTGTCCCTAGGGTTTTCAACTTGATTTTCTCACCATAGGAGTTCCGCTCACCTGGCAATCACAAATGCTGGCGTTTTAGGTCCCAGAGTTCAGTCTCCTGGTCTCTGCATTGTTTCTGCTGTCCTGCTCCTCAGACACAGTGTTCTCTCGTGGCAGCCATCTTGGATCTCCCTAAATTATTTTTACAAATAAAGATTATATGTCTTCTTTGTGTCTATTTGTGTGTCTGTGCATGTGTTTTCAGTGTATGTATGTGTGGATGTTCCTGTGCATGAAAACAGTGCGCTGTGTGTGTGTGTGTGTGTGTGCGCGCGCGCGCGCGCACCCATTTAACAATTTGTGCATTAGTATAGAGACCAGGTATCATTTTCTCTCACTTGCAATTTTTAAAATTTGTCTGCATTTTATTTTTTTCTTTTATTGAAAAGACAATTTCTAATAAAATATATTATCCTTATGGTTTTCTCTACTACTTTCCAGCTCCTCTCAGGTCTTTCTTTCTCCTCCTGCCTGATTCTACAGCCTAAGGTAGGATAGTTTTTCATCCAAATTGAAGCTTGCTGATTCTGAAAGTCTATCTATCCATCCAGCATATGGGATTTTTTGTCTCCACATGCCCAGAACTAGAAAGTAGACACACGGTGTTTTTGTTTTGTTTTTGTTTTTGTTTTTTTTTAATGGCACTGCTGGGATCTGGACTCAGTTCTTCATGCTTGCATGTCAAGTACTTAATGATAGATCAGTTGTACTATCACATTAGTCCCTATTCATGTTCTTGAACTTGATGAGTGTAACACCATTCATTAAATCATTTAAATAATGATCTTGCTTCTAAAATTTTGTCAGAGTCATCATTTTTCTTGTGATCCGAGTTTAAACTGTGATTTTTATTTTTTCAAGAAAATTCTCTTTCCATTGTATTTTCGATGAGCACTATATATCATACTGTTTATAAGACATTTGCATCTCTTCTGCTATGACAAATGTAAAGCACAATTATAATCAGAATATAATAGCATCAATATGCTTATGCAGATGTTAAAGTAAGTTCACCAACATTCTTTCCATATGTCTGTAATATAGTTTTCTATTTTCAAGCAAACTAATTTGAAACTAGACTGAATTTTTTTGCCCATAGCTTTATACTTCTCTGCACTGCTTTATAAGAAAGTGACCTGTGCTAGCATGAAACTTGATGGTTATTAAATTAAAATTGTATTTTCTGTGAGTTGCTAAGGATATCAAAAGTTTAGAACAAAATGCAAGTAATCTTACTTCAATATTTATTATAGGAAATAAGGATGGTGTATAGTGTTATCTAACTTTTTTCTCAACATTTCCTTGTCTATTATTGGTAGTTTGTTTTTTAGTGTGAGTTAAAAATCACCTGAAAATATATCAAGAAATGGGGTAATATAGAAGATTTGGCACACATTGGTTATCGGTGCCCTGAAGAGAGAAATGAAGGGTTATTAAAGAAGTGTGTTGTTTGTTGCAAATAATTTAAAGCCAGACAGTTTTTGATGATGCACGGATCATCATATTAACTTGAACATGAAAGAGCTTCCAGTACAATGACATTCCTCATTGTTCCATAACAACCATTTTCTTTTTTAACCCACTAAGCTTGACTTTTATTTTTTTTTAATTTTTGAGATATTTTATTTTATATAATATTCGAAATAGACATTTAGTTAAATCACCATTGTTCTATCTCAAGCTTATTCAACTAGTTGCCTGTCTCAATCAAGTCTGTCTTCCTCCCTAGCATTCTCCTTCTCTTCTTTCCTACCTCTTTTCCTTTGTTTCCTCTTTTTTTAAGTAATTTATTAATTTTCATATTGATCACAGGTTATCTACTTTGTATCCCAGCCGTAGCCCCCTTCCTCATTCCATCCCACTGTCCCCACCCCTCCCTCATCTTCTCCCTGCCCCCCTCCAAGTCCACTGATAGGGGAGGACCTCCCCCATTCCATCTGACCCTAGCTTATATGTTTGGAAATCTGCATGTATCAGTTACAGTCTGTGAAATTCAAGAATGCAGGTACAATCCTTGAGGACTTGCCTTTTCCAGCTCTATCATGCTAACAACTAAACATCATGACTCCTTTCTTCCAATCTTCATGCTGAACACATGTAAATTGATTTATTTTCTTACTTCTATCAAGAATTGAGATTGAAGTACAACTTACGATCACTACAAACAGACAGGTAGCTATGGGAAGTAACAAATAAAATAGTCTATGGAATAGAGAGTTGGCAGTTACCCTATAATGGTTACTGATAAATGGCAGAACAGGAATGACTACTGACTGAGAGGTAGAAACGCCTAGAGACCAGGCATTGGTGTACCTTCACAGTTTTAACTGCAGCATCTATACCTGTTTCTGTAATACTGGGAAGAAGCCTCCAAGGCAAGGTTCCCACTTCAAATGAAATCTAATTTGTTAAGCCCTTATTTAACAGTGGTAGAAAATGAGAGATATTTGATTCCAGCTCTCATTCTTTCTTCTGTTTCAAATGGGAGAAATACATGTTTCTGAACTTCATATGTTAGATCAAGATTACCTAAAACAATGAGAGTGACCAATAGGATGCTGTAATGCTTCTGATTCCATCAACCACACATTTGTTATTATGCATTAAAATGATTACATATAACAAAATATTAGCATAATCATGCAGAATAGATACAATTGGTAGTTATTGCTTGTTTAATTGCACTGGGTTATGACTTAGAGTAGAGAAAGGAATATGTAGAGACACTCAAAAACAAGATAAGGAAAAGAAAATCAAAGATATTCACATTAAAAATTATTACAAATGTTACCTAATTCTTTATGGTAAAATAAAACAAAACCAACCAAGTAGCATGCATGAAGATAACCTAGAACCCCTGCACAGATGTAGCCCATGGCAGTTCAGCCTCCAAGTGGGTTCCATAATAATGGGAACAGGGACTGTCTCTGACATGAGCAGATTGGCCTTCTCTTTGATCATCTCCCCCTGAGGGAGGAGCAGCCTTACCAGGCCACAGAGGAAGACAATGCAGACACTCCTGATGAGACCTAATAGACTAGAATCAGAAGGAAGGAAAAGAAGACCTCTCCTATCAGCAAACTTGGGGAGGGGCATGCGTCGAGAAAGGGAAGGAAGGGAGGAGTTGGGAGGGTAGGAAGGAGGGAGCTACAGGGGGGAAACAAAGTGAATACAGTGCAATTAATAAAAAAAATTAAAGAAAATATTTTAAAAATTATGAACAAAAAACTCAATACTTGACATGAACTCAGTGGTCAGCTCTTTTTTCACCTCCCCCTAGGGGATGCAGACTTGCCAGGACACAGAGGAAGACAATGCATCCATCCTTGATGAGACCTGATATGCTAAGGTCAGATAGAAAGGGAAGAGGTCCTCCCCTATCCTGGGGCTAGGGAAAGGGCAGTGAATCCTGGAAGAATTAATGGAGTGAATGAGGTCTGAAAATGATGAAAATTACATTGGATGCATCTACACAACTCTCAAAGAATTAAAAAAATATTACATTAAAATGAAAAGTAGCCTGTCACTGAGTTCATGCCAGAGAAAGTCCCTGCTCCCCTTACTAGGGTCCCTACTTGGATAATGAGTCTATGGGCTACATCTGAGCTAGGGTTTTAAGTCTTCTCCATGCATTGTCCTTGGTTGGGGTTTCAATCTCTGCAGGGATTCCAGGGATCAGTTTTTTATGGCTGGGTTTCGTCTCCTTTTGGAGCTCCTGTCCCCTTCAGGTCTTTCTATCTTCCCCATCTTTCATAAAATTCTACGCCCTTTGCTTAAAGTTTGGCTATGAGTCTCAGCCTCTGCTTTGATATCTCAATCAGTAGTTTTTCACAGGCTCTCTGTGGTAGGCTTCTGACCTGTTCCCTATCTTCTCCTGCTTCCAATGTCTATCACATATCCCCTTCTGAATGAGAACTGAGCATCTTTCCTAGGGTCTTCCTTGTTGTTTAGCTTCTTTAGGAGTATAGATTTTAGTATGTTTATCCTATATTATGTGGCTTTCTCTGGCATGAACTCACTGACAGGCTCTCTGATAACCTTTCCCTGAGGTTCAGGGGGCAGCCTTGCCAGGCCACAGAGGAAGGCAATGCAGTCAGTCTTGATGAGACCTGATGGGCTAGGATCAAAGAGAAGGGGAGGAGGACCTCCCCTATCAGTGGACTAGGGGAGGGGCATAGGGGGAGAAGAGGGAGGAAGGGTAGAATTGGGAGAAGACAAGGGAGGGGGGACACAATGGGGACACAAATTGAATAAATGATAGTAACAAATGCTAGAATATATGAATAAAGTAATCAGCATGATAGAAACTTGAAATAAGTATAGAACAGAAATGTTAAACTCAACTCTTCTACTCATTTCTGTAACTCTTGCACTTGAGATGCTGAGGCCGAAAGATTGTTGCGAGTTCAAATTTAACCTTGGTATTAAAACAAGACAAAACAATAACAACAGAAACCACAGAGGCACGCGAACCACCAGAGAAAGAAGTTGTGGGAAGAGGAGAGAATAAATGAAGTAAACAAGTCATGAAGGAAGAAAAATTGATGCCTGGAAAGCAAGTCCTTCATAACAGAAATTAATAATGTTTTCAACAGCTTCACAGCATACTGTTCGACAATTGAAGCCCTGACTTTGAGAACATGGCAGTGTAATCTCTGCCAACTGGAATACAATTAAGACAAATAGAAAAAATATATAATTATCCAATAATTGTAGGAAGTCTTTTTGAGGAAAATACAAAATATGCACTAACTAAGGATGGTGCGCTAAGAGGACCTAGTCCTCCTGCTCAGATGAAGCCCATGGGCAGCTCAGTCTCCATGAGGGAAGCAGGGTTTGTCTCTGACATGGACTCAATTTGGTCACTTTCCACTGGCAGAGTGACCTTCCCATGTCACAGAGGAAGGAGATGCAGGAAGTCCCAAAGAGATTTGATAGTCTGAGGTTAGATGGTACGAGAGGAGGGCTTCATCTTTGTGAGGACTAGGGGTCAGAGATAGGGAAAGAGGGAAAAGGGTGGGGCCAGGAAGAGATGAAGAAGGGGCATATGATCAGAATGTTAAATGAATAAATTAATAAAAATAGTTTGCTGATTAAAAAAGGGAGATAGTCAATGATATTCCAATGAATGTCCACATACCCAAGAGTTCATAAGCAGCACAAATTTTCCTCAATGAGTTAAAAAAAAAGAAAGAAAGGAAGGAAGGAAGGAAGGAAGGAAGGAAGAAAGGAAGGAAGGAAGAAATGAAGGAAGGAAGAAAGAAAGGAAGAAAGAAAGAAAAGGACACAAAGATGGGTGGATATTGAAGAGGAGCAGATCTTGGAGAAGTTAGGGAAGGGGGTGAATATTAACCAAACACATTATATAAAATTCTCAAAGAACTAATCAAATTTTTTAGAAAAAGAAAGAGGATAGTCTAATTAAATACCATTAATTAGAAAATAAACTATTTCAAAGAGCTCTTGGTAATATTACAATGTATAACATTTAGAGCATGCTCTGGTGTTAACATTCAAGTTTGCTTTCTTCTCATTCTCTTCCCATCCTCTCTTCCCATCCTCCCCTTCCTTCTCTCATTCCCCTTGCTAAGGAAACCACTTCCTATTACCTGCCAGACTTCTTGCTGTTGTTATAATCATTAGTGCCAGGCATATTAATAGCACCCAGAGCCATTCACATGACCCGTAAAAATCTTTTTTTTTCTTCAATTCATTTGTAAGTTTAGAACATGAAAAATAGAGAAAATGCCATTGTCTGTCCTGAAGAAAAAAATGTTTCTCTGTATAATTAAATAAATGGGAGAATACCTTTCATGTTCAGACATGTAGACTGACAATTTCTCGGAAGTTTTATTGTAACAATTGCATTTGTGATATAACCACAGAGAAGTGTTTGTTCAAAATCACATTGTTTATGTGTTACATTCTCACATTGGCTCATGTTCTGTAAAAAGAATATAATCAGCAAAACCAACGCATATTACTATAAAGATCCTTTGTGAGAGTTATTTTTATTGAAATATTTTTGTCATGTACAGGCTTTTAAAAAAGTATTGAAGAACATCTAACTTTTTTCTCCACCACTTTTGAAAATCCCAAAGGGACTACTCTCTGCCTTTTTAAATTATTTTATTTTATTTTAAATTAATTATAGTTTATTCACTTTGTATCCCTGCTGTAGTCTTCTCCTCTATCCCCTCACAATCCTACCTTCCCTCCCTCTTCTCCTAGGCCCTTCTACCAGTCCAATGATAGGGGAGGTCCTCCCCTCCTTCTTTCTGACCCTAGCCTATCAGGTCTCATCAAGACTGACTTCATTCTCTCTGCCTTTTAACAGAAAGTCTTCTCTTATTTTTCTGAATGTAAAAATAAATGTAGACTATGCTTGGAACCAAAAGAGGTTCAGAGCTAGCAAAACTGTATCACTTATTACATAGTAATAGAAATTTCAAATTAATCAGATATCGTTATAATCATTTCCATAGGTTTTAGGTTCTTTTGTTTGTTTCTTTTTGGAAATCTCAGTTTGAGAGTATAAACTCTAATACCTAAACCACACAAAGACTCAACAAAGAAAGAAAATTTCAGACAAATCTCCCTTATGAACATTGATACAAAAATGCTCAATAAAATATTTGCAAACCAAATTCACGAACAAATCAAACACATTGTACACCATGATCAAGCAGGCTTCAGCCCAGCAATGCAGGGATAGCTCAACATATGAAAATCCATCAATGTAACCCACCATCTAAACAACATGAAAGAAAAAACCACATGTTCATCTCATTAGATTCAGAAAAGGACTATAACAAAATCCAGCATCCCTTCATATAAAAATCTTAAAGAGATCAGGGATACAAGGCACATACCTAAACACAATAAAGGCTATAAACAGCAAGCCAATAGCCCGCATCAAACTAAACGGAGAGAAACTCAAACAATCTGGCTAAAATGGGGGACAAGAGAGGTTGCCCACTCTCTCCATATGTCTTCAATGTAGTACTACAAGTTTTAGCTAGAGCAATGACACAACTAAAGGAGAATATTATCCCTAAAGGGAAGAATCCATAATTTGGCCCGTTCTTACTTCCACACAGAGAAAAATTAGTTGCAGCATGGGTATATACCTTAATGATTTGAGGAATTTATAACTAATTATTTTGAGAAGAATTCATTCATCTGATTAAGTACTGGATGTTATAGAGATCAGATTCTTCACTAAATCATGAAACCTTACATTATAGTTTATACCCCATGTGCAGCTATTTGAAAGATAATTATTAATATCTTAAAGTTATACCAATTCCTCACTCATAAGTGGATATTAGATATATAATATAGGATAAATATACTAAAATCTGCACACCTAAGGAAGTTAATCAGGAAGGAGGACTCTGGCTAAGACGCTCAATCCCCATTCAGAAAGGCAAAGAGGATGGACATTGGAGGAGGGAGAAAACAGGGTACAGGACAGAAGCCTACCACAGAGGGCCTCTGAAAGGCTCTACCCTGCAGGGTTTCAAGGCAGATGCTGAGACTCATAGCCAAACTTTGGGCAGAGTGCAGGAAATCTTATGAAAGAAGTAGGAGACAGTAAGACATGGAGAGGACAGGAGCTCCACAAGGACAGCAACAGATCCAAAAAGTCTGGGCACAGGGGTCTTTTCTGAGACTGATACTCCAGCCAGGGTCTACTCATGGTAATGGCCTGGAACCCCTGCACAGAGGTAGCCTATGGCAGTTCAGTGTCCAAATGGCCTTCATAGTAATGGGAACAGTGACTGTGTCTGACATCAACTGATTGGCCTGCTCTTTGATCACCTCCCCCTGATAGGAGAGTAGCCTTACAGGTCACAGAAGAAGACAATGCAGACTCTCCAGATGAGACCTGATAGACCAGGATTAGAGGGAAGGGGAGGAGGACATCCCTTATCAGTGGACTGGGAGAGGGACACTGGTGGGAAAGAGGGAGGGGAGGACCAGGAGGGGAGGGGGAAGGAGGCACAGGTGAGTTACAAAGTGAATAAACTGTAATTAATAAAAATAAATTAAAAAAGAGAAAAAAGAATGTCTACTTTATCATGAAAAGATCAAATGTATCATTTGTCAATATGTCCAAGAAGTCCCCCTTTGGTAAAGCCTATAGCCTTTCTTTCTGAAATTGAAAACAGTTAATTATGCCCATGGAGAGAAAGAGACAAATAGATAGAGGTAGAACAAGTGGGGAAGGGGGATGGGTAAGAAATTGATTCATGTGATTGCAGGACCTGGCAAAGGCAGGATAGTGAGCCCTGAGGAGTTAGTAATGATTGCCATCCCAGTCATAGGCAGACTGGAAGCAGGATTCTCTTTTTCTCAGAGATCTCATTGTTTTATTAATTAAGACCGTCAACTGATTGGACATGGCACCTTCATAAAAAAGATGACCATTTGCTTACTTCAAGTCTACTAATTTAAATGCTAATCATGTCTAAAACCAAATTTCATAGTAACATCTAGATTGATATTTGATCCAAGATGTAGGCAGTGTAGTTGAGACAGATTGTCAGATAAAATTAACCATCATGGGAGGAATGATATTAACCTCTCTGAACCCCATGAGAATTACCTAATGTAATGACTGTTATGTAATTAGCATAATATTTGAAAAGTATTCATCTCATGTTGAACACTAGTTAAATTTTGATGTCACCATTACTTGGTATTTCCATTAAAAACATTCAATTTATAGATTTTCACATTTGTGTTTCAATATTCGCACTTATGTTTCACTTTTAGGGAGGTATTTTTGGTAAATATTAACTTTTGTGTGCATAAAAATATTATCTGTTATATAGCTTTATGAATTTTTTGATAAGCATGTCAAGAAATCATTGTTTTATATGTGCATGGAGCATGGTAAATTTGGGGAATCTAAAAAATATTACCAGCAATGTTGTAAAATGATGAATGTGCAATGAAATTTTAAAGGAGAAATACATATGTCTACTCTGTAACTAAGACAGCATCCCATGAGCATTGTCAAGAACTGATTATTGAAGGCAGTAAGTGAAAAGTGCTTATGGAGAAGAGAGCTGTATATCAGGAAATTTCATCATTTCTGAAGCCACATCATTAAAATTTTAAGATACCATTCAACTACTGTGGCAAGCAGCAAGATCTTATCACCCCACTACTGAGGTGGATAACAAATCTTTGTTGAAATAGTCACAGAAAATATATGACTGAAAGATGTTGTCATTTGAAGGAGAAACAAAATTCATATCATTCAGTAAGGCATAGTAATTGCTCTAACCCTGTTCTCCTTAGACAATAAATAGAACAGAAAGTACAAAGGGCCTGGGACAATTTTCATCCACATTTTGGGTCTATCACATCCCAGACAAGAATTTTTCTCCCTTTTTCCTTAGTGCCTGAAGTTTGTTATACATTGTATTTTGTTCAGAGTTATCCCACTGCTCCTCATCCTTCCCGGTCCTCCTTCCTACCCACAAAACTTTGTGTCCTTTTTTACCTCCTTAATAGTCAAGTCTACTTTTTGCTTCCTACATATTCTTGGATTTGTAGCTTTCTGTTGGAGCATGGCCTACTTACCAGGAGTGACAATTTTAGAGAAAACTGACCCTTTCTCTCCCAGAAACTATTTAATGTCAATAACTCCTTGCCTGTTTCTAGAACTACTTACCCACCTCTCCTTTCCATGCTGACACTTGATCTGACTTAGGTTTGCATGGATCCTGTGCATGCTGTTTTGATGACTGTGAATTTATATAAGCAACTGCCCTTTTGAATTTGGAAACAGTGTTTCTTTGTACACACCTGCCTCAGGCTCTTAAATTGTTTCCATTCTGTCTTCCACAACAATACTAGGGCCCTAAGAGGGAGGATGCTACAACAGATGTCCTGCTTAGGACTGAGTATTCATAGTTCCCTATTGTCTGCATGTTAACCGGTTGTGGAGGGAAGAGGAGGTAGATAACTAACATTGAAAATGTTCCTAAACCACCATAGGAAGCTTCCAAAAGCAAATACATACACACATATAAAAAGTTTATATGGAGTAATCCTATAATTGGGCTATAGTGACTCTACTAAATACCACAGGTTAGCAAAGAAAAACAAACAGTGGTGTGGATTCGATAGTCCTTTTAGAGTTGTTGACCAGTGAGGCCCCTTAAACCCATAAATAGTACAGGTTTTTGCCATTACTCTTTGTCGTCCTACAGAGTTTGACAGTAAGACCCTATTGCCATAATTGACACACTTGAGAAGACAGAGGAAACAGAGATATCAAGCTGGGAGACACCTGCATTGCTTCATCTAGTAGCCCTACCTTTCCCGGTACTGGAAGGAGCAATGATCACTACTGAAGGAGAAAATCAAACATCAGTGTTACCCCGCTGTGAATCCCATGAGCTACAACAATAATCCATCTTAAAAGTCTTACGAATTAGTAGCAAGAAATATCATAAAAGTGATCAACCACTTTCTGATTGTATTTAAGGCTTGCTCACAAGTCAAAGCACATAAATGGCATCAATACTATGGCTAAGAATCTGTGGCTAGCCAGGTCACAGATCCTAGGAAAGAACCCACTAATATTATTATGATAAATGAACATGATATTAATCTGATTCCTAATGACTTATCTTTATAGCCATAGATTAGTGTATTAATTGACCCTCATTATAAAAGCTTCTTTACCCAGCAGATGGCAATTAACAGAGAAATGCAGAACTGATCACATCCAGACAACTTTTAAAATCAAATATTTACATAATTATGTTTTGAATATAATTCAAAAAATACCATTGACATTAAATTATAATTAGATATGTATACACAGATATTCTTATAAGCTGACTATACTCGTTGTTTTTGCACAGATCATATTTGGTTTCATAACTATATTTACCAGTTTACTGGCAAATTTCCAGGAGCTCTTAGGGCAGTAACTCTCAATCAGATATCCTGCATATCTAATATTTACACTACAAATCATAACAGTAGCAACATTAAAGTTATAAGGTAACATGAGCTAATTTTATACTTGCAAGAAGAGCTGTATTAAAGGGTCACAGAACTGGGTAGGTTGAGAACCACTTTCTTAGGGGTTGATTAACAAAGATCTGTATTGATTTGTCTGCATTGAGTCTTGGCAGAAAGAAAACTGAGTAGTTATTTTCTAGATCCATCTACAATCCATAGAACAGGGAACCAAAAAATGACTCAGAAAAGTTTTATATTTACCATTAATATGCGTATTCACTAGTTTTCTTGGGTGAGTCTTTGGTGAACTATAGCAAAACCTTTAAGGGTGACATAATCTGCATGAGGGTGTTACTATATTAATTATTTGGCTATTATATATGTTCTTACTCCAATGCTTTTCATGATTCTGGGATCAAAAACATGCAGTTTCTTTCCTTCAGAGTACATGAGTAGGGAATAACCATATTTTCCTCCCATTGACATTGTTCCAACTGGACAAACTACTAAATATGAAAGTGCATCTAAGTAGAATATTTTCAGTATTTTGTCATTAATTGATTCTTGGAGATGCTCAACCTCATCTTTCTTTAGACTTCAACAACATTCCCCAACTACAGATGAAAATTACAGAGAAGGCATATGTGCTTCAGGGAAGCTGATCTCAAGGCAGAAGACAGCCAAGAATAATGTCAATGATTAACCACAATGAGCACATCTTTGAGGACCCTCATAGTGAGAATTCTAGGAAGTATTTGTAGCTTAAACTCATTTAAATCAAGAGTGAGATAAGAAACTGCCAGGAATGACTAAAGAATATATGTTAACCTTTCAGATTTGGATTTAAAGATGTTCTACTCTCTCCTTCCATTTAAATTACAACACCTGGGTTAACTATCATGCCTAATCTCAGCATTCAGGAAGCACAGCATAAGTTTGAGGCTATCCTGGGATAGGTAAAGACAACATATCTCAAACAACAATAGTAGGTAATAAAGTAGAAAAAAATTCCAAGTAAGTCCTGCTTCTCTATTTTCTAAGCTAAGGAACTGTGAGGACACTTAGACACATCAGCATTACTTTGTCCTTGACAGTGATTCACCTAAGATATGAGATTCTGCTTCTAGTGAAGAATGAGAAAAATAAACAAAACATGAGACTGTTTCATTTTCCACATACTTTATTATTAACCATAATAATTTTTTATCAAAAAAAAAACCCTCATGCCAAGCTAGATCTTACTTTACTATTTAATGGCCACTTCACTTTTTGTTTATCACTTCAGCATCATTTATTTCAAATATTAGGGGCTGGAGAGACGGCTCAGCTGTAAAGGGGTTCACAATCCTGGAGAAAACCTTACTCACAACCACATGTAACTGCAGCTCCAGGGAACCCGAGGTCACCTTCAGGAGCCTGTGCGCATTCACATGTGACATTCATTTCTGAGTACAAAAAGACACACAAATAAAAATAAATCTTTATTTCAAGTATTTGAATCTGAAGTTTCTTTCAAAAAATGTCTCCAATGCAGTTTTTATTACTATTGCTCTATAGTACAACTTGAGATCAGGGATGAACATACCTCCAGAAGATCTGTTATTGTACAGGATTGTTTTAGCAATTCTGTGTCTTTTTATTTTTCCATATGAAACTGAGAATTGTTCTTTCAAGTTATGTAAAGAATTGTTTTGGTGTTTGGGGGGGAATTGCATTGTGGATTGCTCTTGGTAGGATGGCCATTTTTACTATATTAATCCTACCATTCCATGAGCATGGATCTTTCCACCTTCTGATATCTTCATCAATTTTTTTGTTCAGAGACTTGGAAATTTTTTTTCATACAGGTCTTTCGTTTGCTTGGTTAGAGTCACATCAAGGTACTTTATGTTATTTATGGCTTTTGTACAGGGAGTTGTTTTCCTAATTTCTTTCTCAGACCTTCTGTCCTTCGTATATAGGAGGGCTGCTGATTTTTTTTTTAGTTAGTTTTGTATCCAAAACCACTTCATAAACTCAAATGATAACACATGCTAGAGAAGATGTGGAGGAAGGGAAACACTCCTCCATTGCTGGTGGTAATGCAAACTTGTACAAACACTTTGGAAATCAATCTGGCTCTTTTTCAGACAATCAGGAATAGTAGCACCTCAAAATCCAGCTATACCACTTCTAGGCATATATCTGAAGTCTGCTCAACTATACAATAAGGACATTGGTTCAACCATGTTTATAGTAGCTCTAAATGTAATAGCCAGAATCTTGAAGCATCCTAGATGTCCCTTAACAGAAGAATGGGTATATATATTGTGGAACTTTACATAATGGAATATTACTCAACAATTAAATACAAAAACATCATGAAAATTGCAGGCAAATCGTGGATACTAGAAAAGATCATCTTGGGTGAGGTAGCCCAGAATCATACATACCATGTGAGTATACACATGGTATCTACTCACTCATAAGTGGTTACTAGACATATAATACAGGATAAACATACTAACATCTATACTCCTAAAGAAACTGAACACAAGGAAAACCCCAGGGAAGATGCTCAATCCTTTTCAGAAGGGCAAATGTGACAGATATCAGAAGCTGGAGAAGACAGGGAAGAGGACAGGAGCCTACCAGAGACAGCCTCTGAAAGACTCCACCGATGGAGGTATTGAAGCAGTGACCAAGACTCATAGCCCTTTGGGCATAATGCATGGAATTTTATGAAAGTAGGGGTAGATAGGAAGACCTGGAGGGGACAGGAGCTCCAAAAGGAGAGCAACAGAGAAAAAAAAAACCTGTACCGTGACAGTTTTGCACAGACTGATACCTCAACCAAGTACTCTGCATGAAGAAGGACCTAAAATACCCTCTCAGATGTATCCCATAGACTCAGCAGGGGTTGTCTCTGGCATGAACTCTGTGGCAGGCTCTCTGATCACCTCTCCCTGGTGGTGGAGCAGCCTTGCCAGGCCACAGAGGAAGACAATGCAACCAGTCCTGATGTGACCTGAGAGGCCAGGGTCAGATAGAAAGGGAAGAGGTCATCCCCTATCAGTGGACTAGGGGAGGAGCATAGTGGGAGAAGAGGTATTGAGAGGAGATGAGGGAGGAGTCCACAGCCAGGATCCAAAGTGAATAAAGTGTAATAAATAATAATTTATAAATAATACAAAGAAAAATCTCCAATGAGTGAGAGCATAGAACTTGAAGTGACATCCATGTAAGGGTGATAAGTGGCACTTCAAGTGTTTATGTAGTTCCACATACCGTCTGCTTTGGAACACATTTGCCTTGTCTGAATCCTGCTTTGGGACAATGCTATAGTAAAGGACTACTCTCTTTTGAAGAAGGAAAGGCAAGATGCAAGGATTCACTGTTTTCACATTATGATCATTGGCAGCATAGGAGAGTAAGTCATTGCCACTCACAGGTGTCTACCATGGCCTTGTGTTACGTCTTTCCTATATGTTAATTTCAAGTTAATACTTTAGTACAGAAGAAATTATTCCTCTTGTTCAAAAGCCAAGGCTTTTGCTTTTTGAACTAGATAATGACCATGGACACTCAATGCACAATATCTTTATATAGTTCACCAACTCCCTGGGACTCACAGGTGCAATCAAAAGCCTGCAAACGTAGAAATAGTAAAAACCTTGAATGGCCAAGACAACAAGCTCTCATCAACCACTAGTCCAATAGAAATATTCTTTGATGGGAATTATAAATATAAACCACAATATGCAGAATTTAAAGAAACAAGCAATGATGATACCTGGGAACTTGCCCACTTGAGACTGGAAAAAGAATCAGAGTAACCCATGAAGTTTTCCTGCTGACCAGTGCTTTGTGGAATTCAAAGATAGAATTATAATTAACTGAGATTAGCAAATTAAATGTAATAATTTCTCTGTACTTTACAGCTGTTTGTAGTTAAAAGAGAAGGAATGCCTAAAGTATCCACAAAACTGCCTCATGACAATGCTTTAAAGGGACAGATGATGAAATGTGTCATTCATAACAGTGGACTCAGTGTGTACAATACCAACAATGAGCAATTTAAAATGTCATTTATCCATGCATGGTCTTTGGTTGGAGAAATAGTCTCATAGAAGACCCCTGTGCCCTGATATTTTGGTACTTGTGGAGCTCCTGTCCCCTCTAGGTCCTACTAACTCTGCCTTCATTCATATGATTCCCTGCACTCTGGGGAAGGTTTGGTTATTAGTATCAGCATCTGCTTTGATACACTGCTAGGTAGAGTCTTTAAAATGCCCTCTGTGGTAGGTTTCTGTTCTGTTATTTGTTTTCTCCTACTTCCAATGTCGATCTGCTTTGTCTTTCTAGGTAAGAATTGATCACCTTACCCAGGGTCCTCTTTCTTGTTTATCTTCCTCAGGTATACAGATTTTAGTATACTTATCTATCTTATAGGTCTAGTACCCATTTATAAGTGAGTACATACTGTGTATGCTCGGATGTAGCCCATGGTTGCTCAGTATCCAACTGGGCCCCCTAATAAGGGGGACAAGAATTTTTTTTTACATTTTTTATTTTTTTTATTTTTATATCAATCAGAGGTTAGGTACTTTACATCCCCAGCATAGCCCCTTCCCTTTTTCCCTCCCACTCTCCACATCTCTCCCTCATCTCCTCCCAGCCCACTCCAAGTCCACATACAGGGGAAGATCTCCTCCCCTTCCATCCGACCCCAGTTCATCTTGTCCCCTCAAGGCTGGCTACAATGTCCTCCCCTGGGGATCTAGCCAGGCTGTTACTCCCTGGCGTTTATGGGGGAGAGTCAAAGAGCCATCCATCGAGTTCATGTCTGCAACAGTCCCTGTTCCCCTTACTAGGATATTCAGTTAGATATCTAGCTACTATGGGCCACTTCTGAGCGGGGGTTCTAGGAAATATCCATACATGGTCCTTGGTTGGAGAAACTGTCCCATAGAAGACCCCTGTGCGCTGCTCAGTTTGGTCTTTGTGGAGCTCTTGTTCTCCACAAGTCTTATTAACTTCCCCTATTTTTATTAATATTTCCCGCCCTCTGCTGAAGGTTTGGTTGTGATTCTTAATATATGCATTGATACATTGCTATATTGATTCTTTCGGAGGCCCTCTTTGGTATGCTACTGTCCTGTTGCTTGTATTATACTCCATTCAATGTCCATCCCATTGGTTCATGTAAACAAGCATTGATCATACCAAACTGGGGTCCTTCTTGTGTATCTTCCGTAGGTGTATAGATTTCAGGATGACCTTCCTATCCTATAGGTCTATATAAGTGAGTATATACCATATGTTTCTTTCTCCTTTTGGGATACCTCACTTAGGATGATCATTTCCAGGTCCAACCATTTGCCTGCAAATTTCATGATTTCCTCCTTTTTAATTGCTGAGTAGTATTCCATTGTGTAAAAATACCACAATTTCTGTAACCATTCCTCAACTGAGGGACATCTGGGTTGTTTCCAGGTTCTGGCTATTACAAATAAAGCACCTACAAACATGGTTGAGCAAATGTCCTTGTTGTGTACTTGAGCATCTATTGGATATATGCCTAAGAGTGGTATAGCTGGGTCTTGAGGAATCACTATTCCTAATTGTCTAAGATAGCCCCAAATTGATTTCCAGAGTGGTTGTACAAGTTTGCATTCCCACCAGCAATGGAGGAGGGTTCCTTTTTCTCCACAACCTCTCCAGCATGCATTGTCACTAGAATTTTTTATCTTAGACATTCTGGTGGGTATAAGGTGAAATCTCAGGGTAGCTTTGATGTGCATCTCCCTGATGGCTAAGGATGTTGAGCATTTCTTTAAGTGTTTTTCTACCATTCTATAATCCTCTACAGTCAGTTCTCTTTTTTAATTGGATTACTTGATTTCTTACTTTTTAACTTCTTGAGTTATTTATATATACTGCCTATTAGCCATTTGTCAGAAGTAGGTTTGGTAATGATTCTTTCCCAGTCTGTAGGCTGTCGTTTTGTTTTCATGACAGTATCTTTTGCTTTACAGAAGCTTTTCAGTTTCATGAGGTTCCCTTTATTGATTGTTGATCTTAGAGCCTGTGCTGTTGGTGTTCTATTCAGGAAGTAGTCTCCTGTGCCAATGAGTTCTAGGGTCTTCCCCACTTTTTCTTCTAACCGGTTTAGTGTGTCTGGTTTTATGTTGAGGTCTTTAATCCACTTGGACTTTAGCTTTGTGCACGGTGATAAATATGGATCTATTTTCATTTTTCTGCATACATATATCCAGTTGGACCAGCACCATTTGTTGAAGATGCTGTCTTTTTTCCATTGAATGGTTTTGGCTTCTTTGTCAAAAATCAAGTTTCCATAGGTGTGTGGGTTCATTTCTGGGTCTTCTATTCGGTTCCATTGATCCACTATTCTGTTATTATGCCAATACCATGCAGTTTTTATTACTATTGCTCTGTAGTAC